>JAFMOD010000346.1:526479-580371 GCA_019802435.1 Corydoras maculifer
ATAATAATAATAATAATAATAATAATAATAAATTCTTCCATATCAAGAACCAAACATGTGTGCATTTGTGTTTATGAGGCATAACAAATGTGGCCTGGAGTGCAAAGAATAAGCTATAAGTCTATATTATGTATGTAAAAACAATCTCTATTAATATTGTTAAGGAATTTTTAGTTTAAAATATAATGGATGGTAGAAGTATTAATAAAATAGCATTGCATCATTCAACTTTTTATACTATAAAATAAAGGGTCATCTCATTTTTAGATGGTGTAATTTTATATGCACATCCCATAAATACATTTTGCACTTTCAGATGTTAACATAATGCAAACCTATTTTCTATGCATGTGCAAACATTGCTTTTTTTTGTAAATACCTGCTTCATTGTTCATCCTTTTGACTCACGACAAAAAATAAGTTACTCTTGACCAACCCAGCTGACAGGCACCAGTCAAACAGAACAAATATAAGATGACAAGCAGGATTAAAATCAGCTCAGGAAGTGATTATGCCTAAACTGACTTGGAGGCAGCTGTCACTGTGCAGGCTGTTGTTGTGGGCCTCCTGTTGGCAGCTGATAAGAAGTAAACTGGCCAAAGACATGTAGGAACTTTCATGACATTAAATCATCTCAGTTTAAGGCTTTCTGTTTATCCTTTCACTGGCTTGTGCAGTGCAAGAAAATAATCTGAATCTTTCTGTATTATTTGTCTTATTTATCTCCCCACCAACACAACTTGATGAAAAAAAACCTCCTAAAATTAATACAGTTAGTTAGTGCTTTTAGACCAAACCCAACTTTGGGCATTAAAAAACATATTAAGACCAATAGTATGTGGACAACCATTTTATTTGATTAGGGTTTGGGCTAAACCCTCAGTACCACTGAAGGCTAACGCTACTGCTATGTTACCCACATATTGGCCAATAAAACATTCTCATGTCTTATTTAATTTTGTTTTGATTAACAAAATCTGTAAGCTTTTAAATGTGTAGACTTGGGCATAAAATGAAATAATTTTACTTTTCATGATTGTAACTCATATAAGTTGATTTGCACAAAAAAAAACAACTTTATATCTATTATTCTTAGAGCTGAAAATAAAATGTGTTTGCACTGTAGGAAGTGGAGCCAATTATGGTTCTTAGAACCCAGTGTTGAGGTTATTTGTAACTCTGCATGCTGGGTAGGATTCTCTACACATAGAAACCATGTGTGATGAAAGTGTACAGTGACTGTTTTAGATACAAGCACACATCATTGAATAGTTCTGACTGATGCCATACTTTAAATATGCCTAAATATGTGTAAATAAATATAAATAGCCTACATGGAGACAACTCTACTGAGAAATCTAATAGTTATGGAGCCTAAATGTGATGGGGGAAATATAACACTATGGGAACGAATATAGGAATCCTCATTTCTATTTCTCCTCAGCTTGCTGTGTGACCGTCACACAGTACAGCAATAGAAAAAACAACTTATATAAACTGAAACATAATTAAAAAAAATAGAAGCTTATCAAATAAATTGCATCTCATCTGTTGCCTGGCTTATGTCACTTTAGAGTTCCTACTACAATATGAACACAATCAGAAAAAAAAGCCCCTGATGGTATGGCACTCTCTCAAAACCACAATGTGATTCCTATCTAGTGATTTCCTAGAATTTTTTGGTCCAAGAGTGCCTGTGGAACTGGTCCGATACAGTGCGAGTTACGCACCACACATTGGTTGTTGTTCACAGTATTCAGCATTTTTTGATCTATTAAAGCACTTTGTACTTGCTTTTCCTTTCACCACTTGAGCACCACAAGTTCTTTACTGACTTAACTGTTATACACTCCCCGTGCTCTAGAGCAAATTGTGTTCTGTGCAGACTGTGTTAAAATTCTCTAGCTTGGTATTTACCGGCTGGAATGTCTTTTTTTGGGAGTTTTCAAAGAAAAATGTCACAAAAATCGTAAGTAAAGGCAAACAGTGGACACCGACTATTACGAACTATTTTTGTTGCTCTGACTTTTTTCATGTGGGACTGAGACAAAAGGGGTTGCCATTGTTGCTTTTGTGTTTGGCCTGCTCCTACTTGAAGTTTCAGTCTTTATTTGTGCATTAACCGGTGTTTCCACTGGAGACTTAATAGATTCCCTGCCTTTAGCAATCTCCTGAGTTAACAGTTTGACAGGTGCTTGCCCTGTTTTAGCTGCACTGGGTAAGCCACACTTTTCACCGGAGGACGAGGGCTGAGCGAGCTGGAGAGGTGTTTTGGAGAGGTTAGGAGAGGGTCCTGTAGGAGATGGAGTTGGAGAAGGAGAATGCTCCTCAACAACCTCCAAGAGACACTTATCCTCCCAGTCCAAGGTACCTCTGTAGCAGTTGACCGGAGTAAGGCCCTTGTCCTGCCGCAGTTTACCCAGACCAGAGGACTGTATCTGGGGTGAAAAGGGTGAACCAACTGCTTTGCATAGTGGTAAGCCAGATCTCACCCTTATATCTGAAGTCCTACCATGGGTATCTGCAGTCGACTTTTTCAGACTTTCTCCTTCTGATGGTCCCTTGCTAATTCTGGATATCTCTGTGTTCGATGGTGGGATCGCAGGAACCAAAGCTTTTTCTGGAAGTGGAGCCATTTTTACAAGACCACTACATGCTGAACCAGGCTTACCTACACTTAGAGCCTTTCCTGATTCTCGTTTGTTTTTTACATCTTTTATCTCTCCTTTGTGTTTTCTTTCTTTTTCAAGGTCTTTAAAAGCAATTTCTAGAACATTGCTGGAAGCATTACATTTAGAGGTGCCTAAGATCTTGGTTTGGATAGTTATTTTTGAAGATACCGTGTCACAACTGTGAGATTCAGAACTGTGAGGGGTAGTGTCATCGGCAGATTTTGTGACAGTAATGTTAGAAGGGGCAACAGTAAGTTTAGACTCTGGTAAAATAGGAGAAGGTCTGGTCACTGAAGGTTGTATAGTTTCAGTTGTAGCCATGCTAGAAAATCTGTGGGATAAAGTTGATAGCTGTGCTGTGTCAGCAACCAAAGGTTTTGGGTGACATAATTTATTATCTGAGATTCTCCTGCCCATAGCCTCTTGTTCAATCTCATCTCCATTGTGTGTCTTAATGGCCGAAGGTGATTTCTCCAAGACTACCGCTAGTTTACTGTCGCTACCTTGTGTTAAACCGGACTTCATCCTCTCGTTTTCAATTTCTCGCACTCTTCCAGCAAGCAAGGCATCCCTACTAAGAGGTGACTCTTGCCTGCCCAGCTTTCTTACTGGTTTCAAAACACCTGTCTCTAATGGCGGCGGAACTGTGGGCTGGGTGGGAGATGGTGTAGTGGCAAAAGTCGATGCCAAATTCTCCCCTTCGGTTTCCAACAAGCTTTGCAGTCCCAGCTCACAATGAAAGCCTTCCTTGCGATAGTCCGAGTGACCAACTTCCAGACTGTGCTTCCTCATGGCTCCAATTCCTACTTTCTTATCTGTGTTTAATGAAGATGATGATAGAGGTGATCCAAGCTTCTCTGCTGACTGCACCCTCTTGAGGAGTGGAGAACGAGGTGGTTCAGCACTCTTGGGTCTGGGTCTAATGATGGGTGGAGATGAGTGAAGTTTGACAGGGAAGGTCTGGGTCATGTTGGAACTACCAACTGTGTGGCCCGATAAAGAGGGTGGTGAAGCCTGAGTTGGGGAGGGCGTATGTGCAAGGGGAGACAAAGGAATGTTGCCGGCAGACTTGCAGCGAGCTGAGCGATATTGTCGGTGCAGTTTAGGAGACAGGCCATGGAGAGAGCTAGGACGCATGTGCTGGGAAGCAGCAGGTGAATTTGGAGTGCTGGAAGCTGGAGAGCTGCTCTGAGAGGAGGCACCTGGGGTGAAAAGCAGTTCAATTAACAATGAATTAAGAAACCTCTGGCTCAATGACAGTTTTTACAAGTTTGTAGGTTTTTTTAATTTGATTCCTTCAGACAAAGTTGACGTGCAAGCAAAACTGTGACGTGTCCTTAGGTATAAGACTGCTGCAGAAAAATGACTATCAATGACAATTTGCTGTATATTGGTCTAAATTACAAAATTCACCTACTCACCAAGGTAAGAAGAGTCAGGACTGGAGCGGTAGCTTTGGGTTGGCGATCGGGCAGATAGACTGTGTGTAGGAGACCCAGGTAGACTATCACTAGAGGAAAGCGAGCGGTTTAAAGACGACAGACTGCGGCTAGTGTGCAGCAGGTTTGACTGTTTGGTTATTTGGCGGAATAGTGAGCTTCGTTTCTTACTGTGAATTGAAAACAGAAGAATTTAGCTTTATTTGTTCTCTTCTTTATTAGTATTTTCCTAGCAGACTGTATCTTCAGAGCTTTCTAAACGTATAGCACATGCACAAATGAAACGGCAATTATCAATTATCACATATCTGTTAGTAATCCAGCAGCACAACATAGCAAACTCACTTGTCCTGGCCCTCTTTGACTGTCCTCTTGCTGCGCCTGGCCATCTTAGATTTGTAACTGGATCTGCGTGCTGGACCCACCCTGATGGACGTATTCTCAAAAGGAGTGGTGGTTACTGTCACTTTATTTCCACTCTGAACAAAAAAAAAACATTATAAAGTTAGTTTCCTATCATTAATATTAATATTAATACTATACTATATAATATTTATTAATAATATTATATAATATAGGTTAGCACACCTTAAGGATGAGTTCCACCACCTCCGTATGGACCAACCCATGGACGGACTCTCCATTGACATGTGTGATGAGGTCGCCTGCACATATCCCCGCCTCCTGAGCTGGACCTCCATCTTCAACATGCTAACAACAGACAAAAACAAGATAGTTTGGTATGTTTCAATTACATAAATGGCAATGGGATGAATGAATAAAACATGTCATTTCAATAATTAGACTTTACTACATGATGAAACATCACTGGGTGAAAATTTGGCTTTCCATAAAGCTCTTCATTTCTGTCTTACCCAGATAATATGGTGTACACTGTAGACATCACTGTCTCCCATATAGACCTTGATGGCACGTAGTGTGAAGCCGTACTTCATGCCGGAACGTAGGATAGTAATGGGTGAGCGGAGAACGCTAACTGCAGGTCCATAGTCACGGCTTGGGGAGGAGTCTCGTGATGACGGGTTAGATGAGACAGAGCGAGGAGACATTGGGCTTGCCAGGGGAGAGCCAGCAAACTGCTCAACTACAAAGGAAAAGGAATGGAATTCGAATCTTTAATATTAATAAAATCTGCATTTTGGTGTTTTATGTATTTGTAATTTTATATGATACCTGTAGGTATGATGACAGACAATGCCGTGGCAGATGCAGATTTGATGACCTTGTTGCTGGGCCGTGTATTTCGCTGTTGATGACGTGCTCGCCTCAGAACCAGGTCATTAGTGGCCCTTTGGCTTGATGGGTCACCCACAGCAACTGCATCCCGGAAAACTGGTACTGGGACGGGCGCGGTTGATGGAATGGCTTGTGGTGCTGATACTTCAATAAGTCTGGATATTTTATCTACATGATACCACACAGACACAAGGATAAGCCTATGTAACGATGGGATGCTACTATATATGATCTTTCTCTTTTTGCCTCACCCTCAGCGCTCACTCCTTTCTCTTCTTTAATGGATGTGCTTTGTTCACTTGGGCTGGGTGAGGAAAGTGCAACTATGCCCTCCAAAGATGACCCCCCGTTTTTGTTACCACTCTGCTGAGGCTGCATCTCTCCATGCCCCTCTAGAGGTGAGGCGAACCGGTGTGTGTCAATAAGTGCAGAAAAGCGGCGTCTTGCACCCAGAGGAGGACTGGACTCTCCTTCCATATAGAGGGACTCGGAACACGACAGCCGTTTCCTGAAGAGAATTAAATAAATATTATCAACTATAAGAACAAACACAATTCGAATTAATTTAGTGTTGCTGCAACACTAAAAAAAGGGTTAAACTTCCTCTGTGCCCTCACATTTCAGGTGAGCTGGTCCTCCAGCTCTTGCCGAAGCTGCCTATACTTTCTCTCTTGGCCATTCTTTCTTCCCGCCGGCCCTTGTGTTCTCGGCGGGTCACCACCGGTGCTTTCTGCTCCAGCTGAGAAAGTTGCTCCATACTGCTGTAAACCTGTCAGAAAAACGAGCACTTTCAGCTTTATGTGAACATATTACATTGCATGTGCTGAGATGCATTAGACTTGAAAAAGACACACATGGGGTACAAATGAAATTGTATTCAATATATACTAAATAGACATCAAATACAGTATACAGACTTGTGCATATGTTTGGAAAAATCTGCTGGAATAGATTTTGTTCTTAATAGATACATCTTTCAGAAGATCATTAAACCACCAGCTGAGCACTGGGGTCGCATTAATTATGTAATGTCGTCTAACAGCTTATACAATTATACAAGGCCTAAAAGCTCCTGCTAAATAAAAAAATCTCGGCTGTAACATGACCTACAGGGAGCTGCGTCATTCCCCCCCAAAAAAGAAATGCTGTAATCTTACAGCATGGACTTCATCAAGTGGGAGTGTGTTAGAGGGAGAGCTTTTAAAAGCTTATTATTTATTCATATGAGCTGATCGTGGCTTAACCACATCATAAGTTGAAAGTGTTCCTACCCGGGGAGCAACTTCATTTAACTGAAGACAGGTGAGACACACTCGTGCTACACTTGTGTTTGGAATGACTCCAACACCTGCCCAACATACAACTGACGTGTGTTTGATTACATACGTTACATTAATCATTTAAGAGTCTCAAAAGCTTATATTTTAAAAAGCTCTAAGTCTGTAAGAAGCACCTGACAACAATTACATCACAACAAATGTATAAAAACCTTAAAAGGTCTGTAAGCATTTGATGAATAACGAGCCACAAATAGTGAACATAATAAAATAAAAGAAATAAAATAAAGAGAGAATGTAGAATGAAGATGTTACAGTGCTGGTCCTGAAAATATTAGGCAGAAGTGAAACACTGAAGCACCATGGGATGCAAATGCATGTGGGAATTAAGACTTGTCAGCCAAAGTAGGGGAAATGTATGAATGAGGGTAAGAGGATTGAGAAGATTAAAGAATGAAAGTTAAAACTCAGCCAGTAAGTGATGATTTTTATAGGGAGAGAGAGAGAGAGGGAGAGAGAGAGAGAGAGAGGGAGAGTTGACCTTGCTAAAGCGTGGTGAGCAAGATGAGAACTGTCTGATCTCCACTGGTTCGTCATCGTTCGTATCGTCCTCTTCATACGAGTTTACGTGTCTATATCGCTCCGAACGCGCTGAGGAAAGGAAAAGGAAGTAATAAAAACAGTATTTCTTTTTTATAAATAAGGTTTTTTAATACTTGTGTCCTTTATTGAGTGCTTTCTCTTTTAAATCCTTACAATATATTTTCTGTGCTGACTCAGATTCACAGATCAACAATTTGGCTAACCTTTTGCAATATAAATATAATCAGGAATGCAGGAGCATATTGTTCCTGCAGAAGTGTGATTAGCCTTTGCAGCATTTCTGTCACAGATGGCTCTGTTCGCAGGTCAGTGCTTGGATTTGATTGTGACTCATTCGAATGTCACTTGAGATGTCAGCATTAACAAATAAATGAATTAAAATGTGAAATAAATAATAATGAGTTCCGCAGGCCAAAGATTTTTTGATTAAAAGCTGTTTTAGCCAATCATGGGCATCAAAAAGTGCATGTATACAGAAAAGGGCTGGAACGCTATTCTCCAAATATTTTTCATTACCCCTAAAGATTTTTTTTATTTAATTGCCTTGAAGGAAGCACATGAGCGCCGTCACCATGTCTGATTTGAAACATGAGAGCGGTCTGGTGAGAATTAGATATGAATAATTATACAGAATAAAGCAAAGAATATAAAATCCCTCTTGGCAACAGTCCTAGTTAAAAGAAGTTGTCTCCCTGTTGACTCACTGTCAAAGTAGCTGGTGTCCTCTTCTGACTCCAGGTGAGGAATAAACTCTGCTTTCTGTCTCAGGATACTGTTCCAGTCCAAATCGGCAAAAAACGAATGCTGCTTTACCTCATATGCTCCTCCTGATTATAAAAAGCACAGGACTGAATTTACATGGTTTCTCAGAGTTCTTAACTATCATTCAGTTCAATAATAATAATAATAATAATAATAATAATAATAATAATAATAATACAGCCTTCAGGTTTCATGTCTTCATCCAGTTATAGCAGCTAGTTAACCAAGTGACCTTCTGCCAGTTATCATCCATCCATTATAGAATTCACCCGACATCCATTACATTTCATCACTCATTCATCAGTGCAATTTAGCAGCAATTATTCATTGTGTTCATTTCACAGAAAATAATAACATTTATCTGTTGATTCATGTATAGCAGGATTAATTAAACCCAATTGACACTTTTAAGAATACAGGCATTAATTAAACGTACCATTCATTCATCTATACACTCAATTTAACCATGGATTCATCAACTCACCAACCCATCTATTCACCCATCCATCCATCAATCCATCCATCTACTAATGCAACCACCCAAACAGTATAATGTATAACAGCATAAATCATATTACCCATTCCTACATTAAATAATCACCTGATCCATTCATCAGTAATCTAATACTGATTACATAGATTACAGTATCAGTACAGTATCTGGATTACTTATCCTTCCAAAGGGAAAAACCTACCTGTTCCTAATCGCAGCAGTGGATTAGTCTGTAACAAGGAGGAAATGAGGTGCTGGGCATCGCTAGGCAACGCCTCATCTTCTTTAGGCCAGGCAATATCATCTACAAATAAACAGTGTATAAAGAGTGTAAAAACCAGTTTGGAAAGTAACTGCCGCAGCCTTCCAATCATCTGAACAATTAATCATATTTGAAAAAAACCCCATAAATCATTAAAATGTAATAATAACACCCTGTGTGTTCCCTGTTTGTGTGAGAGTGAGAGTTGGCACTGTTGTTGCTATTGTTAGCAAAGTTGCAGCTGAGTGTAGTTGATGTTGCTAGGTAGCACCGTTCTCAGCTCTCACACTAACTTCTTTACATGTCTGAACATTGATCAGTTTTGATAGTGTGATATTACAATGTTGTAATACGGTGTTGGCTTGAAACTGGAATCAAAACTAGAACTGTCTACCTTAAAGATAATATAAAGATAAGATAATATTAAGTCTTAGTGTTTATAGCATTTGACTATCAATCTCTAGGTTGGGTGTTAAATTCTGGTGTTGACCAAATTGCCTGTAAGTGCCCTTAACCCTCTCTTAGTCTCACTCAGGATTAATTTGGGATATTTGTGCCCCATATGTATCACATTGTACTTTCATCATCGGATGGATTAAAAGGCACATATAGTTATCCTAAACCAATGGACTAACTTTTACTCACCTGAGATTACCTGGCCAAACAGTTCCTCAGTTGTGTCACCACAGAAAGGCACACAACCCACCAGGAACTCGTAGAGAATGATGCCCATGGCCCACCAATCCACAGGCTTGCCATAACCCTGCCGCAGTATCACCTCGGGAGCAATGTAATCTGGAGTGCCACACACCTTATGGAGACAGGATCCAATCTTATTCATGCATAGCAGCAAGTTTGTAAAATGCACCAAATGTTGGATTTGGTCCCCTGTCTTGTTTAAAAATCCGATCATGTTGATTGATTGATTGATACCTGTTTGTCCAGAAACTCTCGAGCATCCTTCTCAATGTGGCCCTCGTACAAATTGGTGGTTAGGCTCATCAAACCCATTTTAGAAAGGCCGAAGTCAGTAAGCTTAATGTGACCCATGGAAGTGATTAAGAGGCTGAGGACAAAGCAGATGCACAGTTCAGTACATCAACAATATCTGCATTAAACTGTACAGTCATGTGTTCTGAGTTGCCCTATTCTCTTACTGAACACAGCAGATGTGTCCAGGTTTTTGACTTTAGTATACAGCACGGTGGGATTAATAGGGATTTGTCAGTGGATGTCACTCACTTGTCAGGTTTCAGGTCTCTGTGCACGATGCCGTAGTTGTGGATGTACTCCAGAGCCAGGACAGTCTCTGCAAAATACATACGGGCCATTTCCACCGGCAGCGCACCGATGTTTTTCAGCAGGGCGGCACAGTCACCTCCTAGTAGATAAAAAATAAGCAATGCATGTTGCAAGTAGTGCAAAGTCATGTTTTTGTGCTTCTATAACAATAGATGCAGCACATTCAACTTAATTTTTCAGGTTATGGGTTTGTCGAGCTGTTGGCACAAAACGATCGAATAGAATCTGCTCTCTGCAATCGAGCTACTCAAGCAAATCCATAAATTGTGCCTTCTAAGTTGCTTCACAATATAAAGAATTACAATATAAGTTGTAATTTGTCTTGTGCATATAGTAACCAAAGCAGTAAGATCAGCTGTGTTGACCCCCCACACACACACACAGCTGAGCAGCTTTATTATCCTGAATGTGTCACTGTACACTTGAGGAGTCATCACTACACACTGTGGATGGACAAAAAGTAATGGGGGAGGGAGGTTAAGTGAATTATATGGTGTCAGCTTTTCTGCAATAAAAGTGAAACTGAATACACACAGCGCAGGATAATTACTCAACCTGCTCAACCTCCAAAAGACTAGAGAAACCCGAGAGCATCACAAATACATGGGATTTTCTACAAGTTAAACACCAACAGACAGATGTGTTGAGAGATCCCAGTAAATCAGCAGATACAGAAAAACACAAACCTGGCAGTTAGGCATCAACAATCATGTCACAGCTGACATCACTGAGGTTCTATTTTTTCTTCATTTCGGTGGTTAATCTTCAGAATAGGCACTTTGGTCATAAACAGCTAGACAAGCTCAGCAATAATGCTCAGGTAGCCTGCGCCATTTAACATTATGCCCAATTAGTTTTAGGAGTCTGTATGTGTGCCAAAAATATCCTTCAGATCGTCACGCACGGCATAGCAGCCTGAACCGCTGATACAATGCGAGAAAGAGACTAATTCTAATGCTATCATACAAATGTTGTAGCATAAATCAAGACATATTTATAAGGAAAAATAAGTGCGCATCCTACCCTCCACATACTCCATAACCATGCAGAGGTGTCTGCGAGTCTCAAAGGAGCAAAACATGCTGACTACAAAGGGATTCTCAGCGAAGGTGAGGATGTCTCTTTCCACAAACGCCTGCTGGATCTGGTTCCTCAGGATCAAGTTCTGCTTGTTGATCTTCTTCATGGCAAAGCGCTGCCGCATCTCTCTGTGTCTCACCAGATACACCGCACTACAAAGCATCACAAACACACCGTCAAATAACCGCTAGAATGACATAAAGAAAAAGTGAGTGAATAATGATAATAGAATTTATTTTATTTCACTGGGTAAGACCGAAATGAATGAGAGTATAATGGGTCTAATGTCTTCTGTTATTCAAGGGGACAGTATGTGGAACACCAAACCCCAAACTGATGCTTGCTCAGGCCATTTTAATCAGTGATTGAACACAGAGTCCTGCTTGTTCACCAAAAAGGTTTAGCGTAGTCTGAAGGGTGTGCTTCATATAGATGTCCTGGCCGGTAATTGAATTTGCAGCACTCAAGTTCTGACCACACGAAAGACGTAAGGTTTTAAAATAGACATGTTACTGGTATTTACCCAGTTCAGACTATTTAGACTCTCCTGCACCCAGCATGAGTGCAGCCTAAGACTATTACATTTTCTCAACGATTCTTAACAGAATACATAGAGCAAAATTCAAATTCTTCATACTCATTTATCCATAATTTCATGTTTAGAGTTCCTTACAGTCATGGGTCTGTGCTGTTGTCCATTCGAACAAGTTTAAAGTGGAGGCTTGTTTATTTTTGTTGTAAATATTATATTTGATATTTATGTTACACATTAATGTTAACACGGAAAACATTTCATAATTTCATACAAAAACTCAAGGCTATGAAGTTTAAATTTGACTGGACTAATGAATCTGCAACCTAAACTCACAACTAATATAAACTCTGATTCATTTTTGAGAACAGAACTAAAAAAAAACTTTAAATTATTCAAAAATATTTTTTTTATAAATACCCAGGATGTGAACTATCCGTGTTTCCCACAGTAGTTATTATACAGTATAAGCACAAAGGTGTGAAATAAAAAAAGCTGTCCCAAGTTGAAGCAGCAGCATTAGTGCACGTGCTTGCTCACCCATAGGCGCCGTTGCTAATCAGCTTGATGGTCTGAAAGTCGGATTCACAGGGTGGCTTCATGCCCTTTATCTTACCCTGAAGATGAAAACAGCCCAGGTGTTAACAATAAAAACAGAGAGCACACTGCTGCAACATGCCTTCTATAAACTCATGCTGTTGCACTGTAAGACACCACATAGCCATTCGTTTCAGAATACTCCACTAAGTTCAAAGCTCTGAAGGATTCTTATATAAGATGTTATATAACAGCACTGGGTCCACAAGCTAATAACACACACTCACACTCACACCAGCCTGTTTCACTAACTTATTAAAGTCTTTTTACAGGTTTACATTACAATGAGTAGTAAGAAAAACGACAGCAGAACAAATAAAAAACACGAAGGTCGTACCTCGGCCGAGTCGTCTGTCTCAGGTGTGTGTGGTCCCTCGCTGTCATAGCTTTCCAAGGTTACCATTTCTACATTAGAAGAAAGCATGGTGTCTATTAACATGCTTATATTTTATTTTAGTAATGTAGTGTTTCATTATTTTTTATACTTTTTACCAAAAGTGTAAAATTCAAGGTCGGTCATTTAACTATCAGGTTACACTGCATTTAATTTATTTTATACATCTTTGATGACTTATCCTTTTAAATATGCAACATACACTATATACACTACAACTATTAACGGGTACTTTTGTTTATATAGTGTATCTGATGGTATGTAGTTTTACATACAAACTTAATAACTATTATGTATTAGTTTTAATGGAACTTGTATTTACCGATTAATGATTTCTGTCTTTTGAAAATCCCCACCTCACTCCACCCTTCCTTTGCCTGTCCTTAGTAAATAATATGGTTAAAGTAGCTCATCAATTTGCCTCCGCTGAGTTGTGGAATGTTTATTGCTGAGATGACAAAGCTCAACCTGCATTTCAACTTAAATGCAGAGCAGCTGCCACCAATTGAGACAAGGATGAATTAGCTCAAGTTCAAGTGTAGATTAAGATTCAAGGTTCGGTGCAAGAATGCAAAACCGAATAACGGCTTATTCAGTGATTTAAACTGATCTTCTTTTCAAAGTCTAAAGTTTCCATTTGAATAATGTATTACACATCCACCTCCTACCTTCACACACTTAACGAGACTCACAAAAAGAAACTGAAGAAAGAGAAAAGTCAGTGGAGATGGGAAGAAGATGTGAGAGACTGAGAGACACTTGGTGAGAAGCTTGAGCTAAATGAAGATGCAATGACAGTGATGCAATTGGTGTGGTGATATAAAAGGGGTATAAAATGTATATCAAACAATACATAACTAAAACCTCACTCAAATGTTTACCTTATTTAAATATGAATTTATTACAAACGATGCTCATTGAATGATTATTAAAACACTATCACCTAAAAGCACATCTTTCAAATGTGGGAGGAAACTCACAAAGACAACTGAAGAACATGCCAACTCTATACAAAAAAAAATCCCAGAACCAAGGGCTTTTATACTCTTAAATGACAGGACCACCCACTGTTTAACTGTGTCTCGCAGCAGGTTTGCTGTACTTTGTTAATCCTTGCGCTGTCACAGCTGCTCTGCTTAATAATAAGGTTTTGTATGTTTCTCTTCTTTAATCAGCAGACACACATGGCTGTCTATAGCAAGTGGAAATATACATGATTCACATTGTTCCATCTTATGTCTAATGTAGAGATAAAATGATTTTTTTTGTTCTCGAGTTAGAATATTCAGATAGGCAGCAGTATATCTCTGTCAGAAGCACTGTGTGTTGATCTGGCTCTTTAATTATACATCACTATTTCTCCCGTTCCCTCTCTGCGCTCTGAGCTTCTTTCCCATCTTTACTGCATTTTTTCTTTGTCTGTCAGTCTTTTATGTTTTCACTCAAACAGGCTCAACCATTTGACTCATTCTCTTTCTTATTCCTTTCATATTTTAGGGCATGTGCATGTGCCTCACCCTCCAGTGGATCTCTAGTCAGACCAAGCTGGTTAATAATGTAACGGGGGATGTCCGTCTTCATCAAATGTCCCTCTTTGGCGTGATCTTCCGCTGCTTCTAGCAGGTGATAGAACTCTTCTGGATTAAACTCCTGCACAAGGGCAATAAATACAAAAACTCTTATATCTTGTAATTACATATATATTCCAATTTCCAGAATCAAATCACGTGAAGTCAAAAAGTTTGGTAACAAAATTGAGCGGAAGTTACTGTTCAGTGCTGACCATGGTTTTTTTTTTACGTTTAAGGTTCCACTACATCCACTCTTTAGTCATATTTGCTGACATTTTGTAAAACACACATGTACAGGGTGCTTTTGTTTTTTTTAAATCTACAACAGCTGTCTGTACCTGGATTTTATTACTTATTATTGACTTTGGACATTAATCAGATGTAACTATTTTAGTAGTATTAAATTCAGGATAGGTAAATGCATAATCAGTTGAGCAGATGGCCTTAATCCTGTGAGTGTAGCCTTTCAGAAAAAGTGTTTTAATATGTATATCTATCTGCACTTTATGGAGACCAAAGTATCAGGACATCTGTACATTCAGCTGCAAAAACCTTTTCAAGTTTGTTCGTCCTTTTGCAGCTTTAACTTTTTGTGGTTGTCAAGTTTGTCTGCATAAAACTCACTGAATATTAGACCTTGCTGTATTCACTGTGAGAGGGACTTCCCCAAAGTGTTTTCACAATGTTATAGAGTTGTACAAAATGCATAGATAGATGCTTCATTTAATAAGGTAAGTCTTTATAATACAGTCCATACTGTGTGAGTAAAAATATAAATACATGTGGCAGCTTGAAAAGACAATTAAGCTTTAAATGACGTTACAAGAGTCTTTTTAAAATCTTGTAAAATTATCCTGACATCATAGTGCAAAGTAATATGATAAAGAAATTAAATTAACCCAATACTAATTAAATGGTTATACGGATTAGATTGTTGTGATAATTGTATTTTATTAAGAAATTCCTATTTAGACACAAACATGCATTTTATACCATTATCTTTTTCATGCTTAATGTATGTGTGTGTAATATGATACGGTGAAACAGAAGAAAATAATAGTTCTCACCAAACACTCCAAAAGTCGGGCGGGTCGTGAAATAATAAAGAGGAGTTTCTTTACCAGTTCGGTAACAAACGTCAGCTCCGAACTCTCTGAACGTTCATATGCCTGAATAACACAGTATGTTTTCATTTTATTATCCATCACTTACAGTAAGACTGGATTTTTTGGAACGTTTTGAACATGTTCTCACTTCATGCAGCAGTTTCTCCAGGTTCTCCTGTAGTTCATAAAAGTATACAGTGGTGATGAGGCCGTCACGGGATTTAGTCAGACAGTCTCGGGACAGTTCGGTGATTTGGTGGTGGATGAAGCTCAGGACACCGTCAGCCAGTGGCAGTACATTCTCAGGAGTGTAGGACTGGAGGAAGTCAGCCAGACGCTCCTCCATCTGGGCTGTGGCCTGTCCAAACCAAATCCAAACCAAATCCAAACCATTAAAAAAAAAGACTCGATAAAGCAAGTTGCACAGAAGCACCATTTCACTGCATTAAACATTTAATTACTCCCTCACTTTTGACTGTTGGGGTAGGCTCCATAAAATAACCACTCCTCTCTTAGTGGGAATAATGAAGTAAATAATGAGTATAAGCTTGACTTGATAAACAATTAATTAGATGTGTGTAGTATAGATAGTACTTCATTTTATAGGCTGAAATTTATCACAGTGATTATGCTCTAAAATATAGCTGAGCAGTGTGTATGTGTGTGTGTGTGTGTGTGTGTGTGTGTGTGTGTATACTTCTCTGACCTTTGGAAAGCGCTCTTTATACACATGGTTCATCATGACGATTTCATTGTCATAGCAGGAGGGGGAACGTCCGGGACTGGAAAGAGCGAGAACAATAAGAAATGTGATTACCGAGTCCTGATCCACTCTACACTGAAAGGCTGAATTACTCTGACATTCAGTCTTATCCAGCAATCAGGACTGTGTGCATCGTTCTGACACAATAGCTCATCACAACTATCATCATCAATGCAGAAGCCTCAGTGAGTCTGCACTTAAGAGAGTGTAATTGTATTCTTATGACTGAAGTTATGTGACCAAGCCCACATCATTTTCATTACATAGATTATAGGCTTTTTTGGGAGCACATCATTACTGCAGTTTTCTTCAGTGGTTTAATCATTTACTTCTGACTGTCTTATTTTAAAATCCTGTATTAATGATTAAGAAATAATTTTCCAAGATATAAATCCTTCTGTTGCAGAAAGATGGAACGTGCCCCTCATAACTTTCTTTTCATTACTTTCAAAATCCTCAGGTTTGTGTTGGCAGCTAATTTCATTTGGTTAAAGCATGCGAGAAATTTGAAAATTCATATTTTTTTATGCATTATAAACTCAAGGTGACATTTTCATATCTGGTTCTAGCGCAGCTTACTGACAGCAGGCAGAAGTCACTCCAAGTGTCAGATTTCTGCCAGTTCTCAGTTGATTCCAAGAGCTTTGTATATATTTTATTTATTATATTTTAACATGCTACTAATAGCAACAATTAAATAAATAAGAAAAGCATTGAAGATGCCTTACTGTATTTAATCAGTGGATGCATGAGTGCTGTGTACCTGAGGCTCCGGGAACGCGGCCGCATGTGTGGTGACCTCCGTCCATCATCATCTGTCATGCTCTCAGTGCTGCCGAAATGTTTGGAGAGGAAATGCAGTTCATCCTGAAAGGGCAGCTGGTGCAGACGTTCCTGAGATGAACTTGATGACTTGATGCAAATAAGCATATGTAGAAATAAAAAACATTAAAAATCAGATCTCTGATTCAAGCTTTATATTTTTATATTTTTGTAGACGGTTTCATCTGCAAATCCACTTATAAAACCCAGGGGATTAACACTACAGGAGAGTACAATGCGTGCTGATGGGAGTCTTAATTTCCATCAGCATGCACAATGGTGAGAGTCAATAAGAACAAGTCAGAATAGATTACCACTGAGACCCAGTGAGTCTAAGAACTTAACATCGGTGTCAGTCACTCTGTCAGAGCCTGTAGCTCAAGCTTTTCCTTTACGGATCTGTCATGTGTTGCAATCAATGACAACTATAAAGTGACTATAGTACTGAACAGATCAATAATCTGTTTGCTGTGTTAAGCTGAAGGGGACCTTTGCAGACGACTGTTGCGCTAATCATTATTGTTTGGCTGTAATTTTATGAGAATGATCCCTCGGAGCTAGGCCGCTTCCAACTATCCTTTCAGTGTCATTTGTTTTGCCATACTGGTTCTGCCATCACTAATTGCCTGGGTAATGAAGCTTTTAAGAGGAGGTTAGAGAGCACGGAGAGAGATTTAGGGGATAAGCAAGGAGGAAAACAATTATAAAGGAACAGATTACATAAGTAAAAGACAGCATAGAAGAGAGAATAGAGCTACATTTAAAAATGTCATTTCATGTTTAAACATAGAAAATGAACAGTTAGTAAATGTTGAACATCAAAATGCCTGTGGCTATTACTTAGCTGGCAATTCATTAAAACATCATCAGTCAGAGGCAGGACCATGGTGTGATGATGACAATAACACCAGCCAACAGTGTTTATTTCAGTCTGTGAATAAAGCTCGTCCCTGTGCTCGCTGCACACTCTCTCCAGCTTGTATGTCTTTACCCGGCATATATAGGCTGCACAGCGACCCCTGACCCTCCAGCAGGTGCATTAACTACCTGCATTAGGAAATTTCAAACTCTACACTATTAAATAACCAGAGTGTTGGCCTCAAAAACCAAAAAGCCACAAGATGAAGCTGTACCTGCTCTGTTTACCCACCAGGTACATTTTATATTTGAACATATGTAACCCGATCACACAGATTTGCAATTATTTTCTTCCAAATTTACTGCCTTAAACAAGTGAGGAGGATCCATTTCAGAGATTTAAATATTTCAGTGTGCCATGGGCCATGTGATTTATTATTCAACTCACTGGCCTATTTCTCTCTTTATCACCGAAACACATGCAGATAATCCTCACTGATCTTGAAAAACTTGAAGAAAATGGTACAAGCCCAACTGTGAAAGTGTAGAACATGTTTAATTGAATGAAAACAGATGATTTTCACTTCGCGAGTTTCCCAACAGCACGCGAAAAATTAAACATGTAAATACATGCTAATTGCTTTTCAAGATATCCAGCTGAGTCATTTTTATTCATGCATTGCTTATTTACTGTAATCCTCTTATCTTTACAGAGAGTGTTTTCTAAATATAAACTGGTAGAAAACTTCTCTTGGAAGGATTTTTGCTCTTTCCAAAGATGCACTTGGCTTTAAAGTTATGATTTAAATAAGCAGTAATTGTTGTGTTGTTTCTGTTTACTTTGTGACATTTGTTAAACCTGGTTTAACCATGTAAAGCTGATTTTATGAATCTATTTGTTGCTAAAGGTGAGTATAATGGTCAGATTTGGAAACGTGCACTTGGTTGGATGTTCATTAGTTTGTCATTTTGCTTCTTTAAATTATTAAGACTGGAGTAACAACATAAAGTATGCACAAAATCTTAGTTTAAAAAGGTACCAAATGCAGGTGTATTAATTGAACAAGGTACCGTGGAGCTGGGTGTGTTGGTGCCATATCCGGAGGAGGGCAGTGAAGCCAAAGACCACCGCCGTCCATCAGCCCTATAATGGAAACAATACCATTAATCTTTATTCCAAAGGGTTTGCATTAAAACAAATGTGTTTATATTTCTTTTTTTTGTAAATCAAATATATAAATCAAGTATCTAAACACAAAGAGCTAATGTGTTACAGCAGAACCCATTCAAGTGAAATCTATCTATCAATCATTCAAGTGATCAACTATCACAATATCACATCTTTCTAAATAAATTGTTAAAAAGCTATTTGAAAAAAAGAGAATGTTCTTTGGATCATTTGAAATGAATGATGTTTCTTTATGAGCTATTTAAACATTGCAGGAACTGATGCTTATCGTCCATACAATACTCAGAGCAATGATTTTTGTTCCAGCACAATGATTTATTACTATGACGTTGCGTTATTTTGAATATCTTTGATCTACTAGGTCAGGTTATATTTTTGAATGGCACTCTGAAATTCAATATTATTTTAAAAGAGCATCCTGCTTTGTGAAACATAGCTCTCAGTGAGATTTATGCTGGTCAAGTACGTTACCAGCAAAGCATCAGACAGGAAACAATGTGCTCCCCACAGGCCAGGTCTACCGATCGATTGTCTCTCTCATTTCCTTCCCTGCCATCCCAATCCCTCCCACTCGTCTTTCAGACAAACGCTTCTCTGATTATCTGTACGGTTTTCCCTGACCATGGGAAGAAAAGACTGCAAAACTCTGCATGCGGAGCCACATAAAGGCAACAGACATTGACAGTGCGATTACATTGAAATTAAAGGCTACATGGATCAATGTACATTCGATTTGTCCATTTACAATAGTCATTTTGATCTTAATGAGGGTCTGGGTAAAACCTCAGAACAACAGAATTACAGGAATCAGGAACTGCTAGAATTAAATTCACCCAGAAACATTGAAGACAGCATGCCATGTTTTATTTCGTCTACCCCAGTAAAATATTTTCACTGTTAAAAGCACTGTTAAGTTTACAATGACTAGAGTAGCATCATGGCTCAGTTACATAAAATTGCCTTTATAATTAATAATTAACATCTAGTTAACTTTAAAATTACTAAAACAAAGAGGGAAAAATGCAACTGTGATGCTCTATGTGAAAGTGTGCCTATCTCGCTAATTTGCATTTGCATTAATAGCTGATTCACAGCGGGGTGCCACTTGGAAATGCATTTTGGGGTAGAAGATTTTGAGGCAGTGAAAAATGATGTGAAAGTATGTTTAATAATAAGGGTTTACAATTCTCCCACATGGTGCTGTGTTAATGTTTAGAAAATGATATTGCTTGTTTCTATGCATATTAAGGATTAGGAGTCATGTACTGATATGGCGTGGCAGGTGGTTAGTGAGTTGAGCTGTCATTCTGAAGGTTTGTTGTTTATCCCTCAAGTCCACCAAAATAAAAGTTGGCAACATTGGCCACTAAGCAAGGCTTTTGACCCTTATATCACCAGGGTGCTGTTTCATGTCTGACCCTGTGCTCTGACCCTAACCATCAGGTTGAAATATTTTTGAGTCACTTTTTTCATCTGCAAAAACAACATAATGTGACTCTTCATCACCGCTGATCAACTTCCATGATTCACAGTTGTTAGAGTGTCTTTTTTATTTAAAATGCAGTAAAAAATAATGAAATATTATGTACCTCCTAGATGAGCTGAAGGAAAAGTGGGCTGGACCGCTGGGTGAAAAGGTCCGAGGGCTGTCCAATGGACTGCTGCCTGATTAAAGCCAAAGAAACAAAAATGAACATGCAGGTTTACTAATTCCTATTGCTCTCATTTATAGTGCGGCAACATCACCCAACATGATCAGGCATTAAACAAACCAGCCTTTACCTATGTGTCCTGGCAGCGGTGAATGCGGCCGTGGCAGAGTGGGCGATGTGCTGGTCAGTATCAGGCTCTTCCTGTTACTCGTACGACAGCTGGAACACACAAACACATTAAGAGTGTAAATAACACATTTGTTGGGGTTTCACGGAAAAAGATCCAAATTGCAGTCGGCTAATTGGTCTTTCATTAGCTCGACCAATCCTCCCTAAAGAGGTCTGCCAGTCGATCTAAATCTGAATACCTTATGGAGATGATGCAATTATTTCAATGCTAATTTGCATAACTTTTGATTAAGATCTTGAAGGCAACAGCTGTGATAATGTGTGTGTGTGTGTGTAGATGTGTGTGTGTGTGTCAGCGTGTGCAACTAATGCCTTCGATTGAACTGGACCTGATTCATTAATTTGTCATCTTTCTAAATGACCACAAAACACACTGTTTATAATTCCTTCCAAATGCATTAAGGACATCCAGTAGATGGATTACAGACATGTTTGATTTCAGTACATTGTGTGATTAAAATGTGGCTCAAAAAGAACTCTGCCCCTTCTTTGATTAATGTGCATATATATATATATATATATATATATATATATATATATATATATATATATATATATATATATAAATAAATTAGGCCACATGTTTTTATTTATTCTCTCTAAAACACTGAATAGAATAAAGATACACAACTTAGATTTCTATCAGTGATCAGCTATTTTAATTAATACAAATCTTCCAGTCTGGCTTGTGTATATGATTTTCATGTTAATAAAGATAAATGTGTTGCTTGTTTGGAAAGTCTTATGTCTCGATATCTTAGTATAAACCAATTGACTAGCTATTTATTCTAAACCCTTTTCTTTTTTCTCTCTCTGACACACTCACAGAGAGCAGTAAAATATTTAGAGGAAACACATTAAGAATTGCCGGTGAAGCAGACGACGGCAAGCGCCTGAATATCATTATTCACTAATGTCCTCTCTTAAGCCCCCAGCTGAGAGCCCAGAAAAGACAGTTTACAGAAACTGAAGGTAAATAATATGACAATATTTGATCTCTTCCTCCTTTATTTCCACCACTTATTAAATTATCATTTCGGCTCAGTGTGGGCCAGACAATTTCTTCAAAAACAAACCATGCCTTTGAGCTTTGCTTTGTGCATTTCAAAACAGGAAAGGGCCTTCCCAAAACTGTTCCTGCAAAACTCCAAGCCTAAAACTGTCCAGAATGCATGAAGTTGTGCTAGATGTAATACACTTGTGGCAATGAGAACGAACAGTGTGATGTAAAAGCTTTGAGGGCCCTGCTTTTTAACATCCTGACATGACGTCCTGATTTTTGAAAATTGTCAGTAACAGAGCTGCCACACGAAATATCTGACATGGGGGGGGGGGTGAGTTCAATCCCATGTTTAATACCTCCCACAGTATTAAACATGGGTATAAGGTGAATTGGCTGCTCTATATTGTTTGCTATTACTTATTGCTCAAATCCAGCACATACATAATAAACTAGTTTGTAGTGTGTAATGTGGCAGCGGAAAGAACAGAATTTGCTAAGTTGTAATTAGCACCCACTCCCTTATCTTAAGATGGCACATAAATGAACCTTTAACACTTTTATTTACAGCACTGAGCTGGCCTCAACCAGGGCTGTAGACAAGGAACTGAAAACATAAATTATGCATGCAGTTGAGTGCAGAATGCCATGAAAAATTAAATTTCAATCACACAGCGAAAAGTCAAAAAGCTAATTAAAAATAGTGTCCTGCTTTAAAATCACTACACGTCCTTACAGTTCTATCACAGAGAAGCATAGATTATTATACAGATTATATTTGTTTAAATGTATAGAATATAGGTATAAAAGTAGAACTTCTGCATTCGGGAAACTGAGTTTAATCCACGCATTTTGTGCGTTTTATGTTAGACGTGTCTTAAAGTGAGCTTTGACACGTGCTGTGAATTTAAACTTTATATCAGTCTTACACAACATATTTATAGTCCTGCGTGGGAGAGTGGCGCTTCCTCAGCATTCTGTTTATAAGTGAATAGCACAAATATCATTATTGCTGAACAAACTATGATATGCAACAATCTAACTGTAATGTGCAGTCAAGGATGTAATCAGCACACATGCGCAATGCGTCTGGGTTTATTGGGTTCTGAACATATTTGTTTATACAATATAACAGGATAGAGTTGATAACGGTGAAACCCCTTTTCTTTTTGGCCCATGAAAAGCCTGCTTAGACTCTCAGTGCCAAATATGGAACTTTAAACTTAATGCTACCCAACTGTATGTGCATTTTTTTTTTTTTAAAAAAAACGTGCCTAAAACAGCATTACAACATCTGATGCAGAGAAAGAGTTGCGGTGAAAGGCAAAGAGCAAAAGAGATCGAGTCCTCAAACTGAGAACAAGGATTTGAGAGGACACAAGCAGAGAGACTGGGTTAACCTTGCTGGTTTGTTTTTTGAAAGTAGGCCGAATACTTCCTCCGGCATTACCTTTTATTTTAGCCTCCTTTCTCTATTTTTTAGGTTCAAAGCTGATTTGTAACGCTAACAGGAACAGACTGAAGAATAAACACTTTAGAGCAGCGAACAGTTTCTATCTCTCTAAATCCAATTAAGCTGCATTCACAAACTTCAGTAAATTCAGTTTTTTTCATATTTATGCACTAAAAGCTGCTCCTTTTTATCGTTCAAATGATCTTGCACCATTTGTGCTGTTTTGAAAAGCACACCTGCTTGCATGTAGCCTTAGCCTTGTTCATTAGTTTTAAACACACTGCACACACTGACCTCCCGCTTCAGACAGCTGTGAATTAACAAATAGGCTTTTAACAGACTTCTTTTCCCATGAACCCAGATGTTTGCAACACAGAAAGATCATGAATTTATTCATGTGGCGTTGCATTAAATGTGAGAATAAAGCCAGGCTTCATTCCTGCAGCAGACATTTTAAAAGCTTTATTCAGTCTATAGAATCTTTCGTCCCTCTATTTGGTTTTAAAAAGAAAAGCGAAGCGATAGCATATAATAATTATAGGTTCACTGTTAAGGCATTAAAACATAATTGGTACCAACTCAAAGTGACTAAAAGATCATTTCTGCTTGTTGAATTGTACAGATGTCAAATAGAATTACATCAATACTAAAGAACTGCCACATCAACTATACTCAAAACAGAACATATACAAATATAACATCTGTTCATGCACATTATAAATAAACAGAATGAAAATGGTGCAGTCATCTAAATAATCTGTTTAAAGTCCACATGTTATCATCATTTCCACTGTATCACTCTCATGATATGGGCAGGTGTAAGCATACCTGACTCAAGTTACTGATCCAGAGTCAGCTTCTTTAATGTATACACTCATGCTATTATGGACAATCCTGATTTTGACCACAATTATACTTTTAAAAATACAAGGCACCTGACTGTATGAGTGCTGAAAGTGTTTCTGCCCTGTGACTTCAATGCCATGACTATAAGCATCTTTATAAACTAAATAATGGTAATTACCTATTAAACATACTTTTATTTCAGAACTTATGTGTCCTGTGAGGCTACATATACTGCACTTGGACATACTCTGAGTAATGAGTATTATGGTCTGGCAGCTGTTGGAACTCTAAATCCTTAAGGATGTGGTTGTGCTGATGATGGAAGATAACAGAGAATGAATAAAGCAAAACTGAAATCTCATTGTTTCTGACTAAGTGAAAATAAATTCATGTTGGCAGATGGTTGAAGACAAAAAGCAGATTGGCCTCACCCGCCTTGTGTCTGCGCCAAAATACTAGTATTCTGCAAAACCCAGAAACTTCCCTTAACATTTTGCTGATTGTTTGTAATTAATTGACGAGGTCAGATAAATATTGTTTCATAAAAGCAGTTTAGTATTAATATTTTTGTTAACACATCTAAATTTTGCTATGCAGTTTGATGGATTCTTTTTACCCACTTGCACTGTAATAAGGTTAATTACTTGGACAACATTCTACAATAGACCTGGGCATTTAAAGGCCCCAGGGCCACATCCGGCCTTCTGGATCTCCCTCACAGAATAAGGTTTATAAGAAATTAAAAATCTGAGTATGGATTTCATTTGCAACTCATGCCTACATGAAAAAATATATATAAATATTGCGTGGGGTACACTGCATGCCGTAAATACTGTACTTGTGCATTGCTATAATATTTAATTTAGTTCAGCCTGTCGGTTCGGCCCCCCACAACATTCCCAGTTTCTCATGAGGCCCTAAAAAAATGTATCATCCAGCTCAGTTCTACATGATAGAAACCCCATTAACAAAACCATTGGAACTCTTTCTGCAAATAGAGTTAAACATTAAAACTGTATTAAAATATATTTAAATTTTTAAAAATGGTGCTTTAACTTTTTGCTGTTTAACTTAAGTTTATTTTTGGAACACGTTGTCACTTTGAACATTACACATACATGTATAAAATGTTCACGAATTTAGTTTGTGCTTCATTTATCAAAAATATGTTTCAGCATGAAAAACAAAACATTACAAAGTAGAACATGTAAAACATGAAATAAGCCCCAGGTGGAGGTCTAAACGGAATCCTGTCTACAGCAACATCTGATAAATATACAATAGAAAATCAGACAGAAAAGTCATCTGTGAGACAGAGAGAGGGAGGGAGGGGTGGGGTAGGGATGTGGGGGCTGTGGGTGATGCTGTCAGGTGAACATATGGCATATAAGCCAGAATTTGACCCGTGTTCAAAGAGCATTATTTCTCTCCAACATTTTCCCTGTCTTTAATCTGTAACTATAACAAAAATGGTAACACACACACACACACACACACACACACACACACACACACACACACACATGTCCTTATACACACTTAAATGCCACTCTGTGATCTTTCATCAGACACCTACAATAAGAGCTACCTACAGAAAACATCAAAGTATGGTAATGTGTGGGTTAGAGATGGAAAATACATGATGCAATACAATGTTAGTCCATTAACATGTTCATGGACTTGAGGCAATGAATTATTATACTCTATATGTTCTGTATTTCTTAACAACCTTCAGTTTAATGTTTTCTAGAGAACAAGCTTGTTAAACCACACAAGACCTAAAATGAGTCCCAAACTGTTGCAGCAGCCTTCTGAAAATCCACAACAAAAATCAAAAGAATGGCAGTTAAGTGGGTGTCGCTTATCAGTATAACTGAGGACTTACATTTAAAGGCACTGCTAAATAAATCTGACCATCTAAGAGCCAAACCACCTTTGATTTTAGTAAGCGTAACAGGATCCCCAAAACTGTTTAATGAATCGTGTGATCCAATTACTCAAGAGGTATATAAATAACAAAAATGCACGGGTTTAACAACAGTAGGACTGATGCATCTTTAAAATAAGGTATATATATTTTTGATATTGGTCAGTCAAAAACTGTTATGTAAACTATTTGATCAATCTAAAAGAAAAATTTTGGGATGTGATGCAATTTCATTCAATGGAAACCTGACTTTTTGAAAAGTCATTGGGCGAAAATATGATATTATGCTTGTTATAGACTGAATATATTAAGACAGCGTCCAAAATCGCACACCACCCCATAGTAAGCAAAAGCTGTAAACGAAAATAAGTAGTGTGTCCGATTCTGCACCATGTAGAAATCAGTATGCGAATTTTCCCCGGATGAGCTACTAAACTAGACACCATTTTGAAATTAGCATCCGCAACACACACACAAAACGTTTAATTTTAAAGTGACAGAAACTTTACACTCACAGTGTTTGTGTAACTTTTTAACTAATTAAACACTGTGCTATAAACATATTTCATAAAAATATGGATTTTTACATCACCAATCCAGACTACAGACTATCGCCACCTGCTGGCATGGAATGTTATTTCCTTTCACAAATGAGGTACCCAGGAGGTACATGGTAGTTTGCCGTGATTTCAAGTGTAACTTTTTAATCCAGGTGACATTGATGTCAGATTGAAGTGTAATGACCTTAACTATTTGTTAGTTTGTGAAGATCTAAATTTCCTAATTTATTATTTTGTTTTAGTATTTATGGTGTGGAGATGTATTCAGTGATCCCTTTGCCAGACCATAAAAATATGTTGTACAATTGGCAATACCATATTTACAACAGTGTTACATATTCGAAGCACTATAACACACACACACACACACACATACACTCAAAAAAAAAAAACCAATGATACAGAGACAAATACTATAAAGCAGTATCATGCCAGCCAACTAACCTTAAACAGCAAACAACCATCGAATATCATGATTATAAAAGCTCTGTTTGGATTATACATCTGAACACTTAATATTCATCACACAATGATGACATCCACCCTCAGCATCACCACACTCAGTATCAAAGCGCTCATCAGCATCATCAGCATGAGAATCCAATGCAAACTGGATATTAAAGACACCTCGAGAGCATGAAATCTAACACAAATCACGCAATCATTTCGTTTTTTTCCTCTCACTGCTTTACCTTTTGGTCCGACGAAACATGTTGCTTGGCTGGCACACATTCACACACACACCCACGATGACAGCGACGGCAGGAGCTGAATGTGTGAATACACACGCGCACAGAGTCTCGGAGAGCAGAAGGCTAGCACTGCCATGACATGACGCTGCCTTCTACCTTTGCACTGCACACACACACACATACAGACGAGTGTGTGAGCGTCAGGACGGATCCACAAATAGAGCTAGAGGATGGAGGGAGAATGAAGAGAGGGAGGTGGATCTCAAGGGTAACGTGCCAGCCCACCAATCCAGGAAGTGAGAGTAAGGGAAAGACAAAGATGCAGGGAGGGAGGAGATCACAGGAGGGCTTTCTGTATGTGTGAGTGAGTGTGTGTGTGTGTGTGTGTGTGTGTGTGTGTGTGAGGGGGGGTGCTCAGTCACTAAAAGCCTATCAGAGCATGAAGCTTAGGGCGGTGGCAGTGGTAATGGAAATGTGAATGACTCAAGGGACAGATGAACAAACAGAGGAGAAGAGAGAGAAAGCGAGAAAGAGGGAATGTTAATGCTAATGCTTACTTCTAACCTCAGCTTCCTGGGTGTGGCTCCAGCCTCAGATCAGCGGATCTGATTGGTTAGTTGAGCACTTAAGGTAACCCAAGCCCATCTCACTCTTGCTCTCTCATTATCTCTGAGTCAGTTTTTCCATGTTGCTTATAAAGTGACTTCACTTCTACAGCTTATTAACATCAAGTTTACCCGGTGTGTCTATTCCTCTGACTTCCTTTCAATCACACACACACACACACACACACACACACACACACACTCTCTCTCTCTCTCTCTCTTTCTCTTTCTCTCTCTCTCTAAGTAATGCATGCCACTCAGATATTGATTGATTATACGATAAGAAATTAATTATAAGGAGCTACGCAGAGCTGAACAATCACAAGATATTCCATAATATATATGTTCTGTCATCTACTGAAGTTGAGTGAAGAATAAAGATAAGTCCTGCTTTTTTGTAACCTGCAGCATTGTAAAGACGTATGAGAAATGTTTGTCAACTAATTGGCTGCAGGTGCTAATTGTTTCCTGATGAAGAAAACATTTCATCTGTTAATGGATATTTAACCTTCCTCATAGCTCTGTACGTGACAAACAACATTATGATAATGTTATTATGATACAGGTTTTAAAAATAGAACCTAATTAAACAAACATAAAAAATCCAAATCAAAGCCAAACTGAAGCCTTTGTTAGCAGACCAACATGTTTTGAGAACAGATCTTTCTCTAACTGACCGAACACGGTAAAGGTTTTTTTTCGGCATTGTTACTTTGCTCTATGGAGTTTCTGGAAAGCTGCTTTTTTATACAGTAACTATGGAAATAAGCACAACTGAAATAAATTTCTGTCTGGTTAAAAGTGAGAAGATAAAGGAATGAATAGTGAGCATAAAAAAGAATGAACCTTTGAAAAGAGATGAATGGTGATCAGCACCAAGGACAGCAGCGCTCATTTCCAAATCCCACAGCAAGTTGATGTTTCACTTCTGTTGTAAACACTGAAGACATTCGACATTGCTCCTACTGAACATGTGTACTTTCCAGTTGCTGGTGAAATGATGTAACCCCTGACAGTACAACTGCAAGCAATGAGAAAATTCAGATAAATTAAATAATAAGACCTTACAACACAATATTCATATTGTGGGTACAGGCACATTTTAGCAGCCTCTGTGTAGCCTCTGTATTTTCTGTTTTTCATGGTATTCTCTATGGTACCCTGTATATTAAGACGCTTGGTTGACCTACTTTCCAGCTTTCATCAAATCATAAAAATGCATTTCACTCTCTACTTCACTCCTCTGTTCTTAACATTTTTTTTACATAACACATTTTTTAATTAGCAAAAGTGGAAGCATTGGCCCTAAATAGCAATATCAATTCAGAGGTGAATACTTTAAAAATACTGTTTTAATTTAAGTTTAATTAAATGATTGTATTGATCATTTTTTCTTTATTCTAAGACATTACGTCCTGCTTTTTTAAGACAGTGGAAGATCCTTCTGGTCTGTGAGAAAGAGGTATCAAAAAAAGGGGAACAATATTCCATCAAAGAAAATTCATTGAATCTCTCATCAACAGAACAGATGAAGTGGTTTTAGATGGCACTTTAGGGAGTCCAACCCCCCAAAACATCACAACAACAAGGTCACCAAGATAAGAGAGCACCAATGAGAGGAATACGGTAGCCTTGCTAATGCCCCCTGCTGGTGTAGTTGGGACTGGCGCTGAGGAACGATGACCTCACCTATGGTGTCCTGCTTTGATAACATCTGTGAGACATCTGTGCCACACTGAGCAGCTAATGGAGGAATAAGTGGGCAAATAATCTCTGTGGGTAATCTGTGTGGGTACCAAACAGCCACATGCAATTTGGTGTTACAATCTTACCCTTGTTTTGGGCAAAATCTTCAGTTAATATTTCTATAGTAATAGGATTACTCTTTAAAGCTGTCCTGCTATGGGACATCTATACTGTCATCTTACAGAATAATAAGATAATGTGAGCTCTGTTTTATTTCTGTAAATTCAAAATAATAAGTTACTCAAAGGTGTGCAAAAAATAGATCATCGGATATTTACATATCAAACACTGTAAATCGTTTAAAAGTCTTTTACGCTTGTCAGCTTACAGTTTAGATGTCAACATCTATTTCATGTTTACAGCAGATGAACTCTACAGTTAATCAATCAACAGTTTGATACAGAAGGCAGAAAAAGCGAAACAGCAGCAGTCGTGTAAACTCTGAGCTTACAAACTTGTAGACTGCTAGCTGCTGGGAAGGGAGACACATTCGATTAATGAATAAGGATTTGGCCAAATGCCCACAGTGGAGCATGAGAAACCAGCTGCTAGAGGGAAGAATAAAACAAAGTGCAAAAAAAAAGACAGAGATCAATAAGGGAGAAGTCTGGTCCAAGTCAACCGTAAAGGGAATGACTAAGCAGGGAGACTTTCAGTAAGCAAAGAGGTGATATAGAGGTGAGGGTGATGCAGCAAATGTAATATGAGTATAAGGACAAATTATATATATATATATATATATATATATATATATATATATATATATATATATATATATATATATATATGATAATATTGTATGCAATGTGTAAAATGGTAATGATGAAAGCTCTGTTGATTCTTAAGCAGGATGATGCTTTAGAGCCTTGTAATAAAGTTACTATGTAATGGGAGATACATGTATACATCACACAGAGGCCTGGTTTCCCCTTTAATCCTGCTTGTCCTCCTATCCATCTTCCTCTCCCTCTATCCTGTTGCTCACTGGGATGTCAGACTATCATTACTCTCCTAATGGTCCATAAAGAGCATCAGAAGCTTGTCCCAGGATAGTTAGACGCCACTGAGTTAAATCACACACTTAAAGACTATTGACCATGAAACAAGAGAAAGGAGTAACTACACAGTGTCAATTTTGAGTAAAAATGAAATATTTGTGCAGACTAACGCAGGATCTACTAAACACGGGTGAGTGTGACGGTGTGGGATAGAGTAATTGTCTTTAGCTATGCTGAGCCGAGCCGTGAGTGGGTGTTCTCATGCTGAATTGTCTTGCCATGCGCCGACACAGGCAGATTAATGCACTCTCCATTTAATACCTTCATGCCTCAAATATGTACTATGCCCCTCTGTGGACATTGTGATTAATCTAATCTTACAGAATGGTAGATTTTAAAACACACACAACAACCTACTTTTACAAACTGAATGCTGGGCAGCAGCCAAGTTTAATCACATCTTCATTTACCTCCCATGAAGCACCAATAGAGGACATGCTTTCTTGGCAGGAGATCTCACTGTTTTCTCCCAATTTAGTTCACAGCTGCCACCAGCCAAAGGATCCCGGACAAATATTTTATTATTATGGCTCAAAACATTTTTATCCGTTTGGATAAATAACATTTACTAAATGTTTTTATATTTACTGTATATTATCCTTATTCTGGTATAATTTATTCTCTATCGCTGTAAATTAAACTCTTAATTATTTCTCATATGGATTGTTCACCAGTACTCTTTATTTCAGTATCCAGGTTTTTTTTTCATTCAATTACAGAATACACCAAGCGTTAGGTAGTAGTTATACATTTATTTTTCATTTATTCAGCTTGGCCGCCAACAAAAAGCTAATGCTCATGCATATTCGAGGATAAGGTTGTGTTTTCTCACTGCTAAGAGCTGGGCTTGGCTGAAAAACTTGGTTTGACTCCAGCACCAGAAGGCTGCCAGTCTGGAGGCAAGAACTAGTGACATCAATAGTGCACTTGTGAATATTCCAATTAAACAGGAAACCTAAACTTACTTCACATTTATATATTTATTACGCATGAGTGCTTATTTTTTAAATTGGATATTAAAATAGTAAATCGAGAGGATTTATTGCATAAACTGTGAGAAAACAATGAGTCTCCTTACTGATAAGGACCACCCACACACTGCTTGGATGCAGCTTGACTCCTGCACTCAGGGTGTTAATATGAAGCACTCTTAAAGGAGACCTCTTTATTTTTAATCTTGTGGGTGCATATTTGACTGTTTGTATACAATGTATTATTTCCGCTGACATAATTTATTGGTTTTGTTTTGTTACTAGTCATAAATGTTTTGTATCCTGTCCTTGTCCATACCATTTACAGCTATTCTCAGATGCTTTTGATAAAAAGCGACTACCAGAAAACACATTATATATTATACAGCGTCAGCTACTCAGAATTAAAGACTTTGCTTTCACTCAACGGTGCATTTCGGTAATGCTATCACTGTAAGTTCTTAACTTGGTTAAACATCCATTAACTGAACCACATAGACACCACATGGTCTGTTCGATAGATTGGTCTTGTTTGTAACTTTAACCTGTGTGAAGGTCTCATCTCATAAATGGGACAATATGTGCCGGATGCTCTGAAAACAGAAAATGAAAACTACCGTCAGTCTGAGCTGTAAAATCTGATGTGTCGTTTGGTTAAATTAGGAGAATAATAATCCAGCTGTTATGCTTCAGTATACAGGTCCAACCATCTTTATAAAACATGTAAATGAAAGAAAAAAAGACTATATTAAAGACATAACATTTGTTACACAATATCAGTTGTATCAGTGTATGCACTTCATTTATTATCATAACTATTATATTAACTATAACTTTTACTATAACGTGTAATATATAACACACAGTGTCAAAATTATCTGTATAAAATATAAACCTAAATCATGTATCCCTTAGCAAACATGATCTATTATTATTTATTTATTAAACATATTTTTATTCCGAGGCTCAGTGTCTAAAGCTGTTGTGGTTAAATCCTGAAATGGATCCATAGAAGCCTTTTCGTGTAAAATCAATCATTTCAACCTTCTTATTTTCAACCAGCTGAAAGTTTTAGTTCAGCGGTCAGAGTTATGGATTGTTTGCCTTGTCGGTGTGTCTGTGTGTGTGTGTGTGTGTGTGTGTGTGTGTGTGTGTGTGTGTGTGTGTGTGTGTGTGTGTTTGTGTGTGTGTGTTTGTGTGTGTTACTGCCATGCTTCATCTGTGGGTAAACAGAGCTGGGTCACAGAGTGGAAGTGAAAGCAGCAATGCTGAGTGTGTGTGGGTGTGTGTGAATCTGTGTATAAGCATCCGCACTGTACATCTAACCAACTACAATGCTTTCTGCCCTCAACGAACCTGCAAGACAAAATATTAAACATACTTTTATACTTTGAGCAGTTAAGATATTTCAAATTTCACTTAGTTATGCTTCATATGCATATTAATTACACTAATAAAATATTTTATAATTTTTTTAATGTATATATTTAGTGAATATATGTATACAGATGAACAAAACTGGCAACAAGACTTTCATTTTAATTATTGGACATAATTTTTAAATGTTGGGAATTTCATATTAACTCTATTCAAATTTTTTCTAATTAATTATTAATTTCTTAATTTCTTAATAATTAATCTGATCATAGGTTATGAATATTGTAAAGGCTGCAGGAAACTGAGTCAAACCAAGTGTTAAGCTGTTGTGTCAGTGCGTGGTGTCTGGAACAGTGTTACCGCCATAAAAACAACTTTGTGTGAAAAAGACAAAATTAATAGTCATCTATTCATAACACATCTATTAAGCGTCAAGTCATTGAGTTGAATTATTTCACTTAATCTTTAATAGTTCACAACCCTTTAAAACATCTTTTTAATAAACATCACCAGAAGTATTATCCTCATATTTAACAGCGTGTAACTTTTGTTTTAATACTGTCCCTCAAATTCATAAGTTACGTCACAAACAGTAATAAATAAATAAACAGTAATAAATAAAGAGTTCTAAAAAAATATGACCAAAACCCAGTTCTAATCTAATTACCAAGATTATTGTACAAGAACTGGATCTCAAAAGGTAATGCTGCATTGGATTAGGGAGCTGACTAGTCTGCTGTCGCCTTAGTGACCCTGTTTCTTGCTCTCTTGGTTATTTACAGAAGGAAGACTGAGATCATCCTGACTAAAATGGGACACGTCCTGAGTAAACCTGGATTATTACAAATAATACATTATATTAAAGGGATTTACTCAGGCTTTAGTCTATAAAACATTTAAAGAACTATTAAAGAAGACTAATTAAGTCTGGTTATCTAGGGCAAGCTGTTTTATGAAGTTATTTAACCTTAGATCATGAGGTCTTGAATGAATGACAAGAGATGACAAGAGAGAATGGCAAGTTTTCTCCAGCACATCCCAAATCCTGAATACTTTTAAATAATTAGGATTCTAAGATAGAATTGCTGTCATGCTGACGAATTTAATTATTGATGGAATAACTCATTTCACATTTTAACACTTTTTCTTTGTCTATAAAGTAAAACAATGTAACTAATTTAATTGGTAAATCATCATTATTAATTATTTTATTAATAGTTTAATGTCAAACTGTAAGAGAAACGTAATCAGTCCACATATAAATATATGCTTTTTTTTTGACATCCCATTCTAACTTAACAACTTTAACAACTTTAACAACTTTAACAACTCATGATTCTGGGAAGGTTTTCTATAAGATTTTGGAGGGAATCTATAGAAATGTTTGCCTAATTTTTTTTTAAAACTGGCCTTCCTCAAATTGTTCTAAACTGAAAAAACGACAACATCTAAATTCAGCGATTAAAACATTTTTCATTTGTCCATACAATGTATATTAGTTTACAGTATAGGAATTTCCAGCTTTTTCCATTAAGGCTGTATGACTCTGTGGTGATTTACTCAGCAGGATGCTGTTAATAGAATTAAACCCAGAAGAGGTTGAGTCTGAGTGATCCACGTTTAGCTCGTCCATTGACGGGCTCCCTGCAACTGACGCAAGGGACATCGTGGCTAATCACGAGGATTTAACCTGCCATGAGTTTAGTTGGCAACAGGGTGAGTGCAGGTAAAGAAGGTTTAAATGGTATGAGCAGGCGATATATTAGGGACTGTCTTTTGTGAATGGGAGGAGTTTCATGTCCATATATAAAACCATGATCAAGACACTTTAACCACATTTAAACTGGACAGTCCGCTCATGCATGAAACCTTGCATCAGAGCAGTCTTTTTTAACTCATTTGTGCAGCTTTATGAACTGAGGAGGAATCTTAATTGTGCAACTTTAAAAGACCTCTGAAACCTGAAAAACATCCCCTCTGGAGGAATTTATGAGAATCTTCTCTTGAAAACTGCACTATCAACGCAGAATCGACTGGAGTCACCGAAACTCCTTAATAAAGACTACAGATGGTTTTTCAGCATTTCTTCTGAAGACCAACCAATCAAGAAGGACTCATCTGTTAAACCATGGAGGGAATAGTACATGCAGTGTCTGAGGCAGAGAACATGTTACCTCGAAGGGTACTAAAAGTTGCATCAAGAGGTGCATCCACCCATTTTGTGGGGAGCACCATTGTCATCCTCTCCTCTTATACGGTGGCAACATTAGCCATGAACTGTGGGAAGAAACTTCAGGAGCAAGCAAAAATGAAGGCGGAACCCATGTAGCATTTCTGAGACCTGAACTGAGAACACTTCTGTAAAAAACACTTGTTATTAGAGATATTTACTGAATGTTAGACCTGTTAGTAGTTTTAAATGCCTTTATATTTGTATAGTTTTTGTATAAAAGAAAAATATCTATATTTGTTCCACTAATAAAACTGTTCTGATAATTTTCATTTAATTTTAAGACTTTATTCAGTTTTATGAATTGTGAAGCTAATAAGGGCTGATCTGTTCTAAATAATAAACATCAAAACATGACCATTATTAGTCTCAAAGCAGCTTTAAAATGTTCTGAAGTCTGAAACTCCCAAAGAACATTATTTACAAACAATAAATATGTCGAATGTCATGTATATTTCTATGTTTCTGACATCTCTTAACTCTGAGTGCATTGTTGGGGTAAAATAGCTGGAATTTTGGTTTATACCCTTTAAGGTACCCTTGTACAGCTTGTAAACATTGCTTTTAGAACGTCACATCGAGGGGCAGTACTGTGTCGTAAGTTGGACTGTTTAGTATCATTATTTAAAGTCATAGTTTTCTGAAATTCACGTCACTAATGTTGCGTATTTCAAACAAATATTAAAAATGCGCGCGGCACTGTGATGGGGATTAGTCGTTGCTGGCTTCACGGTGTGTCATGGCTCATTTTGAAACCATCAAATTCTGTACCGCTAGATGGCGCTGCTTCGTAACATTCGGCACAGTCGTCACCGTCACACATACTGTTGAAAATCTAACATTATGTGGACAAAGGGATCAATACAAATACACATTGCGCCCACTTTTAATTAAGAGCATTAATTAAACCTCATTCTAAGGTAGGTTGCAATTTGCACGAAATTTAAACAATTCCAAATTGTCGTCGTTTTTTTGGGTGCGTCAACTATATAATTAAAACTCCTCACATGCGCCGCAGTAGTCTCTTTATTTAGATACACTTTCCATCAATCCATTATCTTCCTCTTTATCCTTTACTAGGTTCGAGGGGGGGTTCCCCATGTCCATCCAGGGGAGAACGTTTTGGGAGCTGGGCAGATACACCCAGGACAGGGTGCCAATCTATCGCAGGGCACACACTCACTCACACAGACACACTCTATATGGGGCAAGTTGGAGAATTCAATTGACCTTAATCCATGGACTATGGGAGGAAACCGGAGAGCCCGGAGGAAGAAACCCATGCGGACAGGGGGAGAACATGCAAACTCCACCCAGATTGGGATTCGAACCAGGAATCCCCAGCGCTGAGAGGAGAACGTGCTGACCACTGAGCCACCGTGAGTGACACCGTTAGATACACTTTATATTTCTTAATTTGCCAAACAGGGCGGCACGGTGGCTTAGTGGTTTAGCACGTTCGCCTCTCAGCGCTAGGGATTCCAGGTTCGAATCCCCATCTGGGTGGAGTTTCCATGTTCTCCCCGTGTCTGCGTGGGTTTCCTCCGGGTTCTCCGGTTTCCTCCCACAGTCCAAAAACATGGATGAAGTCAACTGAATTCTCAAAATTGCCCCATATAGAGTGTGTCTGTGTGAGTAAGTGTGTGAGTGAGTGTGTGCCCAGCGATAGATTAGCGCCCTGTCCTGGGTGTATCTGCCCAGCGCCCGAGACGTTCTCCCCTGGATGGGCATGGGGAACCCCACCGCGACCCTAATAGAGGATAAGCGGGAGATAATGAATGAATGAATGATTTGAGCAGATCAAACATTTATGGAAATTGTTTATTGATGAATTCATTGCCATGAAGTAAACAGCGCCCCCTGGCGTCTCTGGCTTCAACGGTGTCAGAATACAACATGACGTCTGCAGTGTGAAGCTGTGAATCATGGCGCCGTTGAAAGGAGCATCGCAATAACCGGGAAATGTATTATTTTCAGTTATACTCTGATTTCCGACGTCAGTGAGGCACAAGAAATCTCCAGTGAGTACATCAACGATTGAGAAAAGTTTAAAATAATTTTAAAGTTCATTTTTTAAAATTTTATTACGTTGGCGTTTAGCTACCTAGCGCGCTAATGCTTGGGCAAGTGTCAATTGTCTCTTTACAGCCTATACTCGCGCACTAGGTACTGCACACGGGAATGGCCGCTGAGTGTGCACTGCTGAGTGCACTACACGTGTTATTGGGAACATAAAGCGTTTGCAAGCAAAAACTTAATCTGGCTGTGCACTTAGGCCCAACGCTTGGCTCGTTTTTTTGTGACTTTGTAAACGTAAATGTGTTTACAGAAATAATTAATTTAGCTTCTGATTTAGATGTCAGTGAATGAGCATTTTTTAGTTCTGTAAAGCTTTACCAAACAAAAGAAACGAGTTCATTCATTCATTCAATCGTGTAGTGAATCTTTCTGTTACTGAAGGCTAGGAATTCTAATCTCTATCAGAGTCATAAATAATGTTCTTTGTGTTTAAACTGTGTGTGTGTGTGTGTGTGTGTGTGTGTGTGTGTGCGCGCTGACCTGTTCTGGGTGCTTCCTTGCTTTTCACTCCCTGAGCTTTGATGGTGCTTCCAGCATCCACGTGTCCCTAATTATAATAATGTCCCTAATTATATATAAAACTTTAAAAAATTATTTATTTATATATATATATATATATATATATATATATATATATATATATATATATATATATATATAGGGCGGCACGGTGGCTTAGTGGTTTAGCACGTTCGCCTCTCAGCCCTAGGGATCCCCGGTTCAAATCCCCATCTGGGTGGAGTTTCCATGTTCTCTCCGTGTCCGCGTGGGTTTCCTCCGGTTTCTCTGGTTTCCTCCACAGTCCAAAAACATGGATCAAGGCAATTGAATTCTCCAAATTGCCCTATATAGAGTGTGTCTGTGTGAGTGAGTGTGTGCCCAGCGATGGATTGGCGCCCTGTCCTGGGTTTATCTGCCCAGCGCCCAGAACGTTCTCCCCTGGATGGGCATGGGGGAACCCCGCGACCCCAATATAGGATAAAGTGGAAATAATGGATGAATGAAAAAAAAAAATAAAATAATATATATATATATATATATATATATATATATATATATATATATATATATATATATATTAACTTTAAATATTTTCTAAAAGATTGTAAACTCCAACAGATCGTACAGAACCTTCCCACTAGAGTGGAAGCTGCTAAAGCTGCAAAACAACTTATTTCATATGAAACCAATTGTACTGATGCATAAAGATAAAACAACCTAATTCTTGTTTAAAAAACATCAGAAAGCTTAGTGTCTTTCTTAAAATACAAAGCTGAAATTTTGGAAACTTATTTAAATCTCTGGTGCCTGTTTTTAATGTGATTATAAAGTGCCTGCTAAAGACTGATTGTCTCTCGTCAGGGGATGAAGCGTGGTCGGACGGAGCACATCCAGAATGCTGTGGCACAGTACCTAAAAAGACGTCAGTATGTTGACGTGGAGGGATTACTGAAAGGATCCAAGTTATCTCAGTCTGCAGAGGAAATGGCAGCTAATCTCATGAGTATGTCACCTATTTCTGTCATAGTGACCTGAGTGGATATAAGGTTTATAGTTATGGCTTAATAATACATAATTTATCATGTGGATATTGCTGATTGTGCAAATAAAGGCAATTCTGATGTATCCAACTGTCCGACTCTAGTTCAGACCGAGACCAGCTGTGGGAATGTGGTTTCTGCAGCTCCATGCCAGTCGGATCCACAACAGTATGAGAATCAGTTTCAGAAGTTACGCAACTTTTTGCTTGGTGAGGCAGAGACACAGTCTGTTAACTCCTTTGAACTTATCAATAATTTTGAAATAATTACATATCTGCACTTCTGCAAGGTGTGTGTTTACTACAGGATTCTGCAAATTACTTTCTGTCCAAATAATTAAATGTGCCATTTTCGCGTATTTCTTAGAGGCTGATGTACCATGGGGGAAGGAAGTGAGTGTTCTACTCTTTCCTCTTTTCCTCTACCTCCATCTGGACATGGCACGCTGTGGCCTGAAGGGTGCGGTCGACTCCTTCTTCAGTCGCTTCCATTCCTTCTTTCAGCAGGACTCGGAGCAAAGGGCCATCGTGGATCAGCTCCGAGGCATCATCTCTCCACAGGTCCGGCACCGCTGAATGGACAAAGCATGACCCTGACACCGCTTTAACAGCATGACCAGACATTAAATTGTGGTTGAGCTTTATGGGATGTACTTCCACTAAACAATGTTTTATTAAACTATTGATTGCATTATGCTGAGAAATGCTTTCGACTGTAAAAGTCTTAGGAAGGTGCAGCTGTAGTCAAATTCATGCATGTAGTCATGCCATTGGTTGATGTAAAGAGGTACATGATTGAGAGGTTCAGTGGTTCATAAGTATGTGTTATGATTAAAATAAAAACTCTTATTCCGTATGTATTGCAGGATGTGACCTCAAACTCCAAGTTATGCTCTTTGCTGGAGCACAAATATGTGGTGCATCTGTCGGATGAAGCCTACACCTACCTGCTGCGCTACCTTCAGAGTGATGACAACAGCGCCATCTGCAGAGTGCTCAGCACAAACCTACAGGTCAGACGTACTGTAGAGCGGCATGATGTGACTGTGTTTAAATGATGGTGCTACTTAATAATGTAACTGTTTAATGATTTAGAGGGGGGTAAAGGTAAAAACAATTAAGTATGTTTAATAGGTAGTTGATGAGTTAATAGTGTAGTATTAAAGTAGACGAATTAACAAACTTTGTTTATGTTTCAAATTTCAGGCTAATTTATTTGACTTAAGTAATAATTAGAAAATTCAGTAGTTCATCTCTAATTACAGGTGGAAGTGTCTGCAGTGCGTCGCACCGACTACCAGCTTTATGGGGCCGGTCTCAGCCAGGGCAACTCCACCAGTTCCACCTCCTCCAGCAGCTGGTCGGGGGTGGATGGAGCTGATAGGACAGAATCCATGGAGGTGACCGCTGGGTTGCCACCTCAGAATGAAGCAGCGCTGGAGGCACTTCAGGACTGTATCAAGCGCGTGCGTGACAGCCCGCCATCTCTTACTACTGTGTGCTTCTATGCTTTTGATAACACGGAGCAGCTCCTGAATGCTGCCGAGGTGTCCCCCGACAGCCGCCTGCTCGCGGCCGCTTTCGATAACTCCGCCCTCAAACTGTGGAGTCTGAGAGCCAGGAAGCTGAAAGCTGGCCCTCGCAGAGCCAATGTAGCCAGGATCCGGCTCGCCTGCGACATGTTGGAGGAAGAGGTAAAGATGTTTACACCGCATCCAATCAGGTTCAGGGCCTGGGGTTGTTAATGCCAATCAGGGGATGGATGTTCAATTTGCCCTCAATACTCACATACTCAAAGCACAGGAAACATGCCAACTCCGTGTCTAGTGCTAGGTTCCTTTCTGATTTTTTCAGACAGAGGAAGAGGAGCCTGGCAGTGAGATGAAGACCCTGCGGGGTCACAGTGGTCCGGTCTATAGCACAGCATTCCTGCGTGACGGCTCTGGTCTATTTTCATGTTCGGAAGACTGTACGGTGCGCTACTGGGAGCTTCATGGTTTCACCAACGCGGCGGTTTACCGAGGCCACGCCTACCCAGTGTGGGATGTGGCAGTGAGTCCGTGTGGCCTTTACTTCTGCACCGCCTCAAAGGACACCACGGCACGACTCTGGTCTCCCACCCGTACCTACCCGCTTCGGATTTACGCCGGGCACCTTGCTGACGTCGACTGCGTATGCTTTCACCCGAACTCCGGCTACGTGGCCACCGGCTCAGCCGACAGGACGGTGCGTCTCTGGAGCACTCAGCAGGGGGGCTCAGTGCGTCTGCTGACGGGCCACAGAGGCCCCGTGCTCGCACTTGCCTTCTCACCGGACGGCAGGTCTGTACCAGTCATTTATATTTATTTTATCAAAAGCATGTCCTCCTGAATGACCTTTACTTTTGCCCTGCAGATACCTGGTGTCGGCCGGCGAGGATCAGCGGCTCAAGCTGTGGGACCTGGCGGCGGGCAGCGTCTTCAAGGAACTGCGTGGGCACACGGGCGCCATCACCAGCCTGGCGTTCAGCCCGGACAGTGCGCTTATTGCCTCGGCATCCATGGACAACTCGGTGCGAGTTTGGGACGTGAGGAATGCCCATGGGGGAGGAACAGCGCCCCCGGATGGCTCCAGCCCCGAACTTGTCGGCATTTACACGGGTGAGACGAGCAGCATCCTGAATGTGCAGTTTACTGCCTGCAACCTGCTGCTGGTCACGGGTACAGCTCAGGAGAAACAAGAACAATGAGAATGTGCCTCCTGTGATGTTTTGGGACTTGGATTGGAGGATGAAGTCACTCTTCTGACCTGAGATCAGTGTTTGTCCATCATGTTAAATAAGCAGCTATTTATGGGGATTGTGCAGCAAAGAACTGAACTTCAAATAACCCTGCTGAATCACGTTTTTCATTATTCTTTTTTTTTTTTTTTTGGTGTTGATCGTGTGTTTATGCAAATACGAGAGATTTAATAAAACGTCTGAATTGTTTTGTAGGAAGAACTGTTGTTCAGCTTCCCTCCTGTTTTCTGACCCGTCGTAGTGAACGAACGGTGACAAAGGAATAAACTTGGTTGATGTGCTTAAGATGCACTAAGTAAAGAATATTTGCTGCATCTCTGGAGTCACAGCGGGGTTTTTCACAGATCAGTAGATGATGCACCAAACGTTCTTTTCCAAAATCACTACATTCCTTCATCCTGCAGTTCAAAGAGCTTGCCGTCCATCATGGGTGTACACTTTGTGAAGACAGCCCACAGTGTGGTAAACAAAACCTGGCAAACATTTCACATGGTTCTTCTTTGTTTTAAGTGTAAATATGTTTTGCACACATCCCTCCAAAAAAAAAAACAAAAAAACACACACTTCACTATTACACCTTTATATTCTCAGAAGTCTTATGTCAGAAGAGGTGAATAAGGAGTGAATGGGGGTGATATTGCAGCGCTGAATATACTTTCACTTGTTTAAAGGTAGAGGAAGAGGATCGCAGAGAAAACATGTCTGAAGATGTATCTTCATTGGTTTGGCTTGAGTAACCATTTACCATTACACTCTGGTGGAGCTGAAGGGGAATTTCATCAAATGTATAAAAAAAACAGGGAATTCAAACATTTTTTTTTTTATAAATAATTAATGCCAGATATCAGCAGGTTCTTTGCTTTCTAACATGTAATTTGTTATCCTTCCCCAAGCAGTCCTGAAGGAGCTGAAAGCATGCACCTGTGGCACTGGGTCTGAATGACACACCTGAGTATAGGTTGCCCTATTTATTGTGTATAGACAGTGGATCACCATCTGTGGTCATGCTGTGAAGCTCTGCTCTGAGATTAGTGTTATTGATCCCTCGTGCTTTAAATTCCTCTGCCTTACGTGCCTCGGCGGCCGGGAGTGGCAGAAGGCGTAGTGACTTTCGCTTAGGATGTCAAACCAGTTTGAGCAACCGGCCGAGCCTGTCCTCATATACTTACACACACTCATGCAGCCAGACTGGAAAAAAGTCAGTCTCCTATCAGCTGTGAGTGCATTGTCAGGTTCTTCTCTCTCTTCTCAAGCGAGTGTTTTCCTGCAGCAGACGTGAGGATGCCTTCTTTGTATGGCGGCGCGGCCAGTAAGATCCAAGCGGAGAGCACGCAGGCTGACGGCAGGACCTACGAGCAACTGAGGCAGGACTGTCTGCAGAGAAAGAAACTGTTTGAGGATCCTGATTTCCCCGCTGTGGGTAGTTCTCTCTTCTACAGTGAAAGCGTCCCTGTCAACTTTGAATGGAAAAGACCTGGGGTAAGTATTAGATCATACTGCTGCATCATGTTTAATAAAATAAGAGGAACTTTGATCTGTACTATAAGGGGTGGAGATACAGGAACCCTGCCAGGGTCCTTACAGCACTTATTTGCATCTGACATGGGGCTAAAGACCTGGCTCGGGTGCTTCCCCCCACCCCCCTTGCAGACTCCACACAGAAAGGACCTTTGTTTGCACTGCTCTGGAATTAAACCTAGAACCTTTCTTTGTTGTTAGACATAAACACTAACTGGTGCAGCACAATGTCGAAAAATTCATATTCTAATTGGCATTAAAGATAATATAAAGGTCATTTGGAGTTTATTCACCAAATTTGATATTATATTTATGATTAAATCAAACTTTTTTTTGACTGCATAATAGACACAGTATGGGGCAAAAATAACATGATCCAGTATGACATTATTCTGTTCTTTAGCCTGTGGTCCTACTAAAAATATGTATCATTACAGAACAATATTAATGACATTCTTACTTTTTTTAATTTTAACACTGTGACATTCACGTATCACACACACACCTCAACCGAGGCTTTAACAAAACATATTTCCAGGCAGCTGTAATATTGACATTATGTATTGTATAGAGCTTTGCAAATAAGATGCATTCCTATCATCCCTACACACCATAAAACTTAAGGTCGCTGTAAGACAAGTTTCTCCGGTTCAATTTGCTCAAAGTAAAACATTTCAAAAGATCTGCAAGCAACGGGATATTTACAAATAATTAGTTTGACTCTTAAGTGCTTCCAGCTTAAGGGTCCAAAAGCAATGATCACTTTTAAGTAATTCGAATAGGAATAAATGAGGTTCTTAAGTAATGATCTGAACATGAGTAATCTCATAACTTCTTTCAAACAATTGCTCTTGAGTGGCTGACTCACAAGTTTCTAGCACAGAGGGTGTGATGCCAAGTACTTCGTCTTAATACTGTAAGGTGACACTGGAAATCTCATAAGGGGTGGGATATGGCTTTCTTTGCTTTACATGCAGTTTGCCAGTGCAAGCAGTGAGACAGATCCCCGTATACTATCAGGGTCCTTACCACAAGCACCCTGCTCAAAATGCTCCAAACTGAATGATTAATTCAGGTAATATTTTCAAAGATTTTTTATTTTAGCCAAAAATGATGATGAATTAATAAGTACATAAACATTGAAAGTTTAAAGCCTAATTTCCACAAAGAAAGGATTACTGTTTGCAGTTTTCTGGTTTGTTTCATTCAGGCTTCACACACCTTCACCTGACTTGTGATTCGACATCTTAAAATAGGATTGTTGAACCACATTTTTCATTTGGGTGTCGCCCTGTCTCACGTAGTGAGTGTGTCAGTCACAAACATGATCCTCACTGGGTCAATACTTGATCAGAGGTATTAAAATGGGACCACACCTAACAGAAACAGCACAGCTGTCACTCCCTTTCAACCTCACACACCGAAAATGTGTTCGCTTGCATTTCTGTGTGACTTATCGAACTTATCGTATCTCCATCTTCCTGTCTGATATAGGAAATATGCAGTGACCCAAAATTCATCATTGGAGGAGCCAGCAGAACAGACATCTGTCAGGGACAGCTGGGTGAGCATGAGACACGCCTTAAGTTGATTTTCTCTCTTTATGCTGGTCGTGCAGCGATAAGCAGAATTAAGAAACTGCGGGTTTGTTTGTGTGCAGGTGACTGCTGGTTGTTAGCAGCCATCGCCTCGTTGACGTTACACGATGAGTTACTGGCGAGAGTTATATCCCCTGAGCAGTCTTTTGATCATGGCTATGCTGGCATCTTTCACTTCCAGGTGAAATCCTCTATTCTGCTGTTGAATAAATAATTAAAAATTGCTGACATGCTAAACCAGGGTTGTGTCTTAATAGTTTTGGCAGCATAATCGATGGATGGATGTGATAATTGACGACAGACTGCCATGTGTCAGGAAGAAGTTGGTGTACCTTCACTCAGCCGAAAACAACGAGTTCTGGAGTGCCCTGCTGGAGAAAGCCTACGCCAAGTAGGTTTATAAGTCTAACTTGACACACGTTCTTAAACTGATTGGGCAATGAGTAAATACAGCATCAGGCGAACACCCAGTCTAAGTCATCCCTGTGGTTTACTGAACTGATGTGCACTGTGCTTGACAGAATGAATGGTAGCTATGAAGCTCTGAAGGGAGGAAGCACTCTGGAAGCCATGGAGGATTTCACCGGAGGTGTTGGGGAGATCTACGAAACCAAAAAAGCTCCTGCAGATCTCTATGTCATCCTAAAAAAGGCTCTGGATAGAGGGTCCATGATGGGTTGCTCTATAGATGTAAGAACCAAATGTCATTTTTAAGCTTGGTAACGTATTCTTTATTGCTAGGATCTCCTATATAAACCACAACCTTTAAAAAAAACTACTTTGCTGAACTTTGTGCATTGTGCTTTCAGTGTGTGTTATTGTGTATGTTATAAATAAATGTTTATGGTCTGTAAACACAATTTTCTATGTAGAATGGTGTTAGATTAATGACAGATCATATGTTGCCCCAAATATAGCTTTTTGGAGAACCAGCTTTAAATACTCTATTCTTTTATTTTTTTTCCTTTTTATTTTATAGATCAGCAGCTCCGCTGAATCTGAAGCACAGACGGCAACCGGTCTGGTGAAAGGTCATGCCTATTCTATCACCGGCCTGGAGGAGGTAACTGTGGTCATTGTCAGTCGTTTAGTTACAGACAAGACTTCTGTGTTCACCTTGACTTAGTGCTACAGTTTTATCAACTGAGACTTATTCTCAGTTTTGATTTGATTTGATTACTCCGTCTTTCTGTGTGCTGTACTGTAGATAAACTACAAGGGGAAAAAGATCAAACTCATCCGTATCCGAAACCCCTGGGGACAAGTGGAATGGAACGGTCCATGGAGTGATAAGTATGTGTCTTCTTATTCTGAACTACAATTAAATTAAAAACCTTCCATAATCTTAAAAGATTTTAATCATGTTCTTAGGGGTTGTTATTGTCTTAAAAAGGAAATTATATTTATATCAATGTGTAAAAGAAATATGTATATAAATTTGTATTTTATTAAATTTGTACATTGTACAAAAATATTATGATCATTATATAGTGTTATATAGCATCCAAATCATGTGATATCACAGCCTTCTTTAATATGCGTTATTTCTTTTAAACATTGTGGTTAGAATTTATTCGTCATGAAACGCCTTTTAATTTGACATTAACCCAAATTCGCCTGGATGCGAAATATACATCATATATATTTCTTATATATATATTTCTTAATGAATTTAAAGAAATTATTTTCGATCTGTGTCGTACATGACAATAATAAATTATGGCTGTTGTTGAGCTCTTCTCATTTTGTTTTTGCAGTTCCAGAGAGTGGAGTGCTGTTGATAAGGCAGACAAGACCAGGCTTCTTCAAAGTGCAGATGATGGAGAATTCTGGTACGGTCATTATGTACGGTCAACAATGTTCAGTCAAATTAAGGCTTTAGCTCCACTGCAGCTCATACATCATAATGTTTATTATGAAGGATGGAGTTTGAGGACTTTAAGTCAAACTACGACAGGGTGGAGCTGTGTAACCTGACCCCAGACTCGCTGACGGATGACAGCAAAAAGAAGTGGGAGGTGAACATTCTGGAAGGCACCTGGATTCGGGGCTCCACTGCTGGAGGCTGCAGGAACTTTATTGGTCAGAGATAATAATCCCTGTTGTTAATACTTAGCATTGTTAATCCCTATTTAACCCTAATGAACCTGAGTATTCAGCTGCCCAGTTTCACAAAACAACTTTAAAACCCAAATTTTATCAATTTATAATTGCATTTAATTAAAGAAGCAGACAGCCGGATCACAGCAACTTTATTTACCTCCATTAATGAACTTGTTTTCACATCAGACACCTTCTGGACGAACCCTCAGTTTAAGGTGAAGCTGGAGGATGCAGATGGTGATGGTCAGTGCAGTGTCATTGTTGCCCTAATGCAAAAGAACCGCCGTAAATTGCGCAAGGAAGGACTGGACCTGGAGACCATTGGTTTCGCTCTGTATGAGGTCAGAGAGCACTAGACCGAAAATTAATAAACGAGATGCAGTGATAGCTGATCAGGTGCGCTAACCTTTGGTATTAATGTTTATTTTCTTCAGTCACCAAACAACGAGGACCATGCAGAAAAGGATTTCTTTCGATATAATCCTTCAAAAGCACGCAGCCGTACTTATATCAACACGCGAGAGGTGGGGGGGGGGGGGGGGGGGGGGGGGGGGGGGGGGGGGGGGGGGGGGGGGGGGGGGGGGGGGGGGGGGGGGGGGGGGGGGGGGGGGGGGGGGGGGGGGGGGTGTGTGTGTGTGTGTGTGTGTGTGTGTGTAGGGAGATGGGCACCAAAGTTGATGCCGACCTACCAGATGTAAGTTTCTTTAACCAGTTATAATTTTGGTGATAGATTTTATTATAGGTAGACAGATACGTAGGTGAATAAATGGCCAGCGAAATAATTTTGCATTTTTATTCGACTCACTTACTGCATGTATTGACTGCACTTGGCTGGACCGCTCCCAGGTAACATGATTTGAGACACATACACACCTGAGTCATATCTCAGCCATATGTGGCCCACATCCCCGTGCTATAAACAGACAGACAGATCGATAGATATCATTTTAAGTTAACCTTGTTTAATGACCTTAACTCTTCACCTAACTTTCATGCAGACGGACTAAGTGTTTTTGAAAATTTGATTGCAGCCACCAATGCCCACGCCACCAGATCAAGAGACACCCGAGGAGAAGAGCCTTAGAAAACTGTTTGAGCAAGTCGCTGGCGCGGTAAACTGAGCATCTTCATAAAGAGTCCAGTCAGTGCTGTGGTACACAGAGTGAAATGTTGAATTATCATCATTGTACTTTCAATTTTTATTTTATTACATGTTTTAGTTACTTAAATATCTGTTTACATTTGAACAATGTTGAGGAAAATGAGTGACACAAATGGTGTTTTATTAAAACCCATTACACATCTTATTCGGTGATGCTGTGTGGACTACAAATCCTTAAGTAGACTGCTGTTTCTCTCTGGATGTGTTTGTAGGACCAGGCCATCAGTGCTTATGAACTGAAGGACGTTCTGAATGAGGTGCTCAGCAGGAGTGAGTCTACTGCATGTTATTGAAATGCTGCGTAATAAACATAAGCTTTACACAAACTACTCTTGTTCAGATAATTGCTAATCCTGCTGTTCATTTAATTTCAGGAAAGGAAATCAAGTTTGATGGCGTGAGTCTGTCCACCTGCCACAGTATTATAAACCTGATGGATGTATCCTTTCATGCTAAAACATTTATATTATTTATATGTTAGTTATTATTATCACTAACGCACTGGATTCTTCCATGAGCTGCAAATTCTACTGAATGTTTAAGGCACCAGCATGGGATGCGAGGAATGCAAAAGACTGTAGTGTGTCACCTCTCTACTTATACTACAGATTTCTGCAAAGACTCGCCACTAGACACAGAAAATCAGGACAGTTTCGTGGTCTCTTTGGGATGCTGGTGAGAGGCTGGAAATTGGATTTGATTAAATTGGCGAGAAGGACACAGACAAATGAGAGGTTGGAAAGAGATGTGCTGTTAGTTGGCTGAATTGGCATGAAAATGTCAAATGATTTTCCATAACAAAAAAGTGCAGGTGGATAGTTCAGGCCAGATCGAGTTTCAGGAGTTTAAAGTCTTCTGGGAAAAACTAAAGAAATGGATGGTAAGTCTGATTTTTTTAAAACCTGGATTTAATTTCAAGATTATTTTGGCTCCATATTTACATTAGGAACAAAAATGATCAAAAGTGATCAATAATTTAGCAGCGATCTACTGGTGATCAATAGGCAAAATTAGTTTAAAAATAAAAGCAATGCATGCTTATTATATGCATGCATGGCATACAGTGGACGGCATCGCTGCAATATGACTGCATTGCTTTCAGTTGGAAACATTTTTTTGGCCAAAGTTAAAACATAAATGCAAATAAAGCAGAAATCACGGCTTACATTACAAAAAAGAAATCCTGTGCTTAATTAACTGTACTGAGAAAACAACCAGCTAATAACCTAAAATTTGCCCAATAAATTAAAGTTGATTATAACTGTTAAACACTGCATTTAAATTATAAATGACTTTTTGTTCTTTTTGCTGCTTGTTTTCAGCTTCTGTTCTTGTCCTATGACACGGACCGGAGTGGGCGCATGTCATCATATGAGCTTCGCATTGCTCTCAAGACAGCAGGTCTGACTGAATCTTACTTAGTCTTTAGTTATTAGGCATTAATTAAATTAAAATAAATGGCCATTATGGGCTCTTTAACACTCCTGTGTTTTAAAGGGATGCAGCTGAACAATCAGCTTCTTCAGCTTCTTGCATTAAGGTTTGGAGATGAAAATTTTGAAATTGACTTTGATGATTACCTCACCTGCATCGTGCGATTGGAGAACATGTTCCGTAAGTAATTATATTAATTTCATATTAAGTGATGTTATGTAAATACATTAAAATTTTAATAACCCTGAAGCATAACATTTTTTTGATAACCCTAATTTATAGTATTTTGCATGGCCTAGTTAAAAAGTCTGTATGCTCATATTTTCAGGAGTTTTTCAAGCCCTGGACACACAGAACAGAGGAGAGGTTACCCTGAACTTCCAGCAAGTAAGTTTTAAAGTTATCCAATATATATATATATATATATATATATATATATATATATATATATATATATATATATATATATATATATATATGTATATATATATATATATACATATATATATTCCACAAAGTCGAGATTTTAAAGTTTAATTTATTTATTTATTTTCTGTTTCTGCAGTTTCTTCTCCTGTCCATGAATGTCTGAATAAAACAGAGAACAAAATGTTTAAATGTTTATGGCGCTTTAAAGGCCTACTCTGTATTATATGTCAATTTTCTTCTCGGTTTTTAATTGGAATGAATTTTTACTTTGTATTATTTGATGGATTTGCTGATCAGAACTGTGATTCAGGTACAGACACCTGGTACTAAAAATGACTTATCATCTGGTGCTGTCTTCTTAATTGTTTTTGTACCAGTTTAAATACTGTCTTCATTTTAAGGCTCATGTATTTCACAGAGTTTGTACAACCACAGAATGTACACCAAAGTTTCTTACAGGGTTGCTGGAAAATATCTCTTTTCTTAAAAGTGAATGAATGACCTCAATAAATTTGCAAACAAGCAAACTCATGTCCCTCCACCACTCATTTCTCTCGATTGACTCCCTATATATGCTCACATTCAGTACAAGGCACTGACTCTGGCCTTCAGGACCATTTCTGGATCTGCCCTCTCTTACCTTCACTCTATATTTTCAAAATACACTCCAACTGGTTCATTACTTTTAGTGATTAAAGTCGCCTGGTGATTCCTAGTTCTCACTCCGTTCTCACTCACAATCTTTCCAACTCTGTCCGTAAGGCGGACTTGGCATCTTTAAGGAACAATTGAAGAAACATCTCTATCACAATCAACTGATGTAAAATAAATAAATTAATTAATTAATTAAAGGGGTGGTGGTGCAGGATAGGATAATGATTAGGTTTGAAAATTCTGCAGTGGAGCTGGGTTCTTCCATAGATACTTCCAAAGCCTTTACTTTAATGTAAAACCTTTCCACCCTGTCAGGATAAAACTTACTGAGTAGCTTCCTTTCACATTAAAACAATGCATATGGAAATATCTGAATACAGAATAAGATGTGTGTACATGCATTTGCATTAACGGTGCATTCCGTTATATATGGCACTTCTGCTTGAATCTTGTTTTCTTTCAGCAAGCCAAGACTTCAAACATTCTCCCCATGTGGTTAAACCCTTAAAGGCTGCAAAACCTTTAATGGACTCCAGCTTCATGTCCTCTGACCCTTTTTAAAATTGTCTAAAACAAGCCTTAAGCAGCACACTTACCATAGAGATGTTGTCCAAAGGATGGCTCCCAGTTTGTGGTACAGCCAATAAAGGCGCTGCCGCAGCTGCCTGTCTGTCATGACGAAGCACTCTCTCCATCAATGCAAGATGTGACTGTTTTTACCATCCTCCCATATTCTTTCTTACACCTCCTCTTAAGATCCCTGTTGGGGGGACTGCATGTACTATCAACCTCTTGTCACCTGCTTGCCTAAGCAGCTCGACGGCCTCCACATTAAGGCAGCTGAATTGTGCAGAAGCTAATGGGCAGCATCATTGAACATGTTAATGTGTAGCTTCTCTTTGTGACTGGGGCCTTTTGTGAGACAAAAGAGGAGACAGGCGTGGAGAGGAAATGGAGTCGGTGTGTGTATAAAGTCAGTTCATTAAATTAGAAAGAAAGACTCTGGATTCATCTTTGTCCTATTTATTTGTTTGTGTGTGAGTGGGGGTTGGGGGGGGGGTTGTCACACCATGGTGGTTAGACGTTTTTCATATACATCTACCTTTTATTACTTTTTATATAATACTTGATATAATTTAGTTCACTCTTAACATCACTGTGATGACCAACTAAATTACTAACTAGCTAAACGTGTTCTGTTTAGGGATCATCAAATATAGTGTTTAATGTTATTTATTACATAATAAGTTGTTATATCAACACATCAAAAGCTAAAGGGTTGCCATATTGGTCAGGGAATTAGTAATTTCATTGACTGCAATCTGCGATCTCAACACTAGATCCTATACACCGCTCTTCGAGTATCAGACCATATGAATAAAATGAAAGCATATTAATAAAAATGTGGCTTTCAGGAGGAATAGAATTTGAAATGTTCTGCCCCATTTTTTAATCCTAACCCCAACCCTGATATCTGTATGTTTGCTGTGCATTGTAGTACTGTGCATGGGTGTGTCAGGAGACAATAATGAGTGCAGTGCACTGACCCTGAAACCGGAGTTTGTAGAGAGAATGACTGAGTAAATCAATCATGTTTATAAGATAAGTGTCACAATCTCTACTTCACTTATTTAGGATTTCATGGCAGCCCAGCAGGTCCTTCATCTACTGATCAAGGCCGTGAGCTATTGGTTCTGGTTTTTAAATGACCGATTAGTTGCACTGGCTGTATTTGGTGTTTGGTTGAAATTAAACATCATGCCAGTATAAAAAATATACACAGAAAAAATGGTTCGGGATCTGAAAATATTTATTTAACACATAAGGTTTAAAGCGACCTGTATGGTGGAAGACAGGGCAGAGGGTCAGGATCAGGATTAAGGACCCACATGGGTAACTATTGGCAAGCTCTGGGTTTGAAGACCTAATAATTATATTAATAACCAACTTCCAAACCACTGAGCTACAACATCTGTTAAAAGATTAAACTTACTAATCTTGGAAATACAGTTTGTGAAATGTTGACATTAGATGTAATTAGACTTTTCTCATTGTGTCCACATTGTACTATCTTAAATATGTTTTATAATGACAGCTAAAATGCAACCCCTCGTAAATGAATAAAACTTTGTAACAGATATAAGAAAATAAACATCATTAATATTCAAAAAACCACAGGAAGTGTAATTAGCCAGATCATGCTGTGCTGACTACTGTTCTAATTACAGAATTAAAGTCATCATTAAAAGCTGAATTTTAACTCCTGCAAATGCAAAATCACAGCAGGAAGCATTACTATAGGATGACGGCAAAGTGTCTGCTCTGATCTACTGTTATTGAACAGCAGGATTGATCAAATTTCAGATATTAACACAGCTTATTACATTTGTAAGAAATTATGTTAAGTACAGAATTGTTTATCTTAAGCTCTGGATCTGTGGTGGCTTAGGTGTTTGTGATGTCATTGTTCAGTAGAACCATCGGGGTGCTTCATCTGAAAATGGCTCCAATTTACATCTCTTTAACTTTAGGGGAAATGTCGTGATTCGTGTAATGTCCTTTAATGCACTTCATTAACCACTTAAAGTGCACCAGTGTACTTTTGATGAGCTTTTCCTAGGACTAATGTAAACTCATAATTAGATTAGAATTACAGAATAATTATTCCATAAGCCCTGGGAACATCTGAGTTTTGCCTGTTTCATGCAGATAACATGATCGCAAACATTTACATGATGTTAGGGTTTTAAAAAAACTTCAGTTTGACTAAAAGTTAATGCTAAAACATTTTAATTAAAAGTCAACTAGTCCAATAAATAAATAATATGCTGCTTTGTTAAGATTCATTAAAATCCATAGAAATACAATTACCAAAAAAATATACAACACAATTCACTGACATTTTATACTAAACTTAGACACAACATGACACACCCTCAACTCTCTAAATGTATTAAAGGAATCTGAACAAAGTCAAATTAGTGAATACATTTTAAAAGGCTGTAATTATCACCAATCCAAATATGATAATTATTATGTTTTATGAATAGAATAGTTGAATAGAATCGGTTTCCCCCTCAGACCATGTGGTGAGTGTTATCTTTTGTCACTCCCACTTATTAATAAGCTTTTGGTTTTTAAATAAGATGTCAAACCAAATCCACAGGAGGCCAGACCAGTGCACATCAGCCCCTCACTGCACTGCAGCAGAGCTAATTCATGTTTCCTAAAGCTTATCCACGGGAAAGGGGTCAGTGTGTGTGTGTGTGTGTGTGTGTGTGTGTGTGTGTGTGTGTGTGTGTGTGTGTGTG
>JAFMOD010000346.1:581135-781254 GCA_019802435.1 Corydoras maculifer
TGTGTGTGTGTGTGTGTGTGTGTGTGTGTGTGTGTGTGCAATAGAGAGAAAGTGAATACACACTGAAGCGCTTGTTTGACACTCACCATGGGGTTCATAAGGTCATCCTGTGGTTTAAAAGGCACATTGTCCCAGTGTCCGTTCTGAACTCTGTGCAGCACATGCTGGGAAATGTGAGCATATTGCAGCGACTGTGAGGTGCTGAGGTAGTGGCAGTTTCCATATTTCTCTGTGTGAGGTTCTCTGAAGCTCCCCTACTAAGAAGACACACTACAATTTAAGATGTGTGTGTGTGTGTGTGTGTGTGTGTGTGTGTGTGTGTGTGTGTGTTTCTTTTGCAGGATTGATGGTGGGTTGCTTTGTGCATGTATGAAGAAATTAATCCAAGCATAATGCACCATAACTGATTTCACACTGATTTCTCTTTGCATTGTAAATAATATTAATTATACGGTAGATATTTGACTAAAAGAACCTGTACTCTGTATTCAAGACTGTCTGGTTCTCTTCTAAACAACTTATTTTCCACTTCCGGAAATAACATTTCATCCAAACTTAAAGGCATTATTTATTCATATTAATTATGAAAGGACATCCTAACTATCTTTAATTTAACATTTATTCTTTAGTGTCTTAAAAACCTGTAGAATATTTAGTTATAAGGCATTAATACGAAATAGAAAACTGAAAAACCTATTTTACCAATTAAATGCTTAAAATCACAGAAACATATGAAACATTACATTACGGATTTTTAAAAAAGCTCTAACAAATGTCTGATTCGTCTAAGTCTTAATTTTTTGTATTGAAAAAGCTTTGAAAAAACTTTTTTTCTTAAGGTATAGATAAAGTAGCCTTCAGATAAACGTGAGGACCGTAAATACCCCTGCATTAAAGTTAACTCCGCCCACTTGGCCTGCTCCTTAATTAGGAACAAACTGAACCCTCTTCCTCACACTCTTTAAACTGTACCCCAAAGTGTTCAGGAGGCAAGATCGACAAGAAGAGAGACAACTAAACCTGACAGCATCCGAACTGCTGGGAGAATTCCTACTCATAACCAGGAGCGCACGCTGGGTTTTTGGATTTACCTGACTGATGATTGCTTTTTTAAACTATAGGAATATGTATCACAAGTGAAGGTTTAAATAACCTGTTTATTTAGATTATACTTTATTTTCCATCTGACATTATTACCTTGAAATGCACTCGATTTCACATAATGCGGCACCTGAGACGGTTGTAAAATCGTCTCCTGGTAAAGAGATTCATGAGTTATGCAGGCGAAGTCAACTGCAGCGACTGCCTCCTCCTGCGAGCTCGAACAAACCCCTGACTCCTTTCAGCATCGCCGACATTCTCGGAAAGCCGTGCAATCGCAAAAGACGCTCTCACCCGAGTTTCGCACCCGCAACTGTAAAGGCGCACCGAGCGTCACCTGCGCACCTGCCATCCCCCCTCTGTGCGCTGCAGGAACTGACGAGCAAAACATTTAAAGGTCTGGAGCTGGGTGTTTTTCAAGCGGCAGAAGGTAAGCAGCGACCAACCTAAATCCCAAAATGAAAGGGTACTAGAACTAACCACATTAGTTTCCCAACTATTTCAGGGTTGTTATTGCACATTAAGATAACTATGCATTTTATGTTACAGATTACTAAATAAATGTTGGCAACATCAATACCGATCTAAATCAAACTATAGGGATTTTTTATGTATGTTTTTAAAGCACTTATGAGTTTAGCTATTTTATTACCATTACGCAGCAGTTTGTAGTCATCATTATCATCATAAAAATTGTCATTTATCATTCATTCTCTTGTTTTCTAGTTGAAGAAGGTATCAGACATCTTGGTCGAAAAGGCAACCCAAAGAAACGCAGAAAGTCCAGGACTGCGTTCACACACTATCAGATTTATGAGCTGGAGAAACGGTTCCTGCACCAGAAGTACCTCTCTCCCGCAGATCGGGACCAGGTGGCGCAGCAGCTAGCTTTAACCAACTCGCAGGTCATCACCTGGTTCCAGAACAGGCGTGCCAAATTAAAACGGGACCTAGAAGAGATGAAAGCGGATGTGGAGTCGGCAAGGGCTGTGGCATTAAGTGAGACTGCCCCACTGAGTGAGCTGGGAAGGAGTGAAAACACGGGACCCTCATGGCCGGAGTGGCCCTCTCACCTCCGACCCGAGGCGCAAAGTGCGCACAAACTGCGCATGTCGTCGCTCCTCTCGGACCACACAAGTCAAAGTGACTCTGAAACCGATGACGTAGAAATCGAGGTGGATGACTAATGGCGTGATGAAAAACACTTTCTTCATTATTAAAGTTTTATTATCTGTAGATAAATATCCTTTATTAATTACTTCATCACAGTCACGTTTTGCGACCTGTAGGGTGCGCTTGAATAATGGCACCAAAAGCAAATTCTCTGGTTGTTATTTTATTTTTGTGAATGTTCAAATGTTTATTATTTATTACAGCTTTTTCTCTTGTTGTTTTCGCTTGTTTGTACCGATTAAAGATACATTTAGTAATTTTCCCAGTGTCTCCACAAGTGCCTCAAATGTCAAGGTATTAAATGTATTAATGAGATTACTGTATTTAAGACTGAAAATAAAACCAGCACATTTTTAATGACTGTATTTGACTTCTTGACTTTTACATGGCGATAGTACAAATGAAATAGGTTCTAAGTGGGATATTGCAATCATAGAACCAGTTAATAATGGTCAAGGATCTGTCTAAGGGGAAACATTTTACATTATATATATATATGATAATTTCACACACACACACACACACACACACACACACACACACACACACACACACACCCCACACAGAGAAAGATAGATAGATAGATAGATAGATAGATAGATAGATAGATAGATAGATAGATAGATAGATAGATAGATAGATAGATAGATAGATAGATAGATAGATAGATAGATAGATTACAATAATTGTTACTATAAGTGTTATAGTATTACGGTAAGTGTTACTATAATAGTCGTACAAATGCATAAAAATATAATTGTATAAGCTAATTTCTCAAAGTCGACGTCCCTGAAGCATTGCCTGAGTAGTGAGGATCGATGTGAAGGGAATTGAGAAGGTTTTTGTTCGGCTTTATGAAGGTCTTGTTTAAAAGCCTTGATGAACGAACGTATTTCTCAAATCTTGGACAGGTGCCTCTTGACTTCATTAGCTTCTTGTCATGGCGGTTAATGAACTGCTCACAGCCGTCAGAAAGCGGGCGCATCGGCTTCCTTTTTAGCGAACGCTAACTGCCGCAGTCTTTCTTCGCTTCTTGGTTTTCGGAGCATTCTCACTATTGTTTCTCCTCCGTCTGAAAGGAAAGCAACCCCTCTGCTCCGCTTTCTTCTTTCTGTTCCTTCTATAAGCGTGTCTCGGCTTTGTGACCCGGCAACTTGCGATTTGCCCATTCGGGGTCGAAATTTATGTGAGAAACACCAATCTGGGAGTCTGCGGAGAAAGGAAGCCACAAAACCACAAAGTTTCGGTCCGGTTTCTCTCGCTTGCTGTTTTGTTCGCTCACAGACGAGGCCGTAATTTTCGACTAAGAGGCATGAAGGCCGCAGTGACAGCAGTGAATGGCGCAGGCAGAGCCTCCCGCCGTGCGCCATACTGAAACAAGCGCGTCCCGCCGCACTGAATAAGACGCAAACGCTTGCGGGCCATATGGTTTTTTGAAATTTCCACACAATTTCAGACAATTTGATGGATTGCGTTAACCCTTCTTTTTAAAGCCGTTTAACACACTGGAGACAAAAGGCGCACATTGGCTTTTTAGGGTACAGAGGGCATCTGTACTCATGAATGTCCGCTTCTTTCTTTCCCCCTTTTTAGCTCGGCATTTATGAACAAGTCAATGAATTACAATGAAACTCTTTTTTAGACCGTTTGCCTTCTTGTTTTGTGTGCGTTTGTGGGAGAGCTTTAAATTATATGTGTAATTTTGCTTCCCCCCCAACTAATGAATAGATTCTTATTTCGCGGGTGTGTTTTTGTCAAGTGTTTGGACCGTGTGTCGGTGTGAACTAAAAAGCTTTTGTTTATTCAGTTTCACCTCCGTTTGTTCTTTTAAAATGAGGCTGGGAGAGTAAGCATCTGACCGAAAGAAAAGCACAGCAACAGTGTGCAAGCCAAAACGCCTGATTAACCTCGTGTCTAGTTAACACGCATGTAAGTTTCCCAAAATAGATATAAATATTCATAACGAATCAAACTGCAAAGCTGAAGTATTTTAATAAGCATTTATTAAAAGATCGACTTATAGGATTACATCAACCCGTCAAATAGGCTACCAAACCATTTATTAATAGATTAATGCCTCCATGTAGGGTCAGTATGCTTTTATAGCTTCAACAAACATTAACAATAAATCTTTATAGATATTTAGACTTTAGTATGTAGCTCATAGTTTAGTTATATAACAAATTCATTTTTATAGTCCCAAACCTGCATATTTTTTAAGAGCCAAATTGACGTTCATTAACATTATTGTAACCATATATCTGTATATCTACTGTAAAAATCTTCACTAAACATAAAACCAGCTAAAGTTGTTTTATGAAAATATGATTTTTCTACCATAATAATTATTCTACCATTTACTTCATCATTTAATTTGCTTGTCATTTCTCGTTTTATTTTCCTTTTTTTTTCAATTAATATTTAATGTATTTATTTCAACTCAACATCAATCTTAAAATTATACATTTTAAGATAATTTCTTAATCTTATTTGTTCTACCGAATTACAATTCACGTAAAATACAATTAACAAAATTTAAAGCATAAATTGTTTAACAATCAACATGTCAACGTGTAACCGCTAGATGGCGGCATATATTCATTCTAAAACCTTGGTTGCTGTTTTGAAGGGACTTAATCATTCATTCATTCATTATCTTCTGCTTTATCCTCTATTAGGGTCGCGGGGGGGGGGGGTCCCCATGCCCATCCAGAGGCGAACGTTCCGGGCGCTGGGCAGATACACCCAGGACAGGGCGCCAATCTATCGCTGGGCACACACTCACTCACACATACACGCTACATGGGGCATTTTGGAGAATTCAATTAACTTGATCCATGTTTTTGGACTGTGGAAGGAAACCGGAGATCAGTCCAAAAACATGGATCAAGTCAATCGATAATATTATTAATTAATAATTAATAAATAATTAATAATAATATATTTAATATATTATCATTATTACCATTTAAAGTTTTAATAAAGATTCATTCATTCATTATCTTCCGCTTATCCTCTATTAGGGTCGCGGTGGGGTTCCCCATGCCCATCCAGGGGAGAACATCTCGGGCGCTGGGCAGATAGACCCAGGACAGGGCGCCAATCCATCGCTGGGCACACACTCACTCACACAGACACACACTATAGGGGCAATTTTGAGAATTCAATTAACTTGTTCCATGTTTTTGGACTGTGGGAGGAAACCGGAGAACCCGGAAGAAACCCACGCAGACACGGGGAGAACATGGAAACTCCACCCAGATGGGGATTCGAACCGGGAATCCCTAGCGCTGAGAGGCGAACGTGCTAACCACTAAGCCACCGTGCCCCACTGAGCCACCGTGCCTACCTTTTTATTATTATTTTTTCTAAGTCTGAAAACGGCGAACGTGTTTAACATTTAATCAAACTTTCATTATAATGATATTTTTTAAAAGCTAAAAGCTGAGTCTGATGAGCCGATTCTTTCAGCCTGTCTGGACTCTTACTGGCGCGAGCGAACAGGAAGTACGTCAGAGCAGTGCAGCTGGCGGTACTTTTTGTTTTGTTGATGAAGACGTTCAGCTGAGGGAGAAGTTTTGTTATTAAAAATGTCCGGCGTTTAGCGCGTTCAGCGGTCTGCACGAATAAACACAAACAAGCGGTAAGTCTCAACGGTGCTCTGTTTAGTGAGTTAATGGGAAGCGACGTTTGTAGCATAAATCCAAATAAGGCGAACGGTTACGTTTAAAAGAGGATGACTTCTTGTAATAGTGCACTTCATTAAGTGTACTTCGTTATGTTTACACTGTGAACGTCCGCCGCGGGCGTAGTGCACTATGAAATGATCAAAACGATATTTGGGATGCGGTCAGAACTACAGCCCTATTCTGGCTCGTTCATGGTCTTTAGATTATCTATTCATTAAAATAATGTTTAAAACTGTGAAATCGCTACCTGGTTATTTAGATGTAAAATGTAATTAATATTCATTTAAAGGGAAATCACAGACGCGCGTTCTCTTTGAGGGCGGCACGGTAGTGATTAGTGGTTGGCATGTTCTCCTTTCAGCGCTAGAGATTTTCGGTTTCCTCCCACAGTTCAAAAACATGGATCAAGGTGAATTGAATTCCTCAAATTGCCCCATATAGAGTGTGTGAGTGTGTGTCCAGTGATAGATTGGCGCCCTGCCCTGGTTGTATCTGCCCAGCGCCCGAAACGTTCTCCCCTGGACGGTCATGACCCTAATAGAGGATGAAGCGGAAGATAATGGATGGACATTCTCTTTGAATATCATGCTGATTACTAAGCCCTAGATTTTAACATGCAAAAGGAAGAAAATAAAAGCAGATAATCTATAGACATTGTTGATTAGAGATCATTGTTGAAATAATCTAGACGTTGATTTGTTTATTTTATTGCTTTTTGTCATCAGTCTAGTGTTGGACCTGAAACAGTGAGAAAACGAGGTAAACATCCGAGTTCGGGGGGATGGAGCACGAGGTCCCAGCTGCCGAAGCTCCTGTTTTCTCAGCAGGGTTTTCAGAGGAATTAAGAGCCGAACTTGTGGATGAGTGTGAAGAACATTTTGACATCTTGCAGAAGGTATATTTATTTTTCTTTGTTGGATAATCTTTTTATAAATGTTTGTTGAGTTGCTCGACTCTGGTTTCTGTCTGTGTGGTGTTTGCATGTTCTCCACATGTTGGTTTAGGTTTCCTTCAGCGTTCTTCCACCTCTGAATGTGTTTTGGAACTAGTTGTCTTCACACAATCAAAAGGGAAAAAAAGTCAAGAAACATTATCTCTTATTTAAATGATCGGTGGGGTTTATAGCCCTGTTGTAGTATTTATGCTGATTCTTTGAATGTCACAGCCAAAATATTTTAGGTTTGTTCTGTATGAACAGAGACTGAATACACATCGCTTTAGTATTGATTCAGATAAATGAGCATTAAGGTCAATTAGGTCATTTTCACTCAAATCAAATCAAATCCATAAGATCATACAGTCTGTCAATTAATATTACATTTTTATATACTTTTATGATCTACATTTGTGTCCATCAGCTTCAGAATGAGCTGGTTTTAGTGGATAAAGCAGCGACTGGTGATGAATCAACCGAGGTCAGTGTAATCTTTCGTCTTTGTTAGGCCTCAGAGATTTTTAAAAAATTATCTACATGATTTTGCTTAAAGATTCAGAGATAATGATTTGATTTGTGTGTGTATGAGAGAGATCATATTTAAGCAAGCGAGGTGAGTTATGCTTAATCCAATTTTTTTTACTTACAGGCCATAAATCGTGTGAATTCCATCATGATAGAACTGGAACAGTGGCAAGAAATGGAACCCAAATGTAAGTCGCTTCACCCAGGTCTTTGAGAAAATATATAATTAAAAAACATTTTATTATACATGTATGTATGTATGTATGTGTGTGTGTGTTCTAAGTGTAGGTGAATATATTTTTTCTTTCTCCTCTCAGTGCTGACAACAAACCCTGAAATTTTATTAACCATTGGCAAGGAGGAGGTAAGATGCTGTTTTTAAAATGTTTTGCAGAGTCTTGATTTTGTTAAGTTTTTATCGTGATCTTCTTTTCATCTCCAGCTGGAACGACACAACAGTCAGCTGAAGATGGTTCTGTCCTGTTCTCAAGCGAGACGCGACACCCTTAAAGATCTGTTGCAAAGGTGACCTGCTTCTTAGTAAACAGGATCTGCTGATGCCACGCTGTTATTGTTATACATTATGTGTTGGGACTTAAATTACCTCCCTATGTGATATGGCAAAAGTTTGTACATGCTTCCCCAAATGTGCTTTCGGATGTTTTATCTAGGGATTTATAATAAAGTACTAGGTGTGCTGTACTAAGCTAATACAAATTTACAAAAAGCATTTTTGAGGTTATAGGATGTCCTGACAGAGGTGCTGAGAAGTGATGGTCGAGGGTATGCAATTTTTGTTTGCAAATTTTAGGGAACAGAAGTGGCTGGAGGAGAAGAAGGAGGTACTGAGTGCAGTGACTGAACGAGCCAGAACGTTGCAGGAAGAAAATGCAAAGATGACGGAACAAAGGTAAAAACTCTTAAATTAAATTACTGATTCAGAGAAAACTGCTTTCATTTTCAGGGAACTTAAGGTAATTAGTTACAGCACTTTTTACAGGAACTGTTCTCTTGTTCTTGTCAATTTTCCAGTATTCTACAAGACATGAAGAGGAAAATTGGCAAGATGAAGAACTACCATGGGACGCTCATGGAGACGCTAAGCGACATGCTGGTTAAGCACTTTCCTGTCCCCAGTCAGCAGGCAGGCGGCACCAAGAAAAAGGGGGTGAGGTTCCTATATACAACGGCTGTGGAAATAAATGTGGGGCATTACATTTCGGAGAAACCTATGCAATAAATAAGAATTATTTATTGCTTTTTTTTTTTTACAGAGCATTGTTCCAGATTCTGCAGATAACCTCATATCACTGAGTGAGATTCTTGAGGTATGTGTGTCAGCTTCGTTTTGATCCGCTGGTTTACCAGGTATCACTTATTGGTCAGTTGTTTGTTTGTGGTTTGTCTTCTGCAGCAATTAACAAATCAGACTCTGGAGACTCCTCATGATCCCTATGTGACTATAGATGACACGTTCTGGCCACCGTACATCGAGATTCTCCTTCGTAACGGTATTGCAGTTAGACATCCAGAAGACTGTAATAAAATTCGACTGGAAAATTTTGGTTAATGCACAAACCATATTTTACCAGCTTAATTCGATCGTATCATGAGCATTTTAAGAAAGACTTTTAAGTTTTCTGTACATTTTCTACTTTCATTATTAAATAATAGGTTAATAAAATGTACGTCTGAAATCACCATTGAGATAAATCTGTGTTCCTTTGGAATTTTTGAACTTTCTAAAATTAAGGATACAATTTTGGATTATTACATCATAAAACATGGAGGGGGCGTGTCCATCCAACGTTTTTACTTTATAGTAAATTTAGTCACAGATATTTGAAGATGACAGATCTGTTTTTCCAGTTAAAAAAAAAAAACAGGTTTTTTTCTTAATGCGTTGTTTGGATGTTTTGTTGTCTTATGGATTGTAAGCGGAGTGGTTGCAAGTGGCAGCCTGCAGCTGCAAACATCTGACTGAAAGCCTGCTGCACTGTCCAGCTTCCAATCAAAGATGTTTACAGATGCAGCTCTACCTTGAGCCTCTTCTGTCCAACTGGTCTCAACGTTCAGCTCTCTGTGAACATCTTCTGGTCTGCATGTCAGAAGAGTCGGTTAAAAATGAATCAGTCATACACTTCCAAAGAAATAGCTTTACATTTCTTGCTTCATGTACAGAAACATATCTATATAAATATCTAATAAAAAACGTGCTTTAGCTTAATAACTTACTGCATACTGACTAGAATATGGGGAATCTTGTATCTTGAATCTTGTCTTTATAATACGCATAAATCAAAATGCACCAATAACAAATCTGTGCTGTGTGGAGAAACAGGAAAACGGCTTTTGAAAGATACATACTTCTGTGTTAGAATTATAAACGAAATGCTTGTTAATTGCTTCAGTTGAATATCTCAGGTGGGAATTTGAGGAGTTCTGTTTCACTGTGATCACAGGCAGGGGGCGCAAGACTTGCAAAAAAAAATGGCTGAACGTCCTTGATGTGCAATTTTTTTTTTTTAAATCGTGTAACATTCGGCTCCTATAGTTTCTGTTGAAAATCCAACAGATGCAACCTGCACAGAAAAGCAGATAAATAAACTCCTACGTTCTTCGTTGCAACTTTTTTCCGTGAATTAAAGCTATTTACAGACAACATATGGACACTTTAACTTGTAAGCGACCCAGAACTGCTTATAAATAGCAAAACAAAAACGTTTGGCTTACGTCACAGCTGCACGTACCTCTTTTCCTGCTGATTTTAATAGATTTGCGGTTTTAATAATAAGTTTTCCCGACTTTTCACCTCGCGCGTCCTTCACTGCTGCCGGTTTTCCACGGTGATCATCAGCGGCTGCTCGGGTTTGCGCATGCGCGCTCACGTTGACCTTCATCTCTTTGTTACAGCAGTGTCCCGTCCGATCGCCATCACGTTGCTGACGTTGCTTGCACATTGTTACAGTCTGTTTGGCTTTACGTGTGAACGTAATATATAACCAGCTGATAATTGATTTTTTTATTTAACAAGTTTGCTGCGCAGGTTGTCCAGAGTCTTCTGAACATTTACAGTCCTCATTCTGATTCATCCCAAATGTCTTACATGCTGTTGTGTCAGGTTCATCAACACCAGTTTTGCCCAGCCATGCTTCTGTGAACCTTGCTTTGCACTTGGGTACACTCATGCTGGAACAGAGACGAGTCTTCACCCAATTATTTTAATTAGATATTCCCCAAATTATTAAGTTGGATACACACCGTTGATTCTATTTTATGTGTGTTGAAAGGAAGCCATTGAAACAAGTCACGTGACAGATATGGGAAAAACACACCTGTGCTAAAGGCATTGGGACAATTATTTTTGGGTAATCATTTACCTCACTGATAAGAGCAACAATCATGTTAAAGAACGATATTTGAATCATTTGCAGTATTTTATCCAGTTAATCACTGGCACTTCTAAAGCAATGTCTCCTAATTTGGACAGTAATTTGAATAATAGTTGGTTTAATACATAATGCTGGAATACTGCAATGAAATCTCCTTTAATCTGAAACTATAAAAGATAAAAAAGAAAATCTCAGAGTTATACGCATAAATTAAAAAGATCTAAACTTTGAACTATGTATTTGTTTAGGTTTTTTTTAGTCATTCTTCCTGAAAACCGACCTGTTTATCTGGTTTAAAGTTTATTAAATTTAAAGGAAATCTTTCAGAGTGTGGATGTGGATTATGAATGTGTTTATTCGTCTGGATCATTCATTTCCCTTTTACATTGTTGTTTACATAAGTGATAGTCCAATAGGCTTGTGTTAACACAAAGTGATGAAACAGCTTGTGGCTACAGACCAGAGAAAGAAGGGAGTGTATGCTTGCCCAAATTAAGCTGTGTGTGATATTACTGCATTCTAAAAGACTCTCACAGGAGAAGGATATGTCACCAAAGAACACGTTTTAAACTTATACTTGAACTACTTAAAAAGTAGTTATATAGGATTATGCAAATTAGCCTTTTATTTCAATTGTAAAGTGTATTACACACATACAGTAATATGGACAACAGCATTACCACGTGTTTATACTGTCAAGCAATTAGCTGTGCATACTTTGTGAGGTGAATTTGGGGAAGGCCATTTTATGTTCAAGCATGACTGTGCCATACTGCACAAGGTGAGATCCTTAAACACCTGGCTGGCTGGATTTCGTGTGGGCTGGCCCTGACAGATCCCTGATAGAACAACACCTTCATCATTACATCTGTGTCTAGAGGTTTGATTCACATTTAAATCTTTTCGTTCAATCCAAAAAAAATTCAGTGGGTTTGAGGTCGAGCATCTGAGCCGGTGGAGCTGCTCCACCCCAAATCCAGTGCTGGACTGAGCCTGCTTCACTGTCCATGGTGCTGAAACCACTTTACTCACTTCTAACATTTTGTTGTGCCACATCTGTAACATCATTCTTGAACTGAGTTTTTTTCCATGTGGCTCCTCAATCTTAAATATTTTTCAGTTGGCTAAAATATGATTATGAATCGATTATGTAAAAATATGCCACGTTGATGGGAGTAAGGTCCGTTTAAGTGATGCTAAAAATAGACAGACGTGGGCGTTTACGGGTTCCTCCGAACACAACCGAGTTCCAGGCGCTCGTCTGTTAGCTTGCTGTATGTGCGAGCATCGCCACTCGTTTCACTGAATCGATTCCTTCAGACGAACTCGTTTCATTGAATCATACAGCGTTATTTGTCCCACCGGACTTTTTCTTTTCATTGAATGACCTCAAACCTCATACCGGTCAGTCGTGTCAGTTCTGATGGGGTCTCAATTATCTCCATTATTAAATTCTGAACACTAAAACCAATAGTAAATAGTTCCGTTCTGTTCTCAAGTGGTCAATTTGATTCAGGCCATTTGAAACCGTGGACTTTAAAACATATATATATATATATATAGGTAAATTGTTAAATAAGATCATTTAGAAATCTTCATTGTTGAAGGTCCTAAGTTTTAGAGATATGGCTTTTATATGGTATATCTTAAAGCCCGTAGGCAAAGCCTTAAACCCTAAATTGTTAAGATATGGAAAATAAAGTTTCGTCTGTATGAATAAACGAACTTTAGGCTCGTTCCTTATAAAATTTTATATATGCCATGAAGGCTACTCGTTCTTTAAATTTGTTTTACACTCAATCTTTTTTTTACATTCTATTTGTTGAGCAGTGATGTTCAGTCAGATCATCGGAGGTGTTTTAAGTGAATCGACACTCGAACCAACTCGGTTGACGAATCGCGCATCAGCGGTGCGCCTCCGAGCGCCGCGCGCACACACGCCCTCGGATCTGTGGGAAAGCGCGTGACGGCGGTCTGATGCGCGCGCGGCTCCCAATCGAGTGACATCGCGAAAAAAACAACAACATTGAGATAAATCGCATCATGGAGTTTTAAAAGACGTATAAAAAAAACACAAGACAGGAGGAGCAGAAGATATTTTATGGTCGCCGCGGACGGGGCTCCGCCTTCGCCGCCGCCATCCAGCGTCCAGCAGCCTGGATTTTGGAGCTGATGCTGGAGGTTCACCGTCCGCGTCGCCTCCCGGTGTAGAGATGGGTTTCCCGTAACCGGAGGTGGAGGGGAGAGGCGGGAAGGCGGGGGCTGGGGTGGGGTGGGGTGGGAGGTGGCGGAGCGCAGGAAGAGAGGACAGACGCGAGGAGGAGTGGAAAAAAACCGAACAGAGACAAAAGCTCGATGGTGGGCGCCCACAGGCATGAGGTGGTCGCCCTGTTCCACGGGAGCGCGGAGCGTGGCCTGAGGTAGGACACGCCGGGAAGAGTGGATACGAGTGGGGGGTGGGAGGGGCGTGAGGATCATGGCCGCCTCGGTTGGGCCCCAAGGTGTTCCTCGGGCTCCCGTCGCTCCGGCCTCGATGCCCGACATGCCGGACCTCAGCCACCTCACGGAGGAGGAGAGGAAGATCATCCTGGCTGTGATGGCGCGCCAGAAGGAGGAAGAGGAGAAGGAGCAGGCCATGTTGAAGTAAGGGTGGATTCTTTTCATTCACACTCTCCATCCGCTCATTCAGCGGCGTGCGGTCCACAGGACAGCAGAAAAGTCGCTCTGCACATCCATTCAACATCCATTGACAGTAAATTTGTCAAGGCGTGGGTTGCATCTGCAGTCCGGTCTCCAAAGCATCCCCTGCGTCTCATGGCAGACGCGCTGAGCCTGCCTGCCCGCCCGCCTCTCGGACGTGGAACCATCGTCCCGTCGTTTGTGTAACCGCGAGGCAACAGCTGCATTTAATGTGTTAAACGCGGCTTTGGACGCCACCGGCGGCGGCGAACAGTGCAGATGTTTAAAGGTGACAGATGTGCAGATGCGTGTCCAGCGGACGGCGCTGGGTTACGGGTGCGTGGAGCCCGTGTGCGAATCAAAGCGTTACAGGTGTGGGGCAAATGGGGCGTGACGCGCGGAGCATCGGGATGAATCATACGCCACGTCCGAAACCACACCCCGGTCCCTATATAGTGCACTATTTAGGGGGGCTCGGCGTTCATTACACCGCGTTAAAAGGGCACACTTTCAAGTGCGGTCAAGCAGGATGGAGCCCCGGCGCTGTTGACCGCTGATGCACTTTGTAGGGCAGAAGGGCAGCGTGTGCTATTTGGAACACGAGGCGAGGCTGTGCCGGACGCCGCCGCCTTAAATACTACGGTGCTGTAGAGTAGCCCACGCTAAAGTACTACTTGGTGCAAACATTTCTACTTACGTTTAATGTCGACATAAATATAAACGTACAAGACACGCCGCGTAGTTTACATAGGTTTATGTTGTGATATATTATCTATATTATATATATATATATATATATATATATATATATATATATATATATATATATATATATATATATATATATATATATATATATATCGTTTGTAGTCTTCAGTAGGGTACAGGCGGCTCAATAAAGCGTCGCGTCCCAATCCGAGGGCTGTTGTACTAACGAGGTGCCATATTCAGCGCACAATCGAAGGCAATCGTCATGTAGATAACGGCTGTTGTTTAGCGCGAGGGTTTAAGACGCAACCGGCGGCTTCCAATAGGCGACGAGCGCGCGGGGTGTGGTTGCGTGGATTCGAAATGTAACCGTCACTCTCAGACTCTCAGAGCGTCGTGAACTGTTTAAAGGTGAAATCCACTGTGGGATTCGAACCTGAACCCCGGCAGTCGAGCTCAAATGCGAACGTTATTGTGTTAATAATCGAGTCGAAGTGAGGTAACCGTTCAGATAACGGCGCTGTCCGCGCGTCGGAGCCTGACTCAGCACGACGCCTCGCAGGCTGGATATGTACTCACAACGTTTACCTAAAAGAAAGAATGACATGTTCAGCTGTTGGGGTGTTTAATTCACCTCATATGATCCTGCAGTAATACAGAACTGCCCTCTCGCCATCTCAAACCTGTCCTGTATCTATAATATCCATCAAAGGCAGGATGATGATGATGTCGAGATGAAGACTCAATGCCACCCTTTCTGCTTATAACAACCCCCTCTTAAAAAAAAAGGTTTATTGTGCATCTTTATGGTTATGATGTCAGACACAGGTGTTAGACAGGAGGGCCAGATGTATTGTCCCCTATTCCAAATCCCTGGTTTCAGGTGTATTAATATTATTATTTTTTTTATAATGTTCTTACAGTAGTGCATTGTTTCGAAGCTGCATTACAGCGTTTTTAACCTGAAACCCAAATGAATAATAGGCAACAGTGGCAAGGGGAAAACATCTGCTATTGTTTTGTTTAAAAAGGATAACACTTGTGAGGAACGAGGCTCAGACACCTCCTCCTTGAGCGATCAGACAACGTTAACAGTGTAGGACACTAAGATGCAGTTTGTGTATACATCCATCCATAAATCTTACGCTTTATCCTATATTAGGGTTGTGGTGGTGGGGGGGGTTTCCCCATGCCCATCCAGGGGAGAAAGTTTCGGGCGTTGGGCAAATACATCCAGGACAGGGTGCCAATCCATCGCTGGGCACACACTCACTTACACACAGACACACACTATATGGGGCAATCTGAAGAATTCAATTCACCTTGAACCTTGTTTTTAGACTATGGGAGGAACCCGGAGGAAACACGGGGAGAACATGCAAACTCCACCTAGATTGGGATTCGAACCGGGAATCGCTAGCGCTGAGAGGTGAACGTGCTGACCACTAAGCCACGTGCCGCCCAGTTTGTGTATACATTTAATCAATAACCAAATTTTATATATAATTCCTACAATCCCTTTGTACAGAGACACAGGGTCGTCATCGACCATCGAAAGGCCTTCACCTTGCATTTAAAACTGTTGGCACAAAATTGAAGTGTTTAATACGCTGTAACACAACCACCACCTTTCACAGGAACTAAGACGGAGGTCTGCATTTGCTTAGAAATCTATTGTGTCTGTTCAATAGGTTCTAACACTAAAGAGAGTCCAGTCAGAAATACTGAGCGAGAGAGAGAGAGAGCTCCGGTGATAGTAGAAAGTGTTTTTCGGTCCTGCGTTGCACAGTTTAAAGATGCTGGACGAAGTGCTGAGGATTGACCGCGTCTTAGGATTAGATAAGAGGAGTAATAGCATCCATTCAAAGAGCAGCTGCCTCCCACGGACTGAAACCTCAGGCGCACCAAAGAGGCGATCGGAGATGTCTTATAGTCTCTGTATGCTCAGGAAATCAGACTCTAAAGGAATAATAGTGGACTTGGCCACAGCCTATCGTAGCTCGCCGTTGGGCTTTTGCACGACACAGCGCTTTGCCAGTAACAGAACGAGTGTCTCGTTGCCAGGGTTAATCTGTGACACCATAGAAACATGGGATCAGGAAACGCTGGAAACACTTCAGGCTTTTATCTGCCACAGATCCAGCTACAGCTGGTCTGCGAGTTCAGCTTTTAACTTTTGAAAATTAAATGGTTAGATCAAAGGTCCATTACACATAGATAAGGATGCTGAAAAAGTTACATAGACCCATGCCTTAGATAAACAGTTTAACGTTTGGTATGAAGTCTTCGGATTAATAACTCTTAATCATATCTGTTTGTTCCTCAGGGAGCTGAATAATGAGCTTTAAACTAAAAAGGATTTTTACCAAATCATTCTAACAACAATAATTTGTTCCACCTCACTTATGTTTTTATGCCATTTTACTTCAATATCTGATTTTAGAATTAAATGCTTTATAGTTTGTAGATCTGCACAGTATGAAATATGATGGTCCTCTGAATTCTTAAACATTCATTCATTCATTATCTTTCGCTTTATCCTCTATTAGGGTCGCGGGGGGGTTCCCCATGCCCATCCAGGGGAGAACGTCTCGGGCGCTGAGCAGATACACCCAGGACAGGGCGCTAATCTATCTCTGGGCAAATTGTTAAACAATGCAATAATAATTTAAGATATTATTTACAGTTAAATTTTTCATCTCACCATTTTGAAAATGGTTTTACTTATTTGTTGGCTGGACATAAGATGGTTCTAATTGTTAATGAATGCTTTGCTTGATTTGCTCATTTAGAGTGGAACCGTATAGATTACAGCTGAGCATTTTACGGCCACATCTGGCCTTTTGGCTGCACCTGTCCAATCGACGAGAGGTTAATAGAAAGTTGGAAGTGAACTGTAAATGAGTGTAAACTGTCACTATATGTGTGAATTGACGTCTAAACGACGTATATAATGAACACTGTAAAAGTGAATTGCTTTTATTTTGAATTATTTCCAGCCTGTTGGTTCAGCCCTCCATAACAGTGAGCCCTTTAGAGCCCAGGTGCCAAACCAGATGTATTTTGTTTCGTAGCTGTTTGAAGTCAAATGGCTTTATCAGTAAACTATATAGATTTTGCCCGACCTCTGTTCTATACTGATGTTGTGACTCTTGGGAGACCAGGATTTCAAGCCATTATGGCTCGTCAGTGTTGTTTTTGTTCTCGTTTCTGAAATGATTTGTAAGATTCAGGGTTTGTGGAAGAAAAATGGCAGATGTTAAATTATGAATCGTTGCTGAAAATAGCTGACACATTCCTGTTTTTAAATATTAAAGTTTTAGTGCCTTCACCAGCATCTGTTTCAAATCCATTTTCCACCTATTCATATTTTTATTTATGCTTCCGCACGCTCGAGTCATTTCTCATTCGTTCTGGTTCAGTATAACTGTATTTGGGACTGTGTGAAGGTTCATTGCTCTTTGCTGGGAACATTTGCATCTGTGGTGGTGAGATAAACCTGCTCCCTAAATAGCTGGGTAATTATTAGACGTGTGCTTTTCTTTTATCTTTAGGTAAGAGTTTATTAGAGAGGCGCCACAGGGAGGACGTTTTGGAGACAAAGTCAGGAAGGCGAGACTGAGGTGGTTGGACATGCGTAGAGGAGCAATGAGGTTTATATTGACAGAAGGATGCTGAAGATGGAGCCCCCAGGAAGGAGGAGTAGAGGAAGGCCAAAGATGAGGTTTATGGATGTGGTGAGGGAGGAAATGCAGGTGGTTGGAATGACCGGGATAGGCCAAGATGGAAACAACCTAAAGAAGAAGAAGTTTTTTTTTTTATCTCATTGTTTAAATAGTGTTACTTTATAAATATGAATATACAGGAGTTATATATTCGTAGGCCTGATTTTGTTCGCGTCATAATGGATAGGGTATGTGAGCGATCGACAATTACACCTATATACATCATCCCTGAAAAAACACAGATGTGAAAGAATTTCGGATCACACATCTGTATAAAAATACCACTTCACACTTAAAGGGGAAAATAGATTCATGATAGTTAATTTCAAAGTGGTGACTGGGTTTTGATTTGGAGACAGCACGCTTGCACTAAAAGATCGTAGTGAGAGAAAGTGTGAGCAAGAAAGGGTGAGCAGACGTGGATTCCATTACAAAAAGCACTTTAGTCTATAAATACATCAACAGAAAGCAAGTACAACAAACAGCATCATGTCCCAGACCTCAGGCAGAGACTCGAGCTACACCTGCGTTAAGGTTTAACAGAAAGAGCTGCGATCACAATTTATTTGTGAAGACCGTTCTAAATGAGCTGAGTGTGAAATCTTGACCTGGGAAGCATAAGCTAGTTCATAAATCTTAGATCTCAGCTTTCAATTAAATTCATAATTACTTAAGGGTCCAGTATACCTACCTCTCTGGTGAGCCCCAGAGTATTTTACAGACCATCATTTATCAGTTTTACATTTGCACTTAAGAAACTTTGAGGAAAATGATAAAATCTTTGTATTAATATTACTGATCAGTGGATTTTTGTACATGAAGTTGTTAATATCTGGTCATTTTGTCTAGACAGTTGAAAACAGTAAAAGCTTTGTAAAGGCAATGCTCACAGTTACCAGAATAATTTTCTAAAATGGCTCTAGTCACATTAAGGTACATTTCCCACTCTTTCCATTCAGTCAAGACGTTTAGCGTTTCAGCAGACAGTAGATTTAACGGGTGTAATGGAAAAGTCAGCTTTTGCATTTGATTCCTCGCTTCAGAGTGATTGGTTTACTCCACTGGACTGTAAAATTTACTCTCTATCTGAGGGACTCATATCTGTAATCAACTTACATGTCAGCAGTCAGATTGTGCGCTTTGTTAGAAAACGAAGGATGGTTTAAGGAATCCCGGATCAGATGATCTTGATTCTGTTGGTAACTATTGCAAATCATTTTATCTTCTGCCTCATTTCTTCATTCCCATTATCTATACATCGCGTATTTTCCCCTCCATTCACAGGCATTTCCTTTTACCAGGATAAGAATAGACACTGTATTATGAAACTTCAGTTGCTGATCGATATTGCTCTGGTTTTCTTCCAGGGAGGCATCTTTCTCTTCTGCCCATGAAGCAGAAGGACAAAATGCATTTGTTCGTAATCTATATTGCCTCAGTGTATATGATTGAGGCCATAAACCTCTATGATTTATTTGACAAAACCCAAAAGGCTATATAAAGTCAAATCTGTCATTTAATTGAAGTGTTTTAAGGATGAACTTAAATTCATCCATTATCTTCCGCTTTATCCCATATCAGGGTGGGGGGGGGGGTTCCCCATGCCCATCCAGGAAAGAACGTCTTGGGCGCTGGGCAGATACACCCAGGACGGGGCGCCAATCTATCGCTGGGCACACACTCACTCACACAAACACACTCTTATATGGGGCAATTTGGAGAAATCAATTGACTTGATCCACGTTTTTGGACTGTGGGAGGAAACCCCCATTTTCATTATACTTTGAAGTTTTAAACATTTGGGAACTAAAAATACAAACTACTGTAGTTTTGCGAGCAGGATTTATGCCCATTCCTTCCAAATTCTTGTGCATCTGTGATGCAGAGCTGCAATCATACTCACTCCTGCATAATTTCCTGGACCTCGTTCTCTCTCGCTTCTCATTTTGTTCATAGCTACACTGAACTCTCAGGTTTGAACAGCATGATGGGAGGAGGAGTCAGCAAATCAGAAAGGTATAGAGGCTTACCTGAAAAGCCTGCGAGTAATTGGTGTGCTTTAAGTTTTTAAGTGCACTTGCATTTGAGTCCTCTAAAAAGTAAATACTGCTGTATTTATGAATATATTTTGTTATATTTTCAGTTTACCATCACCCACACGCCTCATTTTCTTATACCAGCAATATTACAACTAATACCCATTTAAAAGAGAACATACCAAAAGCTGAGCTCAATTGACAGGGTTTGTAATTGTTTAAATTTTTTTTTTTCTCTGCTGTTACTCTGTCTTCTCTTGTCCTCGGTGTCTGCGATTCTCTGCTGCTGAAATAAGGCTCAGACTTCTATTACAAGAGGAAAGGATCTGACATAGTGGTGTTACCATGACGACTATAGCTCTGGTCCTCTGCTACTATGACTGTTCCCATAGCTGAAGGACTGATCCCAGAAACCTAAAACGACTTTCTTTTTAGGTTTAAACTTTAAATTCACCTCATCATCTTTAGATTCTTTCGGAGTGTTGGATATTATATTTAAAATCATCCATCTAAATATTTGAAATAGCTATAACAAAGGTTTCAATAAAGTCTTAAAAATATCTTTGGGAATTTAGGTAAATGGACAGCGTGGTTCTTTAAGTATAGAGTGAGCATGTTCTCCAAGAATCTCCAGTCTCCTTCCAAATTACAAAGACATGTAGATGGATGAATTGGAGATGCAGAGTTAACTCTTTGTCTGTATTTTAACTTTCTGCTGATGCTGTCTGAGCTGAATCCCATAGTAGTCCTAACTAAAATAGATATTATATAGATATAACTAGATAAACTAAATAATCTGTCTGATTTGAAATGAACAGGAAGCCTTTATATTAATATTTATTAATGAACTTAGATCTGGTTTGGGACACAGCCATGGTGACCTCTTGTCTGTTAATCAGAAATTCATGCTGTTTCAAACACTTCAGTTCATTCATGTTTTATGCCACCTCTGTATGACGAGTCACTGGGATGTTGTGCTGACAGACTTTCTGGCTCCTGTTCACGTAATGTATTGCGTCATTGAATCCCCTCTGTGTAACATGGTCTTTAAGGCCAAAACTGCCAGGTTCCAGCTACCTGGGGCTGCAGTCTGCTGCCTCCACCCAAAGCAAAGACTTCTTACCAAAAGAGAATCTCAAGGCTAGTGCTAGTGCTCAGGACATGGAACATGGAGGAGGATAAAGATTGCTCGGGTATCTGCGTTTGGCATAATTTTAATTTCCATACGTTACCAGCCTCCTGAATATTCAAGCAAGTCACTCGCAGGATATGGCCGTGCACTACAGAAGCAGGTACCCTTTAGAATTTACCTTTTGCCTGTTATGATGTCATTATTTAGCAGTGGAGCTGCATGAATAATTGAATTGCAGCGGCAGTGTGCTCTTGTCCTGTAATCCAGCTACACGAGAATGCATTTGAATTAATATACATGACAACCTGTCGGCTGGCTGCTCATTATCTCCACCCATGAAAAAAACAGGACCAATTACACTTTGTTTAGGCAGCGACGCTCATGCAGTGTTGGGACACTTCAGTTCTTATCCAAATACCTCTTTGTTACTAATCCTTCAGGAGCGCTCTGCTCACAGTACACATTTGGTTGCTGGAATTCTTTTGGTACATAGATCCACTTGCACCAATGCAACCCACATTAACACATCACCACCATGCCAGTGCCATTAGAGTGCTGAAAATGATCTATCACCCAAATAATACCTGCTCTGTGTTGGTTCTGTGGGGTTTCTAATCATTATAGAAGAAAATGAACATGACTGACAGTACGAAGATGAACAGATGGACTACAGTGATGGTTTATATATAAACACTATATGTACATCAGCGTGCATGTTCGCGGCAATGAATAGTTCAAGAGCTGACAATTCAAGGTCATAAAACTAAAAGGACAAAAATGAATTACAGTTTATGTAATAACTGTGTCCTTAAAATATTTCTGCAAGGTTTTTCAAAGTGCTGAGATTCACTAGCATCATTCCTTTGAGAAATGCTTTTATAATATTGTCTTGTCTTGTTTTTGAGACAACATGCTTCCTGATGAGTCACAGTTTATTACCGTCTCAGCAAAGAAATATAAATATATATACAAAACTGAGGCTAAATGAACCGGCTGAACTTTACAGGGAATGAATGATGTGATTCACCATTGTTGAATGTTTTCATTGTTAAAACTGAGGATAGTTAGATAGAGGAAAACTACAAGATATGGACACTAGAGATGAGACGATTACAAATTTTTCCTCCCTGTCTAAGTAAATCATCCCTGTGTCACTGGATCTCCAGTTTTCTGACGGACAGACGGCAGGCAGTGCGAGTTGGCAAGCACCTTTCCACCCCCATCACTCTCAGCATTGGGGCTCCTCAGGGGTGTGCACTAAAGCACAGCCCACTTTATAATTCCATTTATAATTTCATTTATAATTCCATTTGCGCAGTGTATATACAGAGTTAAATTTTATTTTTATCTTTATTTTTATCTTTATTCTTCTATTTTTCTTATCCTTTACAAATTAACAATTAAACTTTCTGTGGAGAGGTCAGGTAAGAATTTTACTGCTGGCTGTACCATGTTTATCTACACATGTGACGAATAAACCTGATTCTGATTCTGATTTTCTGGTATGATTATTGTCAAAGAAATGATCACGCTTATATGATTTTTATTTAACGGCTTTCATTTAATAATCAGCTTTCTCTAATGGACACAAAGTTTGATAGTCCGATATCTTGAATGCAACAACTTTAAGAATCGACCATTGAAAGTGATGTCATTATTCTGTAGTAGGTGTTATTTTACTCGGTGTTATTTTACTTAGTAAGTGTAAAATATATAGAACGTTGTTCCCTGTATTTTTAATTCTAAATCTTCTAATCAGAATTTGACCTGGGGTGTGTACAAACTTTTGCACACCCCTAACTTTCTCAGTTTTGGTCTGGTTTATGAGTTTTGTTAAATCTTTTGTTCTCTCTGATTGTCAGGACTCTACATCAGCAGTTCGAGAGCTATAAGGAGCAGGTTAAGCAGATCGGGGTGGAGAACAAGCGGCAGCAGACCATCCATAAGGATGACGCGCCAACCTGCGGGATCTGTCGCAAGACCAAATTTGCAGACGGCTGCGGACACCTCTGTTCTTACTGCCAGACGAAGTTCTGCGCTCGCTGTGGTGGAAGAGTTTCCCTCCGCTCCAACAATGTGAGAAAAGGCCAACAGACCTTTATTTGCTAATCCACCTCATCTGTCCACCCATTCATTTATTATTATTTTTCCTGCTGTCACCTCGTGCCATTTCCTGCCCGCTTGTCTCGATGCTGTGCTTCCATGTTGGTCCAAAATGCTGAATGTGGTAATCATTCTAAAGAAAAATATAAATATCGCTTAGTCAGCTTAGTTGCTAAATAGTAATATTGTTAATGGGAATGCACAATAATTCCATGTTGTCCTGGCTGCTTTTGCGTCCTTGGACGTCGTCCAGAGACGGATGTGCTGACAACGTTAATTCAGACCCGCCATCTCCAGATGATGAGGCGAACTCTGCTGTGCCACTCAAAACAACAAGCAAACTATTCAAAAAATAGCCTGTTCTGTGGAAACCTGATGCCTGTTATTGGCCACTGTGGCCCTGGAGGTCTAATTCATGCCTTTACATCAGTAACATGTTGATTGGACTGGTTCCCCACATCGCAGCATGCACTGGGTTATTTTCAACTCGTGCCTCAGCCTGGTGTCTCTACAAGCTTTATTTTACCTGAAAATAGACTCTTGTCTTAGGACATGCTGAGTGGCAATCTGCTCTGGCTCAGCTGTGGCCTGCACACGATGCTGCCTGTGTGTGGAGCTGGAAGAGCGAATGATGAGGGAAATTAATTCCCCGTGTTATATAGCCACAAAATGATAATAAAACTCAGCTTTCTCTGCTAATGATATGTAATAGATTATTACTATGTTATTTTATTGTCAGAGAGAAATAAGGATTTTTTTTTACTATTTAATGTAATAATACAAATGGACATTAAATAAATGCACAGTGATGCTAAACAACCTGGAGAGCAGAATTGACTTCATTCTGTAGATGAGAGTGATGGGATTTTATTTTATTAAAAAACATTAAGAAACATTTATTCAATGCATAAAAAGCATTAAAACAACTGCAGGAGGATTAAACCGATTTCCACAGATTTTCGATATGCACCTTTTTGCATTTCCTGCAGGAGGCGTTAAAACCTCAGTCTCCAAACTGGAATGAGTTACGTAAACGTATTTAAAGATCCACTGAGCCTCCTGATACAGAGTTCTATCAGGATCCCAACATGGATCAGATCATGTGACCTTTGACAGCCAGCATGTCACTTTGCTTTTTGTCACTTCCCCATTATGGTCCTATTTTCGACATGAATGAGATACCAATGTCTTATTTTCATACATCACATATATATATATATATATATATATATATATATATATATATATCAATCATCTGTACAGTACGTCACATGGTGCATGTTGATGCACACTACTGCAGGGACCTACAGTTTGATTTAGGACCCTGTTGTTTTGTCTCCTTAAATACACAGGCAACTTTTACTTTAATAAAACTTACGACCTCTCTCTGCCCTTTTTCTCTATATTTTCTTCTCTTTCTCTTTCTGCAATATCTGCATTTCCCACTATTCATTTATCAATTTTGCACACCCCTCTTTTCCCACCTGCCCTCTCTCTTTCTCTCTCTCTCTCTCTCTCTCTGTCTCTCTCACTCTCTCTCTTTTGTTTCTCTTACCTCCCTCTGTTTGCCTGTCTCTCACTCCTCTCTGCTTCCTGGACTGCATGGCTCAAGGAGGATAAAGTGGTTAGCACTTTTTTTCTGTCTCTCTCTAGATGTGGGATTATGTGTTTATTGTGTGACTGTATTTCTGTGTGTATGTGTGTGTGTGTGTGTGTTATCCTATCAGTCACTTAATCACATAGTAATCCTAAGGTCACCAACTGGTTTGTTAGTTTGACTAACTTTCCTCCTATTGTTCCTTGCTCCTGCAAAGTGTCTCATAGGAAAGGACAGGGTAAGGCATTCTGGGTATTGTAGTCTCTGCATGGGGCATCGCTGCAGATCCCTTCCATACTACAATCAGCTGCCCAAGTGCCCCTTCCCCTCCTTGTGAACATCACCATGGTGATTGCCATGCTGTTGGGCAGCAGGGAGAGGTCAATGAGCATAAGGCTGCAACCTGATTGGTCGGAATATCGTTGTTGTCAGTAGCACTTCAGCTGAATGGGCGCTGATGCAGAACCAGAATAAATGTAGGACTTGTGAAAGATGTGAAATATGTGAGATGATCATAAAATAGTGTAATAAATAAGGTCCCATTCAAATGAAGTGCCGCTAGCTAACAGAGAATGTGCATGCTTGCTGCACTTGCCTGTGCCCTGGGTTTGCAACAGGCATGACATGGGGTAAGGGGGCAAAGGGGTTAAGTATCAAGGCTCCGAGTCTATGGCACCAATCAGTTATTTTATTTTCACTTTAATTCGATATCCTGCAATCCAGTGGGCACTTGCGACTCCTGTCCTTCTGTACATGATTCACTGTATGTGGCTAATAAGTGTGTTTGTGAATGTGACTTTGACGTGTGTGTGTGTCCTGTGTGTGTCAAGCAACTTTCCTATAATTCTAAATTAAATTTTAAATAATTGAAAGTAACAAGTAACACCTTTAAGAAATTCTAAACTTGAATCTGTCCCTCTGAATGAGAAGCAAGCCGGCAGCTTACTGATCAATCGCTGATCCTTCAGAGAAACAGTTTTAAAGCCCTCGAGACGTTCAGTGAGGGATGGATGACGATGTGAAGCTGCATAATTAATTGAAGTCAGCGTTGATCAGGAAGAATTCTGAAGCATGCTGGGATGGCATGCATGGACGGTGCACTTCAGGAACCCTGCAGGATGTCAGATGCTACTATTTTTAACTTTGGTCACGTTTTTTTGTGGTGTAAATCTTCACATTTTGGTTTTGTACTCTCTACACTCAGTTTAGCACAAGTGTTGGTGCCACACAGCATTCACACATAAGGTCGACTTCTAAACTTTCATTATTGCTTGTTTGGAGTTTGGTATGTTTTTCTTAGTACTTTTATTTTCTATGTAGTCTTTGAGGTTTTTTGTTGTACTGTCTTAGGCTACATTATTGGACACCCTTTTGGTCAAAAGTGATGGATTATTTTTGTTTAAAAGAGCATTATGAATTTAATCTGGGGGTTTGCAAACTTTGGATAATACCGTCTGCTCTCAGGTTCAGCGATCGCCTCTCTGATATTTTATTTAGTGTATCTTTTTCTCAATACAAAGTTATTTCCCCCTCTGCACACGTTTAATCCCTCACAGCCTTCGCATGGTTTCAAACCCAGCACCTTCTGTGAATTTCCATGAATTTATTAAATCTTATACTCTGATTTTTTCTGATGTTAAAGGGCTGAGCTCAAGGCTTTAAACATATCAGAACTGCCTCCATACTTTTAGCCTTGCAGTGTATTTCCGATATTTTATCTGCTTTACACAAATAAAAAAAAAGAGTTAAGAGCTTTGAATGTGTACGTGTGTGTGTGTGTGTGTGTGTGTGTGTGTGTGTGTGTGTGTGTGTGTGTGTGTGTGTGTCTCAGGAGTATGATTCAGTACTGGTGTGTCAGCAGATCTGTCAGACTTTTTATCTCGATTATTTCCTCTGTGAGTCTTAGAACCAACCTCTGAACTTCCTCAGAAGATCCCTGGAGATCTTTCATTTGGACCTTATTTTCCACTGGCGGTGTAAAACCCTACCTTCTCTCTCTAACGCCTTCCGTTTGCTTTTTTTTTCATTATTCTACTAACAATAAGTGATTTCATTCTTTTTTTCATTTGTCATCATGTTTTTTTCACTTAAACCTCATTATTGTTTTGTGTAAATATTTTATACGTTTTATTTTCTGTTGCGGGTCATTTCCTCTCTCTCTCTCTCTTTGCTCTTTCTCCTTCTCTCGTTTTTTTTTTTAAGCTTTTTTCTTTTTCACCTTCCTTTTTCCTTCTCTCAGTTTCTGTCTATTTCTGTCTTTCTGGTTCCTCTGTCTGTCTGCCTCCTCAAACACACCTTCACTCTCCATCTGTCTCCATCTTTCTTTCCATCACTCTTTATTTTTTGCCCTCTCTCTCTCTCTCTCTCTCTCTCTCTCTCTCTCTCTCTCTCTCTCTCTCGCCCTCCTGTCTGTCTGCCTGCCTGAACACGCTTCTCTCTCTCAGTCTCTTACTCGGTTACCATGGAGAACTGTATTCCACTAAGGGGTGGGGGGGGCCCCGGCATACACATGGAACAAAAAGAGAATACATTTACACTTTAAACTCAGCTGCTCGAAAAGACTTCAGTTGGTTGCATTCGTGAACGATACACACTGGTCAACTGTTAAAACGTTTACTTGGGTGTGGGGGGTGTGGTAGCTCAGTGGTTCGGGCGTTGGGCTATCAATCTAAAGGTTGGGGTTCAAATCCCAAGTCCACTAAAGTTACCAATATAGGTCCTTGAGCAGGACCCTTAACCCTCATTGCTCCTTGTGCTTGCTTTGTAAGTCGCTTTAGATAAAAGACCAAATGTAACGCTGATGTAAATGTAGATGCCTTGGAGGCAGGTTCATGAGACAGCACAGTGTGCTGTGGATACTGACTGCAAAATGGCTTTAAAATACAGTAGGTCATCCAGGGAGTTTTCTCCTATTACATGATGCCTACAGCTTATAGCTACAGCTATTACATGATGCCTACAGCTTATTGGGACTTAATTCTATTGGGTGTGTGGTTTTGGACGCAGCCGTAGTCATGACACTGTAGATAACTGGAGTTCATCGTAAGCTGAGCTCATATGAAGCTCGCGAGCCTACTGACGTTATACTGGATGAACTAGTTACCTTAAAGTAAGTTTAAACTCTTTGTAGAAACCCAGTACGCAACCGTGTACCCTTTCTCCTGGACCAGTGATGTGATTGGCTCCCTGTTATCTGTATTATATATCCTCGTTCATAGAACTAGAGCAAGGCTAGTTATGCCTTACTGTGGCGAACTCCATGAACTCATTTCCATGCAGCCGGCGCTTTTACGGAATGAAGGCTGCATGGTTAAAATCTTCTGAAGCTTGAATTTTTGTCTGCGCTCCGACGAGGCCATGCTGCATACACCGCCACGGTTTCTAACAGCAGCGGCTTCAGAGAGACATTAATAACAGCCGTAAAAGGCTTTATTGTTCTGCCATCCTGTTCACGTGCTGTAAATGATTTCAGAAATCAGAAATGACTTAAGCGTATAGTGGAAGTCTGTAGACAAATAGGCAAGCAACGCAGAGAATAATGTCCAGGGTCTAGCAGTAGTGCATGGAAGTGGGATTAGCACAAATTGTTAATCCTTTCACTGAGGGTATATCTGGTCGACTGACAGCTGTGGGCCTCTGGACATCAGATTTACTCCAGATTATGCTGAAACAGGGCCAACTGGATCCAATAAGCTCATGATGTTCTATATCTCTCTTCCTCCCACAGCCGCCCTGCCCTCTCCTCCTTCCCCTGTTTTAGTCAGTGGTAGCTCTAATGCACGAATGACATGTCGCTGTACGGACGCGCACAAGATTCTTGTTGTCGGAATATGTTTTTGATATTTTGACATGGCCCGGCTCCCATCATGTAAGTACTCTGCTTTGCGATTTGAAAACGCAATTAGACTAAACGCAAAATTCCTCCGCTCGTCATAACCGGGCTTACAAAGAGATGCTCAACCTGTAAACAGCAAGGAAACACCCTGGACAGGCTTTTTTAATCCATTAACAGACACCAGTCATGCACTCACTCACATTTAGGAGCTAATTCACCTCATTCAGCTTTTTTTAATTATGAAAAGAAACCAGGTCTCTGAGAGGAAACCCACAAATGCACAGGGAGAACATGCAAATTCCACAAAACTGTAATCAATCCCAAGCTTCTTGCTGTGAAACGAGAGCGCTACCCTCGCTGTGGGTTTGCAGGTGTCTGATTTAACAGTCAGAACGCAGTGTATTGAGTTGTGTATCGCTGAAGCTCTGAATCTAAAACAAGATAACTAATTAGGAACGGAGTAAACATGCTCGTTACTGAAGGTTTTTCAAAGCTTGTTCAGCGCTGCACCAACACCGAGCCACTCTTGCAACAAAAATGGATTTACTGACAACATTGTTGCTTGTAGAACTTAAAAGAGATCAATAGGGTTGACTTCAGTGCTTAAGCATTCTAAAGTTAGATAGATGGATTGGACAGTGTTGCTTTTGAACCCACAATGTGTCGAGATGTCTTAAGAACGTAAAGGCCTCATCGGTAATGAGTCAATCAAGCTGGTTCTAATAGAAAGTCAAAGGCACATGGATGAGAACAGAGTATTTTGGAAAGCCCAGATTATCCATCCTAAAAATGAACCACATGGTGTTTAAAACTGGAGGATCTGCTTATAAATGGTATTCATTATAGTGTGTGTGTGGGTATGTGTTTGTGTGCATTACTCTGTGTAAATGATTAAAATTGAAAGCTGGTTTTAGTTCTAAATGCTAATTAAACAAACTTAAAGGGCGCCTTTTAACAAGCATGTCACAGAATGACAGGAACATCAGATCTCCTCAGTGCCCTCAACATTATTTTCTCTTGGCAGGTGATGTGGGTATGCAACCTGTGCAGGAAGCAGCAGGAGATCCTCACAAAGTCTGGAGAATGGTTCCCATCGGGTCCGAAAGGCAGGCCGCTAAGCGTGGGAGCTCTCGCACCCGGCCCTGAGGCCGACAAGGACGGAAAACTGCGTTCCAGGTCTCAGGCTCCGGCCGGATCGAACCTCACTATTGCAAACGACACCTTGGCGCACACTGATCGCGCCAAGGCGACGGACAGCATGCCAGCTTCACGGGCTCGGAGTGAACCCCCGAGAGAAAAGTATGTCTGCCAAAGCGGGCTGGCATGTTTCTTCGTAAAGAATAGCAGACTTTATTGAGAGCCAAACTCTTCAAAGTGTTAAACAAATCAGACCGATGAAAAATATACTGAAGATTTTCACGTCTTAATATCACGGTGCATTAGTAGAGCTGTGTCTTTGTGAAAGTACTTTTTTTTTATCAGATGTGCAGCGAAATCCGATTTTCAAGAAAGACCCATTTTCTCCATTTGGAATGTGGGCTGTGTATTTGTTTGTAATCCCTTTAAAAAAGCACAATATCATTGCTCCCTCCCTTTTCACTAAATGAAATCTGTGTCAGGGGAACTATCAGAAATGCTTCTGTTACGTGGCACGGCACGCCGGTTCCAACCACATGAACCAGAAAATCACAAGAGATCAATAACAGTTTAAATAAACACAACACAGTCAGTATATAGAATTGCACATTCTATAAACGATGCATAGTGTTATACGATAACTTGGATGCACACATGACCCATAGAAAGCAAACCTACTTCGGGTGCTGCTACTCTTACTACACCACAGCAAAGACATTTACCTCAAAGATTGTGCACCCCACACACAATTCATTAAAAAACTAAAGAAAAAAAAGCTCATTATGATATTTGAAATCCAGCCCTCTTTCTTCTGTTTGTTTAAATGTCTCTTTCTTATTATCCAATAGAAAAAGGCCTGTGTCCCTGCATGAACAGAATGGCAAGGTCATTGTTCGAGGTGAGAGAAGAGCAGGACCGAGCAGACAGACCTCACAGGCTTCAGAAGATCGTGCTGTGGGTGAACGACGGGACAGCAGGCGTCTACAGAAAGGCCAATCCCAGGAGTACAACCACTCAGAGGGGGAACCCATTCATCCTGACCAGAGACGGAGGAAAGAGGAAGAGGAGCGTGAGCGTCAGCGGCGGGAAGAGGAGTACCAGGCGCGTTACTGTAGCGACCCCAACTTGGCCCGTTATCCTGTCAAACCTCAGAAGGAGGAACAAGAGATGCGCATGCATGCCAAAGTGTCCAAGATGCGGCAAGAACGTCACCACAGTGACTTGGCCATCAACGAGGTGGGATTGGCCCAAGACGGAGGCGAGCCTCCCGGCAACCGGCTCAGCAGGAGGACAGCGGCCAGCGATAATCGCAAAGCACTTCTGGAAAACCACCGGGCATGCTCGGTGGACAGGACCGTGGGGGGTGGTTCTGCTGGGAGGTCTGGGATTCTACAAAAACAGGGACAATGTGGGCCTTACATGGGTTCTGGGGGACCCCCAGACCTCAGGGATGGCCAGGACCTGGGCCCCAAAGGCTACTTAGAGCCTTGTTCGGCAGCCTTACTGCATAAGACCAAGCGGGAGAAGGCTGCCGAAAGCTTTCGAAAGGACTCCTCTCTTAGTTCAGACCAGTCAGAATGTCTCCGACCCCCTCCGCCACGGGGGTACCGGCCCAAACGAGGCCTCAACAAGAGGCAGATGTCCATCAGCAGCTCGGAGGAGGAAGGAGGGTCTACCCCTGAGTACACCAGTTGTGAAGATGTGGAAATTGAGAGCATCAGTGAAAAAGGTGAGGAACCTCTGATTGTTCTTGATCTGAGAGACAGAAACCTGAATTGTTAGCCTTTGAGTTAAAGCGATTAGAAAAACAACGGCGTGTCGTGTTTGTAGTGCATAATGCTACTTAGTGTCACTTAGTGTTATTTTTAGGGGCATTAGGGATCATAGGGATCAATTGACGTTGGATTTCTGCCCTGCTGCTGCATAATGGATGGATTGTGTTGACACTGCAAAAGGTCTTGCAAGCATTTTACCCAATATCCCTCACTGTTCCTGATGGGTTGTGTATCACTCCCCCATATTGTTGCTGTAGGCGAGACGCGTGTTTTATGAGATCTGACAGTAAATGTTTTAAACACAAAGGTCAAATCAATGCTGAATCATTCTGGCCTGACGGTGTCACCTCCTCTTTAACATCTTTAAACAATACGAGCTGAACTTCTCAGAACTTCTTCGTCCAAACGTCAACACATGGCACTGATGTCATGTAGCATCATCCAGTGATAAATCAGAGCGAAGCTCGATTCATCGTATTGCTTTGATTTTCTTTAATAATCAAATGTGATTAAACTCCTAAGCTTCTCTTACAACAAATAATGGGGTGTGGTTGCCACAAATATATTTAAATGATGTTATATGTTACAACAAATAACATAACATCTTATTTCTGTATTTTAAGGAGAATGTGAGAGTTGATGACAAAAGTGCATGTATTTTTTATTAATTTAACTAATTGCTTCTTTTCTCTCTGCAGGTGACTGGGACTGTCATCCTCTAGACCCCACTGTATGGCATGTAAGTTTTTACTCCAGAGGTTTTGTGAACTAGGCTGGACTAGGGCTCATATAACCTGTAAATGAGGAGATCACTAGATGGTTGTGAACATGTGGATTTATAGCTGTGCACCTGCTGAGCAGATCTTCATAACACTGTTCTCTGTGGTCTGTTTCAGTGCCACCTTCAATCTATGGCTCCTCCAGCGTTCAATAAATTGTCCCCCTATACAGAATGTCTAGTGTAACGCAAAGACTATATGTGCTGCACATCAGCAAGACTGTTCTGATCTGTTATAGAACGCAAAAAATCCTCTGTTCCATTTCCCCTCAGCATCCTGTTACGTGGCAGCCGTCCAAAGAGGGAGATCATTTGATAGGTCGCATCACCCTGAGCAAGCGTTCGGCTATGCCGCGAGAAGCTGGCTCACTGCTCGGGCTAAAGGTGAACCATCCACCCCGTTCACCCCCACATCCCTTTTCTCCATACATTTATTCTGTGAATTTTAATGCATAGTTGTTATTTGTGTACTGAATTTAATATATTCTGGACAAAATCATAAAATATCTCTTGTGCCAACATCATTAAACATTTAATACTTTATGTTTTGTTGTTTCCACCACTATAAATAAAGCAGACAAGACACAAACGTCATATTTAAATAAGTTTCCTATAATGGATGTTAAATTAATATCACTCATGTGATTATAAAAGCACATTATTTAAGCAAGAGACAGATTCTTCTCTCCCAGATTTTTCCCTAGACTGTGTTTAGTGTCAAAACTGATCTTAATGCAATAAAGATACCATTAATCATCACTGGTGATGGGTTTTTACTGTTTAATGCCCCCAGCGAAGGCTTTCTGAGGTTTAGCAGCCCGTATCAGTTCAGAGGCTTTTGGCTTTAGCATCACATTTAAAAGCTAATTCTAATGCTTTTAGGTGGTTGGCGGAAAAATGACAGAGACCGGAAGACTTGGAGCCTTTATAACCAAAGTCAAGAAAGGAAGTCTAGCAGACATCGTGGGCCATTTACGAGCAGGTGAGGATTACGTCGTGTCTATAACATAACGATAATTGTCTTTATAACAAGAGCGTTCCATCATCCCTGATCCAAAAGTTATTCATCTGTTTAATAAATGTACAGTACAGAACTGTATTGAACTGTATACAGAAGAGTCTTCGTATCCGTTGTTCGTCTGTATCAGATGGTGTTCTTAATTGAATGTGGTGGTTGTTTTGAATTCAGGGGATGAGGTGTTGCAGTGGAATGGAAAGGCGCTGCCGGGAGCAACCAAAAAGGAGGTGTACAACATCATTTTAGAATCCCAGTCAGCACCTCAAGTGGAAATTGTCGTTTCAAGGCCAATTGGGTAAGACTAATGGATTGGGACCTGTAATGCTCTAATGCATTGCTCACATGCTACATTGAGCCTCGAGCTCAGGGTTGATGGAGATAAGATAATATCATTTATAAGAATATAATTATATATATTTATATTTATTTACATATATATATATATTATATAGGGCGGCACGGTGGCTTAGTGGTTAGCATGTTCTCCTCTCAGCACTAGGGATTCCCGGTTCGAATCCCCATCTGGGTGGAGTTTCCATGTTCTCCCCGTGTCCGTGTGGGTTTCCTCCCACAGTCTAAAAATGGTCAAGTCAATTGAGTTCTCCAAATTGCCCCATATAGAGTGTGTTTGTGTGAGTGAGTGTGTGCCCAGCAATAGATTGGCGCCCTGTCCTGGGTGTATCTGCCCTGGACAGGCATGGGGAACATGTGTATATATATATATATATATATTGTTGCATATAAACCACGGAGCAAGTAACATTCCAATGGATCAGAAAAATGATGTTGTTTGATGAAACATTTCTGTTAAAGTGAGGAATTGATTTTAGGCTGGAGGTGAACAGACTGCAACTTTAAAGCGAGACATTGTGTTTACACTGTTTAAAATACTCAGAGCTGTAATGTCTGTTTTATATGCAGAGTGTCTGTAACACTCGGTTAATGTGTGGAAACCAGAATTGGACATTTAAAGATGTCTGTTGAACTCATCACTGATGCGGGGCGTGATTTAGGCTTTAAAAGTTGGGAAATGTGTATATTTTGAGCCCCTGCACTGTGTGAGTGTGAAGTCCTGGATGTACATTCGCATCCAGAGCGATGGCTTACGTTGCAATAAAGTCATCTGATTGGCAGATTACTGCCGGAGTAACAGCACCACCTGCTGACCGATTGGCATCTAGCACTGATTTTCTTTGCTTAATGTGGCTGTTGGTTCATATATTATAAAAACTCGTGGTTGGGTCTGTAGCCTGGCTGAACTTTTGATGTTGTGTTCGATGTGAAGGGTACATTAAACACTGGAAAGCAAGGCAAAATGGAAAGTCTTTAAAATATTTTTTCCAAACAGTGAATCATCACAGTTAATAAACCTGATTCTGGGATATTGATGAGGAGGTTGTGGGTATTAAGGATATTGTTATATTTGTGGCTTTAATTATATAGGGTATATAAATAACAATCATGTGTTACCATGGTATGATATAACTACCCAGTACAGAGACGTTAACCGGCTGCAAGGCTAAAGTTTATTTCATGTTTTATATTTTGATTTTGACTGAAGAGTGTGTGTGTGTGTGGGGGGGGTGATTGTGTGTGTAGGTGCATTTTTTGCCTTCACATTTCATATTGATGTGTTTTATTGCATGTAAAAGATGTATCCATCGTATTCTTCCTAAAAACATCTTGAAAAGGATGTATAAAGATCACGAGTAAGTAAAACTGTCCTAACAGCCCCCTCTGATCCTTATATACCCTTAAACCCAAATTTTTAATGGCTCATCAGCATTTTGTCTCACAGGTAAATAAAACCCAATTGATCCCTTTTCGTTCCCGTTTTTTATTTCTTTCTTATCAACATCGCTGACATCAGCTGAACCAGCTCCTTACAAATCAATGGCTCTGTTTTGTTACAGACATAATACACTGTAATGAATATAATATGAATATAATACAGCACAAGTGCTGAAATGTACAGTTTTGTTCAATTTATGTATTGTGTTTTTTCTGCAAAGAGAGACACCAAGAATTCCTGAGAGATCACACCCTCCCCTCGAATCGAGTAAGTCTCCTCAGACTCCAAACCAAACTGATAAACAATACAACATTCTACAAATGTATGAACAGAAGTCATTCAGGTTAATACACCTCTCAATAACTCTGATACTTGACATTTAATAAAAGCTCTGTTTGTATTTGCTAAATTAGCTGGTTCCAGTTCTATAGACGAGTCTCATAAGGTGGACCGTCCATCCATCTCTGTAATGTCCCCCACGAGTCCAGGAATGTTACGAGACCTCCCTCAGGATCTACCAGGCCAGCTTTCGGTATGAACACAATAACTATTCTAAAGTTTCTACCTTAAAAAGAACCATATTTCATAAAAAAATATTAAAATGTATGAAATTCCAAATATATCATTGTAGAAAATAACATTCCTCTGTTAAATAAATGAATGAATTAGGATTTCTGTGCATTCTTTATTGCCAGTCTTTAATATATTTTTGTTCTGGGTTTATTAAAGGTGAAACTGTGGTATGACAAAGTGGGCCATCAACTTATCGTCAACGTATTACAAGCCATAGACCTGCCTCCTCGACCAGACGGCCGGCCGCGCAACCCTTACGTCAAAATGTACTTTCTACCTGATAGGAGGTGATCAGTGTAGATCATTCATTATCTCCCGCTTTATCCTCTACTAGGGTCGCCGGGGGGGTTCCCCATGCCATCCAGGGAAGAACGTCTCGGGCGCTGGGCGCCAATCCATCGCTGGACACACACTCACTCACACAGACACACTCTATATGGGGCAATTTGGAGAATTCAATTGACTTGATCCATGTTTTTGGACTGTGGGAGGAAACCGGAGAACCCGGAGGAAACCCACGCGGACACGGGGAGAACATGGAAACTCCACCCAGATGGGGATTCGAACCGGGAATCCCTAGCGCTGAGAGGAGAACGTGCTAAACCACTAAGCCACCGTGTCGCCAATTATTAAACATAATAAATAATATATTCATCTAATAAAGTGAAACCTGCAGAGCAACGAGACATGTCTGTAAAACACCTTTAAAACATCAGAAGCATTGACCTTCGACTCTGGGGATCGCATCAGTCCTTTACATGTTCTTCTAGTTCTAGAATGCTTTCCTGTTCATCCTTATAAAGTGTTTATGAACACACATCATTATCTTAAACTGTCTTAGTGACAAGAGCAAGAGAAGGACAAAGACCGTGAAGAAGAGCGCCGAGCCCAAATGGAACCAGACGTTCCTTTATTCCCACGTCCACCGCAGGGACTTCAGAGAACGTATGCTGGAGATCACAGTGTGGGACCAACCAAGAGCACAGGAGGAAGAGAGCGAGTTCATGGGCGAGGTACGTACGTCTTTCTGTGTTTACATCAGCTCATCCGCTGTGGGCTTGTGTTTTTAAGGGAACTTCTAATCTGCAGATTCTGATCGAGCTCGAGACGGCTCTGTTGGACGATCAGCCTCACTGGTACAAGCTGCAGACCCATGATGCGTCCTCCCTCCCTCTGCCGCAGCCCTCCCCTTACCTCCCTCGCCGTCATGTCCACTCGGACAGTCCCAGTAAGAAGCTCCAAAGTAAGTGTTGGTATTGTGTGTCATGAGAATATATAACCCAATGATTCTCTTTCAGATCAGCAAAGGGACAGGATTTAATAATAATGTGATGCAACAATCAGTATTTTGCCCTTATATGGATAATTTACAGTTATTGTTTACTAAGCTAAGCTTTCTATCTGCTTTTATTTATTACATAGTTGTGATAGTTTTATAATATATATACAAACTCACTGGTCCCTTTATTAGATACTCCCAAGTACCGAGGAATTGAATTTGCCGCACAGAGTACAGTATATTATTACCTTATTATTAAACTTATTATTAAACGTTATATGCTGTGTGTTCATGTCTCAGGATCCCACCGCATCATTGAGACTGATTATGATGATGCTATCATGGTAGCGCCCTCAGGTGGGTTAGGTGGCCGCATGATCACTGTGGTCACGACGTGGCTGCCCAGCACAGGATGAGAGAGACATGAGGGAGAGGAATTTGTGGTTGTATATAAGGGTACATCTTCTGAGCCACACCAACATGACATTTATTTTGGTGGTTATAACTGAGATGCAGATGCATAGACATGATTTCCGTCTCTCTCGCTCTCTGCTGGCGTGTGGCGGTAATCAGGCTGCACCACGCGAGAAACGCTTCCACGCACAGCTGCATGAGAATCCGTAGTGATGGCACAGTAGAACCACGTAGAACACCTTCATAAGGCCTCAGAGTGTTATAATGCTGCCGTACCTTTAGTTACTGAACACGACTAACAGATGGTAGCAGCATATACACTATAAAATGGGCCTTATGATGATTTTGTGTTAAACTTTATTTGGTTGCATGCATGTAGCAAAGTACGTTGTAGATTTTAGCCTCTTTTCTTTAAAGTATTTTATACTTTGGGTAAGTAGTTGGTGTTTCATACGAATAGAATCAGCTATATATCATTTGTAAAAACTGTAATATATAATGTATAGTGCAGGTTTCTCATATGACCACTAAGGGCACACAAAACCTGCAGCCTTATGAAGCATAGAGAAAATAAACTACATTTCCCAGTTTACGGGCAGCATTGGTGTTTTCTATATGTTTGACTGGTATCTTACAGGGCCTGGATCTTTCTGTAACATGGTCATTAACATGGTCATTAACGTGGTAATTGGTGGCAGACACAAGAAACACAGGGTCTCCCTCCTAAATCTAAATCTTAATCTAAAGTGACTTACAAATGCAAACTTGGGGTCAGACAAATGGTTGGGGTCAGACAACAGGGCCGGCCACAGGATCCCTGGAGCAATGAAGGTTAAGGACCTTGCTCAAGGACCCACATCGGTAACATAAGTGGACCTGGAATTTAAACTCACAAACTTCAGATAGAGAGCCCAACACCCTAATCGCAATTAGGTGAGATGCCTCATGTATCTGGTGTCCTCCCCCAATTACCACGCTACAAAACCAAGACGATATTATCTAGCGTTCTGTATTTTTGCATTGATGTCATGGTTTAAACACTTTTGGGTGAATTGTGTGTATTTTAAGCTGCTGATAACAGGAATCACCTCGAAACCCTGTATTATAACTACTAAATCAGTAAAATGTAATAAAATTTCTGTGCAGCTGAATCTGAAACACTGAGACTGATGCGCTGATGAACACCCCGCTGCACTGTGTGTTGCAGTAATCTGTAGATCTTTTCTTTTCTTTGGCTTGTTGGCATGTAACATAGCAGCTGTGCTGGTAGATCGGCACACAGTCGTTAAGCATGAGTCTCAGTAGTAATAAATCTGAATGTGTGGGTATTTTTTAACGATACCCTGCATTATTATTCAACATTCAGCCAGAAACACAGAGAGGCCAAGATTTCTGAGATCATGTCAAAGCTGAATTCTTATTACATTTGCACGTGTGGTACATCAGCAGCGGAGAGGAGTTCCAGAGAGAGGGAGAGGTGCAGCACTCTAACGGTACCCGAGAGGCAGGCGGCCATTCAGCATCGCTCGCGCTCCGTCTCCCCGCACAGAGAGGACCAGTGTAGAGCACGGTCACGCCACTCGAATGTCCCAATGCAGAGGTCAGGCTACAACGAAATGCAACACACAAACACACAGCATCAGAATGTGTCTTCATCCACAACATCAGTGTAACACATTCATTCTGATGTCATTAATGAATATTCATTTTATTTTCACTCATCTGACAGAAGCCTGGATGAAATTCACCAGAAACGCCATCATTCCCAGTCACCCACCTCGTACCACAACACTCAGCAGGAACACCGGTCTGTAGATTCAGACTATGACTACTCTGAGGACAGGTACTCTAACATCACTCATTAATACATTGATGATGCCGTATTCTACATGACTGAGTATTAATTATTCAACCTCAAGTGTGTTAACTTTGCATTTTGTTTAAACTCTCTGATAATGCAATATGTTGACGGCTTTGGTTCAACTGCTGACCATGATCAGAATAAAAGGTCTGCCGTGATGGACCTCTGGTTCAAATGATTATTAACAACCTGCGGCTTCTGGTTCATTTGCAATTAAAACTAACTAACTTATTATTTTTTTGGAGTTTAGAATATAATTCTCTGTGTTTAATAAAGATGTGTTTAAAGCTTTTTACTAACTACAACTGTTTTAACACAACTGTCCGGCTGTCGGTAATAACAGTTACTATTATTTGCTGATGCTGCAGTATTGGGAGCATAATTGCGAGGCTTGTTTGAAATGAAATGCCCCAGCCTTTAACAAAGACATGATGTTTCTTCTGCGTGTCGATAAAGTTTCCTTCTAAATCCTTGGCAGATGGCAGAGCTGTAGGGAACATAATTTAATTGGGTTGGACAGTGTCGCCTCATTTTGCCTCTTAATGAACAAACCAGAGACTCGTCCACAAGACACCTCACACCGTTTCTCTCTGGTTTCCTTCCACTGTCCACAAATATGGATTGAAGTTAAATTGACTGCCTTAAATTAACCCTATATAGTCTGTATGTGTGTGTGAGAGAGAGAAAGAGAGTGCCTGCCCTGTGCCCGACGGTGGCTTAGTGGTTAGCACGGTCGCCTCTCAGCGCTAGGGATTCCTGGTTCGAATCCCCATCTAGGTGGAGTTTCCATGTCCTCCCCGTGTCCGCGTGGGTTTTTTCCGGGTTTTCCGGTTTCCTCCCACAGTCCAAAAACATGGATCAAGTCAATTGATTTCTCCAAATTGCCCCCTATAGAGTGTGTTTGTGTGAGTGAGTGTGTGCCCAGCGATAGATTGGCGCCCTGTCCTGGGTGTATCTGCCCAGCACCTGAGACGTTCTCCCCTGGATGGGCATGGGGAACCCCACCGTGACCCTAGTAGAGGATAAAGCGGAAGATAATGGATGAATGAATGTTATTATTAACAATATTATCTTATTTTATAAAAAAAATATAAAAAATAAAATAAAATTAAAAATCTGTTTATTAGCTGATTATCTAAAAATGCATAACGGTTTTAAGATATTTAGCTTTTAATTAATGTGCCTAAATAAATGTGTTCCCAATACCCAGGCATTGTTTCTAATCACTGTGCTGTCTTTATGTTCACTGACTGAATTATTTTTATGGTTATCATTTGTTTTATTATTATTTTGACTGTTAACCGTAGTGAGGTCCTGGAGATGCACAGGTCAATACGGGGTGGGAGTGCTGAGTGCCTACACACAAACAGGTAATACATGGTTAAAAAAACAAAAACACACGCTGGTTAATCAGGCCGTCTGGCTCATCATATCGATTTGACAACATTATCTCGCCCGCTCTTTGTTCCCGTTTGCCCTCACTGACTCTGTGTAAAGACTGTGAGAGCTGTAGACAGATTCTGCATGACTTTCTTGCATGTGGTATTTCTTTCTAATGCATTTCTCTTGTTCCTCTGAATGCATGGCCGTTTGTCTGCTAACATTAATAGGACGTTAACTAGGTATTGTAATACCTTACCCCCAAAGATGCCCTTATTAGTGAATGGCATTCACAAAGAATTATACAGGTAAGATCTGCCCTCATGCGGGTGCTTACGTTTCATACCCTTGTTGTGTGTTGGGTGTTTTTGCCCCTTGTTCGTGGTGTAATGAAAAAAAAATCACTTTGCAGTTTACCATTTGTTTGGTTCATTTTATTCGGATTAGTCGCCAAAGTGATTTATTTCAAGCTGTAATGATGTAAAATCTACATCTAACATCTATTAGTACTTGTATTTACAGTAAGGTTCTGTATCCTGTTAGTGCAAAAATGTTGCATTAGAATTTTACATAGAAATTCTATTTTTATCAAATTTTTCATTTAAGTTTTTTTCCTGTTTGTTTCGGGCTTTTGTTTTTTGCCTCTATTCTGTTTGCCCCCTCCTGCCCCCGCTAAGCTCCACCCTCCCTGCATGCCTAAAGAACAAATCAGTACGGCAACTCGAAGGAAGCGGGGTCTCCCCCCGTAGCGCTGTCCCTCAGCGTGTGCTCAGATTTACAGATGAGGTCAGCGTTAGGTAAGCGGCGTTCTGTTAAGGCAAGCAAACGAACACGTGACATCCCATGATTGTTTAAGTACAAAGGAAATGATAACCTTTAGTTAACACTTTAGTGACACAATTACTTAACAATTAAAGACAAGTGTAACAAGATGTGAATTAATATTACAATAATTCTATTTCATTCTTTCCGTAGTGACCTTCAGCCATCACTGGACAGAGTCCGAAGTGCCAGTACAACCTGCTTGAGGCCGGAGAACAGTTTCTATTCTTCTGAAAGAGAAAGGTACTAAAAAAACCTAACAATCAGCCGAGACAGACACAAAGCCTTGCATTTAAAGCCTTCCGATTCGGTTTAATTCTTTTTTTTATTCTTTTTTTTTGTTGAGTGGTAAATCTCTGACAGTGTGATGACTTTGACGTGGTGTGCTTTTAAAACCCTGTTGGAACAGATGTTCCTGTCTGTAGAACAAAGCGCGAGATCCGTCCCATCTTCAGACTCCCAATTAAGGCTCCATTCAGCTGTTTATTCATATCTTTTCTGTTTGTCACCTGCCATGTTCATGCTCCGCCTGCAGGCTGTCGGGCAGTTTGGATAAACCTGCCTTTACAAACACTAACAAGAAATCTATTGACAGTGAGAGGTGAGAATCATCCACATCCACCCAAGCATCCATCCTCATTCTCACTGCTTCTTTATCTTTTTTTTTTTTTTTTTTTTTGCTTTAAAGGCCTGACTTTATACACTGAAACATACACTCACTGGCTTTTTATGAAGTAGGCGTTAGTTTTTACACCTGCTGTCCATTATATCTGCTTTATTTATCATATAGATGGACTTTTCTGCAGTTCAGTTACAAACTGTCATCCATCCGTTGTTAACAAACAAATAGACTACAGTCTGTAATTGTAGAACTACCAAATTTATTATTATTATTATAAGTAGAGCTAATAAAATGGACAGTAAGTGTAAAAACTAACATGTGTACCTAACAAAGTGAATAGTCAGTGTACGTTCTCAGTCTGTTTAATTAAAACATTTTACGTTTTCTTTCAACACTGTATTTTTCGTTTTATTGTTTAACGCATGCTTCAGTTTTCTCCCTCTTTTCTGCACCCCATCTTTTTTTCCCCTCCGAATGCAGGATTCAGCCCACCTCCATCCTGCGGGGCAGCAGGTGGAGGAGAGAAGCCCCTCTCCGGCCCTTTGGACAGGACAGGTGCATGCTGACTAACCGCCCCCGAACCCCAACCCTTCCATTTCCAATCGAAGATTCTGCACCACGTTTCAGATTTTTGTGAGGTATTTAGTTTGGTTTTGTTTTTCAGAGCTCATCAGCATGGTGGATGTTCCTCTTCTGCCGAGGCTCCCTTGTCGGTGCGCAGGGGCAGACAGCTGCCTCAACTTCCCGCTAAGAGCAGCAGTATAGAGCAAGGTAATGTCTTCCATCTTCAAACCAAAGACTGCCTGGGTGACAAGAGGAAATACTCGTGTGTGTGTGTGTTAATGTTTGTTATTAGGTCCTGAATAGTTGGTTGGATTCCACATATTATTAAAATTGCCATTTTGTCAGAAGTGCCCAGATTTGTATATAAGTGAACAAACATGCCGATTTACATTGATATACAAATCTGCCATCTTTACAGACATGCACACATTAGAACTGCATTTGTTAAATGAGCTTTGATTTAAATTATGAATGTATTTAATGTTGTGCTCTCAGCTCTGGCGGTGGAAGAGAGGGCGCGGCAGTTGAGTCAGATGCGAGGCCCCTCGTATCGTCCGGGTTCTTCTGCCAGCTCGGGCCAGGATCAAGACATGGAGCTTAAAAACAAGCGAGACGTGAGTCAAGCTTAACATTACAGTGTTTCATTTGCATTCATTTCATCTCAGCAGACATGCCAACAACGTCACGTCAAATTTATACAGAAATACCTTAAAAGCACCTCTGTAAAGTGTGTCCTCTAAAAATGTGATGTTACAGTAGGTTTTAGGGTTTTTTTTATAACTGATATAACTGACTCTGGTGTTTGTTCGTGTAGCTGTACAAGAGAAGCTGTGATAATATGTCTGCGAGGTCATCGGACAGCGACATGAGCGACGTGTCGGCCATCTCCCGAGCCAGCAGCGCCTCTCGCCTCAGCAGTGCCAGTTACATGTCTGTCCAATCAGAGAGACCACATGGACGCTTCAGGTAAGTGAATATATTCATGCAATAAAGGAAAATCCCGTTCATACATTGATCCGGTTTTCTTTTCTGTTTTATTTCTTTTTTGCATGGCTGTGCATGTCTGTCTTTGTTCTGCATGCTCGACCTCCTTCATGCTTTCGTCTGCATGCTCGCACGCCCCCGCTGGTGGGTTCTAAGGTCCAAGTCGCTGGAAAGTTGCAAAGGGGAGGAGAAAAAGGAAAGGAGGATCTCCTGGGGGGTGAATGGGTCTGAGGACAGGCGGAGTCTTGGCAAAAGGCGCTTCTCGGAGGAGCTGAAACGTCGGCGCCACACTGTGGCCGGAGACGTCAGGTAATGGGAAAGGTCCCAGAACCCACCCACCCCCCCGTGCCTGTTCAGAGATGCTGAAATAGAACTTGTTTTGTAAAGATCTTGACTGACAGCTTGATATGTGAATCAAATGAATCAGAGAGGTAGACGTGGTAACCACCATGCCATCGTGCTTTAAAAATTGTATACTTATTATATACTTACTTGTGCTACTTGTGTTAAGTCCAACTCCAGTGTACTGAGATGGGCTGTTGGGCTGTTACATCTAAAGAGAAAGATATTTGCTGCCGGCTATAAATTTGGCTCTGCCGGGTTTTTTCACAGCATCTGTGCCGACAAGAATCTTTTAATGTGTGATCTCCAGTAATCAGCCGCTGCACAGAGAATCTTTGAAGTGTTAAAGTCCTTATTTAGTGAAGACACCTCCACGTACTTTCTCACCGCTCAGGCAGCTAACTGGAGCATGAGGAGATACGGGAGCCTCCAGCTGACACACTTCCAGAGACTCAGAGAACAGAATTGGCTATTGTTTTGCACCCCAGTGTCCTCCGGCTGGAAATTCCATTCCAGTCCGTTTTTGTGTCTGACTCGCCAAGGTTTTTGGAACGTTGGTATTTTTAGACTTTACAGACGTTAGCACACAGTGTCGTGGTTTCCTGACATCACTGGTTATTGTACAGTTTGTACTTTCCTGCATCTGCATGGGTTCGTTACAGATACAGAGGTTCTCAGTCGTTGAACTGGAAGATAAATGTGTCAGTGGGGTTGAACCCTGGGTGTTTTACGGCCTCCTGCTTTTGGTGCCCTTTGCTCGTCACCGTGCAGCTGGTCAGTGGTTAGAAATCAAATGAGTGTACAGAGTGTGTAGAGAAGTGCATACTGCTTAACGCTGTACTGATAATTCCAATCCTATAGATTTACTAATGTTTGATAATATTATGTAGATTTTTTAGATAATCTAATCTAAGCGCTTGTGGTTCAATGGTACAGATGCTGCACCATGATTTTATGTCCCTATATTTACACATGACCTTAAAGAAGGTGCCTATCCCATCGCTGCTTCTCTAACAAACATATCTGCTTTTCATTATAATTATAAATCTGCATTCCATTTAAAACCCGACGATAGTAAATTCCAATGACATACGCCTGGTTTTACTTCCCACTGAGTTTCACACACTAGAAAACTCACTGTCACATTAAACACACTACGAAGTTTATATTTAAATGCTCTGCATGTTTTATCATCTTTCTGTTTGTTCGTGTGTTATGGTGTTTGCATGTCGTCTTGTGTTTCTGTAGAAGCCTCCTTGCATGCCTGTGGTCATACCTGCGATGCTCCGAGTCCCTGTCCTCATCTGATCCCTTTCCATCCAGCAGCCTAGCTACCCATCCGTCTGTCACCCCTCTTGATAATGGAGCGGAGAAGCCGACACACTCCCTCCCACTCACTTCATCAGGTGCACTTTTCCAAACGAGAGCAATACGGCCTGAAGAGCCTGAAGAGATTCTGACAGGACGATCATGTGCCACTCTGACTCCCTCAGAGCGCGCAGATACGCGCAGCCTCCTCCATCGCGCTAGGGGGCGCAAGGCGAACCCACTCTATTGCTGTTTGAAATGAGACTTCGCACCCACACAGTGGATTAGATGTTCTTGTATCATGAAATACAGTCAGCTCAGCGCCTGCCATACAGAACAATGGATTTTGAGTTTAATATCTTTGAACTGAGATTATTATATAAAAGTCAGAATTCCAATTCCTGTCTTTGTGTTCGGATTACTAATACATATTAGGGGTTTTTGTTGGAACACTTAAAGGTTAAGATTCTCTTCTTTTAGTGCTTTTCTGGCTTAAGAGCTGAGAATCCTCCACCACCCAAATAATACTTGCTATACAGTAATGGTTGTGAGAGAACAAAGTAAACTAACAAACAAGCAACAATCTGTTATTGTAGAACTACAAAGTGCATCTGAATGTGAGTGAACTGATATAATGCCAGAAATTATAATAAATAAAGTGGCCGGTAAGTGTTTTAAACATAAAATGCATTAATGACCTTTTTTTTTTATTATTCTCCTGCAACTTACGTTTATTTAGCTATGACACTCCCTATTATTTGCATATATAATCCAGTTAACATAGAAGCTTTACAATCAATTAAAAGAAATTCTATGTACTGTAATGAAAGATTTGACTCCCGGGTGGTTCTCCCCCGCAGCCGTCAGGTCCGGGCCTCGGCAGGCCGCAGCATGCTGAAGAGCACGAGCGTGAGCGGTGAAATCAATACGCCGGAGCGCACGGACGGCAGCCAGTCGGACACGGCACTGGGGACGGTGGGCAGCAGCAGCAGCAAGAAACGCCGCTCCAGTTTCAACGCACGCTTCGTGGCCATTGTGGGAAACAGACGCAGCCGCAGCACTTCCCAGATCAGCCAGACAGGTCAGGCCATTGACTTATTCAGCTTTCAGCTTCAGACGTATACACAGCTCCACCCAAATAATACCTGCCCTGCGGGGGTCCTGACCATGAAAGAAAAGAGCAAAGAGGACTAACAGTATACAGAGAAACAGATGGACTACAGTCCAGCGTATAAACCATTTACATAACTGTAATATATATATATATAATAGTACAATTTATAGATACTGACCACAATCTCTGTTGGATAAACGTTTAGGCAACCTTCATTCATTATCTCCCGCTTATCCTCTATTAGGGTCGCGGTGGGGTTCCCCATGCCCATCCAGGGGAGAACGTCTCGGGCGCTGGGCAGATAGACCCAGGACAGGGCGCCAATCCATCGCTGGGCACACACTCACTCACACAGACACACTCTATAGGGGGCAATTTTTTGAGAATTCAATTAACTTGATCCATGTTTTTGGACTGTGGGAGGAAACCGGAGAACCCGGAGGAAACCCACCCCCCCCCCCCCCCCCCCCCCCCCCCCCCCCCCCCCCCCCCCCCCCCCCCCCCCCCCCCCCCCCCCCCCCCCCCCCCCCCCCCCCCCCCCCCCCCCCCCACCACTAAGCCACCGTGCCGCGTTTAGGCAACCTTAACTTATTTAATGCTGGCTTTTTTAAATGCCTTGTAAGTCAGATATGATGTGACATTATTCAGTATAGGACAGAGCTGTCCATGTTGAGGATGAGGTGCGGAGCCGAGCACTTGCCCCTCTACACTTGACTTTGCAGCAGGGATAAAAGCACATTAGGGACATATGGGGCCCGGAGCAACACTCTCTGTTCTCATCTGACATTTTCCAAACAGAAGAATTCTCGAAAAGTGGAATTCAGCTTCTCGCTTTCGGCTAAAGTTTCAATTAGTAACACGACTGCTATAAAATTACATTAGCAATCGTAGATTTAAATGATTTTTCTTTTTTATCTGGCAAAAAAACCTGCTGTGCAGAACCCACTGTGTGATTGATGAAGCAACTTTGGAATTTTTTAGCGAATTAACAGAAAGAAGTGATAGAATTAGATTAAAAGACATCTTACTGAAAGGTTTGTTTACTGAATCATACGTTTAACATACCACTGATTGAACATGGAATGTCTCTCCATCTCCAGAGGCATCCAATAAGAAGTCGAAGGGAGGCGGGACCATACAGAGGAGCCAGGAGACTGGCATGGCGGTGGAGCTGCAGCGCAACATGAGTCGCCAGCCGAGTCGCGAGTCCAACAACGGCAGTATGGCCAGCTACAACTCAGAGGGAAGGTGAGCTCACGAGTTTTTTAAAAGGCTTTTCCTTTTAAACTTATATTACATTTTTTACAGCTTGTAAGATGCTTCAGACTGAGTTGGTTGAATAATGTAGACGGTTTTGACCCGATTTCTTTGTTATTTTTGGTTGATTGTAGTTTTTCAGTGTAAAATTCCAGCATTTATTTATTATATGTAATAAAATTTAAAAATATACCAAACTAGTATTGAAATCCGATTATACAGAATTATTATAAACTCTAAATAAATCAAAATAAATAAATAAATTTAATATATATATATATATATTAAATTTTTGCTACAAATATTGAAATAAATAATAGAAATCAATAATGCATTTGTTGTTTTGATCTTACAAATTTGTGTTTGACGCTTTCAGTCCGATCTTCCCGGCAGTGAGGGTCGAGACTCAGTTCAGTGACTTTTTGGATGGACTGGGTCCTGCCCAGCTGGTTGGGAGACAGACCCTGGCAACACCCGCCATCGGTAAGTAATTGCACTCTGTGCTGCTGTGTTTATCCAAGATGTTCAGGAGAAAACCTCACTCAGAAGAAATGATATCAGGTTCTGAACATATTTATTCACCACAGAACATAATGAAGGACATTTAAATGTTTGGGTTTTTTTGGCTGGAACCCAGAGTGTTAAATATGAACATAAAGAACACAAAACGACACTTTTAGCATCGTTACTAATAATTTAAATGCATTAATTTGATAATGATTAATTGTTTTTCTTATATATAGTCAGGTTTGGTAAAGTGAAATCAAATCATTCTGTGTGACCATGATCTCGCTCCTCCATCTGATCCGTGTGCACTGTGCAGGAGACATCCAGATCGGAATGGTGAACAAGAAGGGGAAACTGGAGGTGGAGGTGATCCGTGCTCGTGGCCTCATCCAAAAGCCAGGATCCAAGTCTCTCCCTGGTTAGATTTATCCAGCCTTTAACTCCCTACCTTTTATTAAATCTGAAGTGCTTCTACCTTACAGCAAGGCGGTCCTGGGTTTGATTCTTGGTGCGGAAAACTGCATGTCCCCTGTGTGCCTGAGTGACCTTAGGGGCCTTCTGTGTTTTCTCACATTTATAGATATGCTGATGGATAAATTAAAGAAACTAAAATGTCTGAGCGATTGGAGGTGTATAAATGGGGGGGGGGTATCATGATGGGCATATGGTGTAAAAATGTGCCATGTCGAGTATGCAGTCCTTCTACTCTGTGGCGCCTCCTAATGCGAACGAGCCGCAAGAAGAAGTATAAGCCTCACTACTTTCCATAAACAGTTGCTCTTCACATGGAGTAAAGCTCGATTTATTTCTATTTCTTTAAATTATGCAAGAAATATAATTCAATGTGCAAATAAAGTGTCAAATTTATCTGTGTTTCCTGTCGAGGGTCTTATTTTGTCTCTGGGAGGTCCAGACTTCTTTAGGAACCGTTAGCTGTCATGTCTGTGCACTAACTGCATCTCTGGAGGATCAGTGTGTCAATGCTTTTTGTTCTTCTTCCAGCTCCTTACGTTAAAGTTTACCTGTTGGAAAACGGGGCATATGTGGCCAAAAAGAAAACTAAAATCGCACGGAAAACTTTGGACCCTCTGTACCAGCAGACCCTGCAGTTTGAAGAGAGCCCACAGGGAAAGGTGTTACAGGTGAGAGACCGCGAGTGAAAGCACCTCATCAGAACGCGGCTGTCCTCTATTTCATTTGATTGGTTTTTGTAGGACACTCACTGAGGTAAACATCTTTGTTTATGCACAGTAATGAGAGTAGCGCCACCTACCGTGTGGTTTGGGTTGTTGGGGTTAGGTGTGCATCTAAGGTACCATTTATGTATCCTGTGGGGTTTATGGGATGTTCATGTGACCTGAGGTATTTTAAGTTGATTTATTATTTTTATTGTAATATTTTTTGTGAGTATTAATTATCTCTATTAATTGTGTTTTTCTTTGTTATGTATTTGATGAGAATAATAAACCGTTTCTGCTGAGTTCTCATGATGTTTTGTTGACAGGTGATCGTTTGGGGGGATTACGGACGGATGGACCACAAATCCTTTATGGGAGTAGCACAAATTTTACTGGAGGAGTTGGACTTGGCCAGCAACGTGATTGGCTGGTACAAACTCTTCCCTCCCTCCTCCTTAGTGGACCCCACGCTGGCCTCGCTGACTCGGCGTGCATCCCAATCGTCTCTGGATGGCTCATCAGCACCCGGGGCGGTTCGGTCTTAGTGCACTTACATGGAAAAGCACACGTCACACTCCAGAGACACAGAGGACTTGACAGGACAACAATCAAAAGGCAGAAGAGGAGACGAAAAGGAGAGAAAAAAACGCGATGAACAAAAAGACAAAGCTTTGATGAAATCTGACAATCACTCCTGTCGATTCTGTTGGGTTCGTATTGTTTTGTTTTTTTTCCTCTTTTGTGCATCTAAGGCCTATACGTTCTGCCAGTTTTGTTTGTCTGCAGCAGAACTGTCCAATGTGCTCGCAGTTTGTCACACAACAATTACGACTGGAGTCACAGTAGAATTCAATAGGATTTGGGAAGCGAAATGGAAGCAGGGTGATTTAAATGAAATGTACAAATCACAAAGCAACAGAATGTACCGACCCAAAAACAATGACACACTGACAACCTCTGACCAAGGGATTGTGAGGTCTCCACAGAGACGCGCCTGTATTAGCAGATCTTGAAAGAAGCAGGCCCCTTCCTTAGGGAGATCACAGGGCCTTTCTTGGTGCCTAAACATCGAGGACCTCCAGCTACGGTCCAGTATCCGCCGCAAGTTCTTTTCAGGATGTTTACCACAAATAACGGAGGCTCCGCCCTCCTCAACAGTTTCCTCTTTGTTCTTTTAGCACATACGTCTTTTTCCATGCCTGTGCCACACGCCTCTTACGATGTCCAATCTGTGTGCATGGCGATGATGCGGATGATGAGAAAAATACGAGACGTGCACTGACGTGTCTCTAAAGTTCTGCTTCTATAGTTTGCACTGCGACCCCGTTTTTCCTCCAGAGCAAAACTTAAATCCATTATTTTACCTTCTCGTGGTCTGAAAATCCATCCACCAAAGACGTGCAGTTCCAAGTCATAGGACCAAAAAAAGGCGTGTTTTGCGATTCAAACGAAGATAGTCACCTGAAAAAAATCACCATGGCTACTGAATGAAACTTAAAGGGACCAGTGTACAAAGTGAAAGTGGTTTCACCTGCAAGGTCGCCACTAGGTTTTAGTTGTTTTACAGAAAAAGCTGTTTTTGGGTCTTTAGTTATTCGCTAATCATCATCAGTGACAATTTTTTTAAACAGATGGCTCCATTTATGCTTTGCATTAAGTTCATGTAAAGTTTACTGTGTTATTGAGGCAGCAGGTTGATTTATTTTACGTATTAACAGTTTAAATTATGAGAAATAAGTCTTATTAATCTGAGCAATGAGGACAGATAACGAGCTGAGATTACAGCACTTTACAACAAACCACTTCACTGTGGCCTTTATTAAAGCTCCACCTTACCGTGGACTTCCATTCTCTGCACTTTAACTGTCTTTTCACAAACACACACACACACACACACACTTACATACATACTACCACCATAACCTTAACCTAACCATAAACTAACCATGATTTCACTGAATAAGTTCCATTGTGAGGACCAGCGTGCAATCCCGACATTTACTCAAGGTCCCCATAGTGTAAGTGTGTAAATGGGTTTTGTTCCCATAATATAATATATAGTATACCAGAATCACACATTCACACAAGTTTCTGTCTCGCAATCTCCAGATCTGCGTTTAGCATCACTCATTAATGATATAGTGTCAGTCATGTTAAGAGTTGTTAAAATTCTCGGACCGTGACTCTGGCTCCCTATATAGTGCACTACAAAGCTCATAACTCACAACAGTGCATCCAGATTTGTAGTGTACGTACAATGCACAATTTAAAGCACCATATAGACCAGATCATATGCCTTTATGGACCTTGTGTTGTGCACTGGGTCATGTGGAAACAGAACATAGCCTTCCACAAACTGTAACCATACAGGAAGCATATATAACTACAGTATATAATAAACATCAAGGAAATGGGATTAAATAGAACATAAATTCTATAGTTCTGAGGTTTATCCCGATACTTTTCTCAATATATGTATCATAACAAAGTCACATATATATATAAAGACATATTTTGGTAAATAGTTTACGATAATAATGCAACTAAGAGATAAATAGAGCAGAAAGCAGTAGTTCTCATGATGTTAACATGTTAATGCAGGGTGTAAATGGAGCCGGTTTAATGTTCATACGCTGCTACGAAAAAGGGTTAATTATGATTCTAAAAGACACTATTACCGTCTTCATGGTATCAGGCCAGTTATAATCCAGACCTCGTTCCAATCTCAGGTTTAATCTCATGCCATTGTTCTGGTGAGAGGACCTCAGCTGTCAGATTGCAATCAGATACAAAATGAAATCTGTCTTGATCGTTCTTGTTTTGAACATCCTGTTTTGCTTTATTCAATTTGCATGCATCAGCTCTTAACCCCCCCCCCCCCCAACACCACCAACACTATCACAAACTGTTCTTTTTATACTCAAGCAGGGGCTGCATTTCAGCATCTCGCATTCCTGGGAAATCACATATACCTAATGCAGCCAGCAGGGGGCAGAGGTAGACTGCAGTCCCTAATCCGGCCTCCCGTCCATTAGGCAGCAGATTATGCTCAGTGAAATTGACAGCTAATTTACTAATTAACTAATCTGACTGAAGTACAATGGAACACAGGGTCCATAAAAGGAAACTGGTTTCGGGCATGTTTATGAATTTTATAAAGCTTAATAAGGTTGTCGTTAAGACTTTTAACTGGTTTTCTCACCACAGCAATGGTCTGACTCAACTCACAAACGATCACTCGGATGTCTGACCAAAATAAAGTCTAAGTTACGTTTGTACCTCACTTCATGTTCCACGTCCATGCAGTGGACATTTTATAAGCACAAGAACTTACACTGTAGAAGCAATCAAATGAAAGCCAGAGGACCATGGGAGAATAAGGAGAGTTAGGGAGAGAAACACAGCAGACAATGCACGATACCCAGGTTACGGCCTGTGTGAAATTTGGCATGTTCTTTACAATAGGGAATTGTCCAGGTTCTTTAATGTCCTGCCATTTTTTTGGAAAATTCCACAGGTATGAGTGAATGAGTGTTCCGTCCTGGGTGTACTCGTTTCCTTCATTTCTTTATTTTGGGGTGGAAGTCCAACTCAGCGCCCCTTCAGGATCCAGCGCTTAAGTGCGAACGAATGGTTTCCTACAGTGCGTCATTTCCACTTTGTTTAGTGTTGAGAAAAAAATAACGAGCATCAATCTGACCTACCCTCTCAGCGTTTAAGTGACCAATCAGATTTGCTAATAGAACCGTCATCACCGGTGGTCGTGGGCGTGGCCCTTCCCCCTCCACACCCCTCCACCGGCGGGGCGGAGCGGCATGACCTGTTCTGAGCTGCATGCACATTTTTATAAGCCGTCAAAACAGAACAACAACAAAAAAAAATTGCTACAGAAATAGATACCTGTGTTAGTTTCACATAAAGTAGGCCAGCTTGTTTGTTGCATGTTGTACAGTTTGCTTGTACCGGATTATAAAGAGTTAAACTAAGAAACTGAAGCCATTCACTCTCAGATCAGCTGAAAAAAATAAAGGTCTCCAGTACTCGTCCCACATTCCAGTGATGAATGTTTCGTTTCAAGGTACATTTTTAATTTCAAGGTTCGGTCGTCTCCTCGAACCCGTTTGGGGAAATATGTGCTATACTGTAATAATGATCATAACCTAACCTCCATCTTCTATGAATGAATATCTCATGTACAATATGCTTTTTACCTCCTGCAGATTAGCTCATGATACACAGATTAGAGTGAAACACATTAAACATAGTGAGTGTATCCCTATGTGACATAAAGTAAACCCTGCACAGGGATGAATGTGCACATGCATTGTAAATATGAAGTAACCACAAGGTTAAGCCATATTTGCAAAGGGGCCAAGGATTTTCTTTCGAACTCATCTCAATTTCTGAGGACCTGTCGTGACTCGCTGGAGCCGAGTCCAGATGCCAGGACCCTCCGATATCACCGCACTGCTGAAAACCCCACGCCACGTTGGCCACGCCTGTGCTCTGGAATCTCACCATATATGTTTATCTGAAGAAAGAAAAAAAAAAGCCAAGATCATTTTCCTTTCTCCACATGAGCCTGGTTTCCATTCGACTGTCTCAGTATTATTGGGTAGAAAAATGAAATCACTACAATACTGATTGTTTACAACTCGCATTTTGTGTTCCACTAAAATGAGTCGAGAAAAAAAAAAACAATAGGGTTGTTTAAAAAAAAAAAAAAGTCTCACTTGCAACATTTTTGTTTGTATAAAGATGTGGCTCAAATGATGTGTATGTTTTATATTTAAAAAAGAGTTCATTTTTATTATTTCCAAATAAAAAAGTGTGTGGAAGAAGAACTCGTAATTTTCCTTAATTTTAATTCATTTTGAGTCTTAAGTGCTTAAACCTGAATTTAAAATTTTAAATATCTTATATATCACAGGGTTCACCAATTTTCCTTGAATCCATGTTTTTAGCCTGTGGGAGGAGAATGGAGAACTTGGAGGAAACCCACATGGACGCAGAGAACATGGTAACTCCACACAGATCGGGGTTCGAACTTGGGATCCCAGCGCTGAGAGGCAAATGTGTGCCTTCCTAACTATAGAATATCATATAATATTGGAATATTTTTCCTCCCACAGTCCAAAAACATGGAATAAGTCAATTGAATTCTCAAAAAAAAAAAATTGCCCACTATAGAGTGTGTCTGTGTGAGTGAGTGTGTGCCCAGCGATGGATTGGCGCCCTGTCCTGGGTCTGTCTGCCCAGCGCCCGAGACGTTCTCCCCTGGATGGGCATGGGGAACCCCACCGCGACCCTGATAGAGGATAAGCGGGAGATAATGAATGAATGAATGAATGAGAAATAACAACGATCCTCAGAAGATCCTGTCTAATTACAGCGTATGTTCCTAACAGTCACCAGCAGATGGCAGAACTTCCCAACACGAGTTATAAAATAGGGGGGGGGGGGCAACAGCACCGCACAGTTTGCCCCACCACCATCCTGATGCCTCTTCAGTCAGCACTGCTGCGTTTGTTCTGGTGTCTGGGGCAAACTCCGGTCACATCACCCAAAAACTTTTATTCACATGAGCAGGTTATTGTGTGTTCAAAGTGTTTAGTGTGTTGTGTGTTCGGTGTGTTGTGTGTTCAAAGTGTTTAGTGTGTTTGGTGTGTTCGGTGTGTTGTGTGTTCGGTTTGTTTTGGTTCAGTGTGTTGTGTGTTTGATGTGTTGTGTGTTCAGTGTGTTGTGTGTTTGGTGTGTTGTGTGTTTGGTGTGTTGTGTGTTTGGTGTGTTGGGTGTGTTGTGTGTTTGGTGTGTTGTGTGTTTTGTGTGTTGTGTGTTTGGTGTGTTGTGTGTTTTGTGTGTTGGGTGTTCGGTGTGTTGGGTGTTCGGTGTGTTGTGTGTTTGTTGTGTTGTGTGTTGGGTGTTCGGTGTGTTGGGTGTGTTGTGTGTTGGGTGTGTTGTGTGTTGGGTGTGTTGTGATCCTGGGGGATATTTTGCTGCTCTGTGTGTTTAGTAATCGCTCTGCTCAGGTTCTGCACACAGGAACCTCGTGATAGATTTATTTTAATTGTTAAAAACAGTAAAAAGGAAGTGAAAATAGAAGCACAGGTTCCTCTTTGTAAGATTCTGTAACCGATTTTGTTGAAGCAGAAGTTTCTCTGCATGTGTCTCAAACTCAACGGAGTTCTAATCCATTCTGCAGTTTTAATCATTTTAGAGAGATACCTCGAAGGCTGTGAGATTGAGGGGTTTGGTCATCTGCAGAGAAGGGATGAGGTTTATATCTGCAGGAGGATGATGAGGATGGAGGAGGAGAGGAAGGCCCTGGTTGCTGGATGCAGTAATGGGGGGGGATGTGCATGTCCAAAGTAGACCTTTATAGATAGCAGCACATTATCAGAGCATTATGGCACGGTTGTGTAGGGGTTAGTGCTGGTTCCCCAGTGTCAAATTTCCTCTCACATTTTGAGGAGTATATTATTCATTCATTTTCTTCCGCTTTATCCTATATTGGGGTCGCGTGGGGGGGGGGTGCCCATGCCCATGCCCATGCCCATCCAGGGGGAACGTTTCGGGCGCTGGGCAGATACACCCAGGACAGGGTGCCAATCTATCGCTGGGCACACACTCACACATACAGACACGCACACAGACACACTCTATATGGGACAATTTGGAGAACTCAATCGACCTGATCCATGTTTTTTGGACTGTGGGAGGAACCCGGAGGAAACCCACACAGACACGGGCAGAACATGGAAACTCCACCCAGATGGGGATTCGAACCGGGAATCCCTAGTGCTGAGAGGCGAACGTGCCAACCACTAAGCCACCGTGCCACCCAGGAATAAATTAGAGAATTTTATATATATATATATAATATATATATATATATATATATATATATATATATATATATATATATATATATATATATATATATATATATATATAGTATGTATACTGTGTGTGTGTGTGTGTGTGTGTGTGTGTGTGTGTGTGTGTGTGTTCCTAATCTATTGATGGAATCTCATATGTACACACCGGTGCGTAAAAGTTAGGAAGAACTTTGGAAACTTTTGGTTACACAGTTGGCCTCTGTGACGTCAGGCGTCGTATCCAAAGGCTTTTGTGTTTGGCGTTTGGCTGCAGTCACGTGACGCGGTCTCACCCGGCGGGGCTGAGCGTGTTCGTTCCCAGCGCGTGTTTTGGTCCACGGACTGTGACGCGCGCGTTCGCGGGGGGGGGTGTCTTTTCAGTTAGCGGCGGCTCCGAGTTCTCCCGCGAACATCAGAGCTCTAATGAAAGGCGCCAGCGTGGGGGCGGAACTTCACTCCCGCGTAAAGAGCGCGGCTTTTCACGTGTTCAATGAAAGGTGTGACACGCGTGGGTCGTGGGCTGCTGATCGACACGCGACTCTGCTTTACGCTCATTGCTGCCGAGAAAGCGAACTCCGCCAGCCCCGCTGCAGACAGAGCGGCCGCCGGTTGCGCGCTCCGGGTGATGCGCTCGGTCTTCCACGGGCGTCAGCGAGCGGAGCGTGGGTGAGCGCGGACGCACGCATGCGGCTCGGCCGGCTCGGGTGAAGGGCCATGCCGCGGGACCGGGGCAGAGAGGAGGGCGCTCCGGGCGCAGTGCGGCTGGAGACGCGCGGCTCCGACGACGTGGAGCGAGGCGGCGGGTCTCGGCGCGCGGCGGCGGACGGCCGGCGTGGGGAGCGCGGGGCGCGCCTTAGCCTGCTCGGAAAGCCGCTGGTGTACGGCGCGCACGCCGGGCGCAGGACCGCGAGATACCGCCGCCTGCAGAACTGTCTGTACAACGTGCTGGAGAGACCGCGCGGCTGGGCGTTCGTCTACCACGCGCTCGTGTGAGTAATCAGCCAAGTTTGTTCTCTTTCTGCTCGCGAGTTCGGGTCGTCATCAGGGGCAGAGCCTCCAACATACCTGCACCAGCAACCTGGACACATAAATTATAAAATATAAAAAGTTTGGTGCGTAATAAGAAAAGGAACAAGAACAGTAAGTTGAATTGGACCAGCCATTATTATTATTTTTTTTTATTATTGTCCATCTATCCATTATCCTCCGCTTTATCCTCTGTTAGGGTCGCGGGGGGGGGGGGGTGTTCCCATGCTCGTCCAGGTGAGAACGTCTCGTGCGCTGGGCAGATCCACCCAAGACAGAGTGCCTAATTATTATTATTATTATTATTATTATTATTATTATTATTATTATTATTATTTTTATTGTTGTTGTTGTTGTTGCATATCAAACTACCAAGGTTCCTTTAGGTTGTAACTTCAGTTTTTCTTCAGGTTTCCCAAATTCATCTAAAGCCCCTCAGTCACTAACCCTTATCTTGACCCCTGATCATGTTGAAGTTAAATTATTATACACAAGATTAGCTGTCAGTGTGCAGGAACATCACCCCAGTGGGTACTTTCTCTCCATGGCTGTGTCACAAAGTGATGTTATGCTGTGAGCTGCAGTCGGATGAAGATGGAGGTGCAGCGCAGCAGCAGGGCTGGAACTTGTTTATTAGGAGGATGGTTCCCGGTGCCGTCTGGGTAACTAGTGAGCATTATCGTCTCAGTGGAAGTCATTTACCTCGGCTCGGTCCAGAATAATTGGGCTTCTCAAAGCCGCTTCACGATGACTCATGGGGGAGGTTGTAAATGAGGGTCAGCACTTTGGTAATGACCAGCATGTTCAGTGTAATGGAGTGGGCTTCAATTCCCACAGTGCCCATGCTCTGCTGGTGTGTTGGCTTTTTTCTTGCCATTTTTAACACCAGCATTAACCCATCAGGTAATTATCAGGCCGTTCCGGAGCAGAAATCAGGTGTTTCTGGGTAATTCCAAGGAAATTGGACAATTTCTGCCTCGCTGGTGTGAGTTGAAAGTAGTTGTGGGATTAAATGTAGGATTACGAACTTATTTAAAAGTCTATGAATAATAAATGATTTAATGTTTGTAGTTCTATTTAAAATACTGCAAGCTGGTGCAGGTTGGGTGGACGGCGTAGGAGGTCCTGTGATTAAATTGTGGTGGTCGGTTCGGGGTGGAGTTTGCATGTCCACACTGAAGCTGCAGGGTCCGTTTCCTCGGCATCTATAGATCGACAGGCTGAGGGGCAAATTGAAGACACTGAATCATCCCTGCTGTTAGGGGATAACATATCAGTGCACTCATGGTGCTTGTCTCGAACCTTTGTGAAAAGGAGGGTTGTGGGGATAGTGCTCACTGTGGCGCCGCCTAAAGGCAACAAGTGAAAAGAAGACGGTCAATTTGCAGGATGTTAATAAATCAAAGCTCAACATTTATTCACAACATAAAGGATTTGATCACCCAGTCTTCAGGTCTACTCCAAATGCAAATAACCTGCTTCACCAATAAAACAGTGTTTATTAACAAACTATCCAAACAAGTGCTTACTGTATAGACGTGATTTTTAGATGTAGCTAAAATATCCAATATCTGAAAAGTGAGGATTAGGAAGACAATGTGGGCATTTTTACAAATGTGCATGATGTCCACATGATATCACACTCTTACTGAAGTGGGGTTGAAAATAAAAGCCTGTTTGTCAGTATCTGACCTTTTTGTGTATAAACCCAGTGCCTGCCTCCAGAACTCTGAGGCTTTAGGTCTGATTCTGCCCCCTGGTGTCACGGGACAACCATGTCAACATGCACTAGAGATACCACACAGCCTGGAGGTGTTGGTACTACAGTGGGTTCTTCAGTTTGGACACTGATGTGTGACTCCTGCCTTTTGGATTCATTCAGACGGAGCTGCAAACGTAGCGGAACGTTCAGAACACTGATGAATTAAAAGAACGTTCCTGCAGCAAACGGTCCTAAAGACTCAGAGTGATGAGCATGAACAGAATTAGGAATCAGGAGTTCAGGGACAGTACGGGTAGGACGTTGTGGAGGTGAGATTGAAGTGGTTGAACATGTGGATGGAGCTATCAGACAGGAAGAGAGGAAGGGATGGTGTAGTAGCTCAGAGTTTAAAGTGATGGAGTAATGATTAAAAAAAAATATGTGGGCCCTTGAGCAAGGTGCTGTATTATGCTTTTCCCAATAGTGGGCGCTACAGTGAGAAATATCCACATGTTTGACCTGGAACTTTCTGACACAACCCTTTTATTTGCCCAGGTTTGGGAGCAGCCCCATGAGCACGCTGATGCGTTACACCCCAGGTCCCGGAAGGGACCCATATTTACCCCACCTGGAATTGAGCACTGAACTTTGCTGTGAGGCGGGGGCACTAACCTTTGCCTTTCTATGCACCCTGCGGGTAATTACTTTGGATTAAGAATTAAAACGTCCACAAAATGACCCAGTGTAATGTCTACTGTATGGATGAGATGTGCAAGGATTTTGGGGTGATGGAGGAAAATCTATTCAATTGGGCAAGGTGCAGAAAAAGTCGCTCTATGGCGCCCCCTATTGGGAACAGCTAAAGGAAGAAGATGCAGGCTCGTAGCTGCCTCTTTCTGCAGGAGTCTGTGGGAGAACGATGGGAGAAAATGAATGCGGCTATTTTAACGTTAATTACACCGTTGGTTTTGTCAACTTTTCAGATGTTTCTCGTCTGTCACTGTCATGTAAAGCGTGGCTCTCTCGACTGAAGCTGAGGTGGAGGTGTTCTGCATTGTCTCCGACTCAAAAGATTAGCAGCGCTTTTGTGAAAGCACCTTTCCATCCGCTGCGCTCGCATTGTGCCTCGATGTCGAAGTCCTTCAATTAGTGACTTTCATGAAGAATTTCTCCAAGCCCATTTTCCCTCCCGTAGAACCCAGTTGTGTGAACATTTCTCAAGGTTTGCAGGATCTTGACGGCGCTTTTTTTAATGAGGCGTACAGAGCAGCTTAGTGGAAGCCTGCGTGACGACTGCGGTGCGTAAGCTCGCGCTAAAGTCAGTTGCAGAAGATTAAGGCTTGATTGAGAATTTTATTTCAATAGGCTTTGAATAACGGTAGCCATAAAAAGCTTTAAAAAGAAAGGCGGTTTAGAAATGTCACTGAGACCCAACTTTCTGCCACGGCTGTGTTATTAGCCCATTAAAGCCATAGGGGGCAGGATTTCAGCAGCTGCTGTGATGAAATAAACACAAGTTTAGAGGGACATTTAAAAAGGTTTGCTTAATAATGCATGTTTGAACCTGGGTGGGCAGTGGGATATGCACTGTGACATCACAGAAACGTTTTAATAGGTGAAAAATAAACTCTTTGTTTTCTGGTACGTTTGCACAGCGGGAATAGCAGATTGTTACAGATTTAAGAACCCTAATCTGAGGGACTTTTAAGCCTCTGACAGCAGGGTAGGTATTTGTTCTGTACATGGAAACTGCAAAACGCACATCTCACCTAAACCTCAGATTCTATGTTGGTCCATCGTTTGCAGGTTAAATGTGTGTTTACTTGTTTCCTCGAATTGATAGTTAATTTAATAATTGCTGGGCATGTCTTAATACTTTTGTCCATGTTGCTCATTAGACAGGTGGCACAGTGATGCAGCGGTTAGCTCCACCGCCACCCAGCAGGAAGGTACTGGTTCCGGGGAGGAGTCTGCATGTCCTTCCTGTGTCTGAGTGGTTTACTCAAAATACTACAGTTTCCTCCCATATTTCAAAGACATGCTGATGTGTCTATTGGAGATACTAACTGCCTCCCCCCCAATTGGATCAATCCCCCAATCTCCACTTGTGTTGCTGAGCATCAAAGTACTTAAAACAACTAACGCCACTGCTGCTGGGTACTTTGCTCCCAACCTAATGTTCAGATTTGTTATGTATGGAAGAGTGATATGAGAACGAGACGAAGTGGGAAGCCAGTAGAAGCCGGGATACATCTGTTAGAGCACTAATTAAACAAAGCAATGCGAATGGCAGAGTGAAAGAAGTGGACTTAATTAAGTGTTAGAGAGCCTGGAGCACGTACACTTTTGCACCTGCCAGTTATAATGCCCCAAAAGTCAGCACTTAGAAAAGTTTCACGCTGTTCCCCTGTATCCAAAAATAGTGCACACTATCCGCCTAAAAGCCACTTAGTTATGAAATCAGAGGTTCTAACTTCCTGCAGGAATAATTTCCCTGATGATTGCTCTCCACATGTCTCCTGTAAAGGTATTCTGAGCACCTTGGAACAGTTTCAGGGGTCCGGGGTCAGATCATTGCTTTGTCAGGAGCCAGTCTTTGCCGTTTGAATGTGGAACAAGTTGTGTTTTAATGAGTTACAGCGTAAAATAATAAGACAAATACTCTGTTTAGGAAATACTCTCAATGCCACAAAGTGTGTTATACACAGATGCGTTAATAAAGTAATGAGATACGAGAGGGCGTGGCATTATTGTGAATAAATCACAGGGAAAAAGGTGTTGGGCACGACGTGAAGCGGAGTGCAGTTCGACCTCTTTCCCATAATTTATTCACATACTCATGCTTTATTTAAAAAAAAACAAGGTACAAAAGTACTGATACATCTACACATTAAACGTAAGCTACGGAAACGTGCACGACTGAGTACTGTTGGGTTTTCGATGGGAGAGTCGTGTGAAGCTGAGCAGAACTGTTTGTGAATTGTAAATTGGCTGAACAACCACTTTATCTTCATAATATTCATGACATATGAAGAGGCCGGATCAGCGCCGTGTTCCCAGAGTGCATCCTCAATTTAAGCACTTAGTTTATACCTGCTGTTTAATTTGGGACACCATGGAACTACACAAAGGCAAAGCAACATTTTAGTAATCATGGTACCATTATGAGAACGAGGTGAGGATGCACGCCCACTCACTGACTCAGAGGTCCTTATCTGCACCAGCACTTTTTAAGAGTAACACTCGAGCGTACCCGTAATGTCACACCACAGAGCAGCAGGGCCTCTTCGCTACATCTCCCGGAAGTTGGCCAGCCGTGCTGCATTCTGCAGTTGATATGGTGCACAGCGCCGCAGCTTTGAGTTTCGGTTTTCAGTAACATTATCACCTAGAACTTCCCCTTTCTTGCTGCCGAAAAGACTTGTCCTATTAATTACTGTAACCCAAGGCCTTTAGTAACAGCACAGATACTCTTTTTAGTCACATATTCTGTTCATTTGCTCTAAAAAAAAAAAGTGGTCTCTGACCTCGTGTTAAAATAACCGTCATACCCTTAAACTGCAGGAGGAACCGTTGCTAAGGCACTTGGTAACCTTCACCAGTAATTAAAACCTAAAAGCAGGACGGTCAGAGACGTTTGTGTTTTTAGGGTCCTAAAGCCAGAATAAAGAACATAAGAGCAGTGTGTAGAGAAGCAGCTTGGATGACATGGGTGCAGCTGAGTGGTAGGTGAAGGGGCATCACCGTGGTGCAGCGGTTAACACTGCTGTCTCACAGCAGAACGCTTCTGAGTTTAATTCCTGGTTTGAGGTAACAAAGGTCCTTTCTGTGTGGCGTCGGCATGTCCTCACTGTGCCTCCCACAAAACAGACATGCTGATGGCATGGGAAGTTTGAGATGCTATGCTTCCTCAGCGGCGAGTCTAATAAAGTGGACGGTAAGTAGACGTGTTAGTTAGTACGTGTTAAACAATTGTACTCTGTGCTTTGCTTTTCAGCATCTCTAAACACTTTTTAAGCTTCACTCGAAACATGAAAGGCTTCGTGTGTGTGTGTGTGAGTGTGTGTGCGCGCGCCTAATGAAAGGTCTCTTTTAGAGGCTGGAGCTGGTGGTGTATTTTCACCATCCAACATGACATGACACTCTTCCAAAACAAGCGAGCTAGCGTAGCGCCCACACTGAGTCAGCGAAGGTTGCTGCAGCTTTTCAGACTCCGCTTAAGAGAAGGCAGCGCGTTGGGAAAAATTAGAACAACAAAAACACAGACCAAGCATTTTATTTCACTTTAGCCAACATGTCTTTACCTCCCACAATCCTGACTCAGTGGTTTCATATCAGAGTAAAGCGTCTGACCCTCTTTTCCACATTTGACTTTAACAAATTCAATCACATGTTTAATTTCATCTGTACAACAACCCACAGGTGTGTGTAGTGGGTGGTTGCTGAGTGGTTAGAGTGATGGAGTATTAATGGGACAGTTGCAGGCTTGTGGTTATGGAACCAACCTTTTGATCTGAAGGTCCCCGGTTTGAATCCCGGTCAGACCAAGAACCATGACTGAAGTGCCTTTGGCCAAGGCACCCAACCCCAATTGTTCTCCATGTGCCATTGATGCAGGTGCTGTTGACCGCTCCAGGCACGTGTGTTCACTTCACTCACTGTGTGTTTGTTTGTGTTTCATTGCACAGATGGGGTGATGGTTGATTTGTCCTCTTGATGATTGAAGAGGATAGTCAGGACAGGGCGCCCCCTAATGGGAACCACTAAAAGAGGAAGAAAATTAGGAAGTGTTATAAGGTGTATGATGTTTTGTTTATTGTTCTGGTTTTTGAATATGGATTATGATCTCTTTCCTGGATTTAAGTCGTTATCGGGGGTTTGAAATGGGTTCCAGACCTGCTGTGAGGTAGACACCATGAGGAGGCTTGCTGGGTGGAAACTGTTGAACCCTGTTCTCCTGTTTCTGTCTTGCTTGAGAATTATTTCATGGCAATCAAAGGTCAGTCTGGTTGCATAATCGTGGTTCAGCCAGCGACTGATTTCTCTAAGGAAAGTCTGCGTTTTGATCCAGACTCAGAACTTCCTTTCCCGTCTCTTCATCAGGCTCTAAACAGTGAAACTCATCAGTGATTGACTCTCCCGACGTGAAATACCACACGGATACCAGCTCTTACTCCTAGACCGGTTCTCAGGTTCAGCTTGAACCTTCAATGCCCTCTTCCATCAGAACCGTAATAACCAGTGAGAACGCATACACAGAGACAGACAGGGGGCCCCGTGAGGAGGAACAGGCCTCGTCTCGAGCCTGCAGGCTAATAGGAGCATGAGCCAAGCAAAACTTAGTCGGACTTATTTGTCCTCTTCAAATTATGGAAAGTTTTCTTCAAATGGTCCAGTGTGAGAGTTTGAGATCCCGGTGTCTGAGTTCTCTCTGCTGCAGAGATGGAAGACAGTAAAGGTAAAGGAAGCTTATTCTGATAAATAAATAAACGTGACTCTTAAAATGGACAGCGAGTCAGTTCAAAGAAGTAGTTGGTCAGAATCAGAGGTGTGCGCAAAAGAGAGCGGTATGATGACGGGGTTTTCTTGTTTGGTTCAGCATGGAATTTATCAGGGAATTCATCAGAGAACATACCGTAACTTACTGACAACGTATGAGATCATTTGAAAAAGCACCGTCCACAAACCACTGCGCCGCCAGACAAATCTGACATTATCAGACAACGTGGTACAGGTTACCCGAGGTGAAGGCGGAACCAGGCACTGAGGCTGAAGTGGTGTGTGTGTGTGTGTGTGTAGAGGGTGTCTCAATAAAACCAGTGGAAGGAAATTGAGAGTGAAAGTGACTCTATGGTTGCAGCATAAAAGTTTACTGGCAGGACATTAGACTTATTTCCCAAATTTCCTATAATCACTAATTACGAAAGAGAAGACGGCACAAAAACACAAAGCTGCAGTTTAACACCGCAATTAAATGAGGAAATAAAACAAACGTGCGGCACAGTCCTGTTACAGAGCAACTGCAGAAAGCTGTAGAGACAGACAGACAGAATGCAGCACTTGGAACCACCAACAACAGGTGTGTTTGCATAACACCATGTACTGGGTCAAAGAAAACAGCAAGTGTTGGGGCTCACGTTTCAGCCTTTCCTTTATGAGAGAGAAACTTTATTCCTTATAATGACAAACCCTGGTCTAAAGGTTCACATGTGCAGCCTCTACTTTATCTCCACAGTCCAATGGCATTCAAATGATCAATGTAAGTTTTAACTGAATATATGTAATTATAATGTTTTCCCTCCCGGGTACGTTTCAGCACAACTGGCTTTTCAGCTCTTGGTTACAGTCCAGATTACAGATTACTTTCAGTTTTGATTTTCCCTGAGTAAAGTTGCTGTCATTTCAGAGGAGGAGCAGGGACCAAACACGACTGCTCTGGAATTCAGATTATTTTTGCGTTTGTTGTCTTTGATGGCAAATTTTTTTTTGAATGCAGCCAGTCGCCGCGGCGGAGGCGTCACGGGCCGTCTGTGTCAAAATCAGGTGATGACTTGCATAACATTCATCCATTATCTCCTGCTTTATCCTCTATTAGGTTCGCGGGGGGGTTCCCCATGCCCATCGAGGGGAAAACATTTTGGGCGCTGGGCAGATACACCCAGGACAGGGCGCCAATCTATCGCTGGGCACACACTCACTCACTCAGACAGACACTCACACATACACACTCTACATGGGGCAATTTGGAGAACTCATTTGACTTGTTCCATGTTTTTGGACTGTGGGAGGAAACCGGAGAACCCGGAGGAAACCCATGCAGACACGGGGAGAACATGGAAACCCCACACAGATGGGGATTAGAACCGGGAATCCCTAGCGCTGAGAGGAGAACGTGCTAAACACTAAGCCACCGTGCCGCCGACTTGCGTAACATGACTGTACAAAAGTTCACTGGTGTTTTTTAAATTTTTTTATTTAATACCTCTGTTCATTCACTTACCTAAACCTTAACCATGTATACTCCTAACCTAGCATTAACCTTAACCTAACCATAACTATAACCGTAACAGCTTGATGAGTTACATTGTGAGGACCAGCTTTCCTTCCACACAATTACATGAAGTCCCCACAGTGTGAGGGTGCAAACAGGTTTTAGTTCCTATGCACACAAACACACACACACAAACACACACACACAAACACACACACACACACATGTTTTAAGCTCCTAAACCCACACAGATTACCAATAACACACAGCAGGTGAGTCAGATACCACCCTCATGTCCTCAGAGCCACCTCACTTTTATAAACCGCTGTACTGTAATGGGGACATTCAGCCGAAATACCCATTAAATCACCAGTGTTTTGCTCTTAATGCCCTTCGTGCCCTTTTATTGTGACTGTGTTGGAATATATTTATTCCCTGCCTGATTGTGATGACGATAATGAAAAGCAGTTTCTTGCTCTTTCTCTCACTGAACAGCTGCTCACAGTGGGGTGTAATCGTGAATGGACAGCTGAGGGGCAATTCGAGACCTAAAATATATTTCTGCCTCTCCTTCTCTCAGGCCGTTGAAGTGTGCTGTCAGGCGACTGTATGTTGGCGGTTAGACGACTGTTGCGTTGTAAGAATTTAGACCCGTCAAGGCCTTTCTGTACTGTGTTGGCTCACAGCCAGAGGAGACACACACACCCCTTATGGTCTCATTTTGAATGCAGCGGAGTGATTACAGCGGAGTGATTCTTTGTTGTGGCGTCGTTTAATGTAAGTGGAAACGGCGATCCAGGTTCATTTATCAGAATCGGATTTATTTGACCAAATATGTTCCACCCACAGGGTTATACTCTGTAATATACACCTACAATCTACTGTACTGTATGCATATATTTAAATAAAGGTGCAGTGTGTGTTGTGCAAGAGCAATAAAGTCAACCCTCCATCATCTTTCAGACAAATGAAAGAGAATGCTCACAGGTGTCACATTTTGTAGTGTTTATAGAGGAGTGGACAAATTCATCATGAGCATCCACCACCTTAAAAAAAAGTACCTGCTCTGTGACGGAGCCCCGATCGACTGGAGAACTGAGTAACATGACGTGTGTGTAGCAAGAAATGGACTACAGTCTGTTATTATAAAACTGCAATGAAATGGACAGAGAGCAAGTGAATCGAGGTTCCGATGTGTCTGTTTTTGATGAATAAAGTTATTTAAATTCATTCATTTTGCTGTGTTTGTGGAACGGCAGCTGCCTCACTCATTCACGTGTCTCCTGCACATACATGCACACACACACACACACACACACATACAGTACATGCCACAGTCATATGTCATTAATGGTGATGTTTGTTGAAGTTGAAGGCAGCTGGCAGAGGTGATGTGGTCGGGTAAATATAGCAAGTGATGAATAGGCTCTCTGTATACTTCCCACCATCCACTGCTTCTTCGCTTGTTAGCTTCCGTCTCGTACCATGGTTTGAATTTGACACTGGACAGGAACACGCTTTTTTTCTTTTTTTTTCTTTTTTTGGTGTGTTAGTGTGTGTGTCCATGCGCACAGACAACAGATGCGTACATAGAGGTAGGGCTATTTACAGTAGGGCTGTTGACAGCACTGGCAGGTTACTTTAAGTTTGCATCAGCCACATGTGCCATCTCTCTCTCTCTCTCCCTCACACACACACACACTCTGTTTTTCACTGCTTCTGCATGTCTGTTGAGAGGGTTTGCGGATAACGCCCTATAGGGATGATATCAGAGCTGCTGCCGAGATTTCCAGGCTCTATATCATGAAGAATCCGTCGTTAGTGTCTTAAACTGTGATGTCGGAAACGCGCTGCTTGAGGACGAGACGGGGAGCAAAGAGGAGATTAAGTGTTATTAAGCACGAGGATAAACCCAAAGCAAGGGGCAGAGGTGACGGGGCATCGAGAGGGAAGGAGGATGGCATCGCATCAAAAATAGTTTTGATCTCATCATCTGCTTCAGGTCATCCGTGTGATCATGTGACCAGATGACCAGAGGCCACACAACAGCTGCATGGAGAATGTTCCCTGTACACGCTGCGTTTCTTTCTACCCTCACCAGTCTGCAAACTCTGCCACACAGCCGTGCGGCCCAACCGCCCAAAAGATATTAATAAATGCTGCTTTTGTATTAAAGGAACGTTGATTGTACTCCCTCTGTGTGTTTGCACTGCAGGAACCGAGGCTGTTATTTTAGTTCTTGGAATGACATTTTGGGGGACTTTCAGTTCCTACTTTAGGATCGGTGTTTACAGGGGGGTAGAACTGATACCCATCTGAGTTTCTTCAACCAGGTGGACAGTCGAATTATTATCACAGTCTAGTTAATTATTGTTATTTAATGTATAATAGGGCGGCACGGTGGCTTAGTGGTTTAGCATGTTCGCCTCTCAGCGCTAGGGATTCCCGGTTCGAATCCCCATCTGGGTGGAGTTTCCATGTTCTCCCCGTGTCTGCGTGGGTTTCCTCCGGGTTCTCCGGTCTCCTCCCACAGTCCAAAAACATGGATCAAGTTAATTGAATTCTCAAAATTGCCCCGTTTAGAGTGTGTCTGTGTGAGTGAGTGTGTGCCCAGCGATAGATTGGCGCCCTGTCCTGGGTCTATCTGCCCAGCGCCCGAGACGTTCTCCCCTGGATGGGCATGGGGAACCCCACCGCGACCCTAATAGAGGATAAGCGGGAGATAATGAATGAATAATAATGTATAATATTAGTTTCACTATTTGAATTCACATTTGAAACGTTTTGAGGACATTAATACACTACGGATCGGTGATAATGGCACCTTGCCGTCATAGATGAGAAAATAACTGCAGATCAATCATTTTAATCTCCTGATTCATTGGGTTCTGATCAGATCAGTTTTTTTTTTGTCGGTGCTGATGGATTGATTTCAAATTATCGTCTCATTTTAGGTGAACAAAGTTATGAAACCACATTCTGAGGTTTCTCAGTACCGCTGATGTAAACTGAAAGCAGGATGCAGGATGATGTCCTCACAGAGGACGCGAGAAGAAGAAGCTTAGTGTTCCAGCTCCGTACAGATGTTGTGGTATCATTCAGTTGTTTTGTTGCTTGTGGTTGCACCACAGCTCACGGCATTGCATAATACTCATTCCGAATCGCAAAATTCGTTATTAATGAGGCTTATTAATTATGTATAAAATGAGGATAAAAGAAGCTGTGTAAATGGTTGTGGCTTCTTGTTTTCTGTTTTGAATTTTAAAAAATATGTCGTAAACTTTAAATTCCTTTATTCGTGTTAACATCTCAGGACGTCGCACTTTGCCTGTCGTTTCTTTTCCTGTTTAGGTTCCGTTGTTGAATCATCAGTCAGTTGATGTTTTATTTAATGTATCTATACTTCGGTTTGTGATAAAGATGTCGGCAGATGTCTTGTTTCCTGTTAAAGAAACAAAACACACTCGTAAAATAATTCTCAGACCCCCTGATATAAATGCAATGCAAAAGTTATTATTTAAAAAAATGGCAACATATTGTTTATAACGTTTAAATAAAAGGGAAGGGGTTTCCACTGGGCAGATACATCCATGACAGGGTGCCAAGCTATCGGTGCTACACACACACTCACTATATAGGGGAAATATAGAGCAGCCAATTCACATTGAACCCATGTATTTGGACTCTGGGAGGAAACTGGAGAACCCAGAAAAAGACCAGTGTGATACAGTGTTTCTGTCCTCCCTGTCCAGGGAGGACAGGAGGTCCTCTCTGGACAGGAGGTGGTAGATCTTTGTTGATTGGTCACAACCGGTGTCCGGTCTCAGTTATCTGGTTGTGTGCGATCAAATTCACACTCGTGCATCACACAGTGGTTCACGTTGTGCAGCTGTTGCACAGACAGTCACGGAAATCAGCCTCTCAGCGGCGGGGAAGTTCACCGTGAAGGTCATACTTTGGGAAATAAGCAGAATAAATGAGATTATCGATATAATGAACATTTATTTTAGTAAAGAATAAAACGGTCCGCTCCCGGAACACACCCAGATAGAAGTGAAAGCAGAAGGTACTGAGAGGCATGTGGGTTTCCTGTGGGAGTTCCGATTTTCTCTCACAGTTCAATAACATGAAGTGAAGATACTAAACTGTATCTGTCTGAACGTTTGACTCTGAGAAACTGGAGGAGGTGGTACAGATTTGGCATACAGCCGATAAGTGTCTATGAGTACCAAAAACTGAAGTTCAGTCAGTGCATATGACTTTAGATTGATTATTTTGGGGTTGAGTTGACGTTTGCCATGAAAAGGGGGCTGCAGCAAAACCAGAAAGTTATTTTGGAATCATGAACGAATCTTGCGTGCTGGCATGTTTTCTAAAACGCTACTCTCTGTACGAATGTGTTAGCGTTCACACATCAAGATCTTATCGTTGGTGAGGTGTAATCTGTGTGTGTGATTTCTTTTCTCTGCAACGGTTTTATTTGCATATAGTATGTATTGCATGGATATTTCCGTCCATCCAATATCTTCCACTTTATCCTCTATGAGGGTTACAGGGGGGGGGGGTAAAATCTCGGATGCCGTGCTGTCGGCCCCTTCCTCACGCTGCATGTGAAATGAGTTTAATTGTGGAGCGCGTGCTTTGCCTGTCAGCTCCAGACAGCGTAGGACAGGTTTACCCTCCTCGTTCACAGAGCGGTACACAATTAGAGCCGAGCGCACGCTGATGTTCGAAAAAGATACATGATGGAGACACTATTCTCATTTGCACAGATTAGCCTTAGAGCTGCATGTAGCAATTAGATGTGTATTTTTCTGCTGATCTGTCAGGAAAATGCCATACACCATAATTATGATGAAACTCATCTGTATTAAACAATGTTGGTATTTCAGGAATACTTTTTGTTGCTTAGTGTTAAAGAATCTTCAGTCTTCATTTCCATTGTTTAAATTTAAGATCCTCTCTGCGACCCGTACGTAAAGCTGTTGCGCTCCGGAACGACATACATCAGGTTTGTATTTGTTATTATTCAATCCAGGGGGTCTAGGTCTGTATCCCGATCTGGCTGGAGTTTGCATATGTTCCCTGTGTCCGTGTGGGCTTTCTCCGGGTACGCCGGGTTTTTCACAAAGTCCAAAAACATGGATTCAAGGTAAATTGGCAGCTCTAAATTGCCCCTGTATAGTGTGTGTCTGTGTGTGTGAGTGAGTAAGTATCTAAAAAAAACAGTGATGAATCCAGTGATGGATGAGATCAGATTCGGATTGACGTTCGTTCAGAGTCGTGTGTGAATCTTCGTTGTATTTACAAATTAGAAAACTTTCTCCTCTGGCAGTTGTAGGAGTTTTTGTGACAGATGCCCCGTCGCAGTGATTTCCCTCCAAACTGCAGAAAAACACCACAAATCTTTCTGAGTCACGTTTCATCAAAACATTCAGCGTGAGTCAACAAAAATGGCGCATGCCCTAATTATTTCATTCCCACTCAACAACACAATCTTTTATTTACAGCCTGTCCTGAGGTTTCCATGCACATTAGTGCCAGGATTTAGTTTTATATGAATGCTATATTCATAAAAGTTCTGTCGTTGTAAAGCTGCGCTGAGCAAGAACTGTTTCAAGTTGAGAGGGAGATGATGTGTTTTAGGAAAAAACCAAATGAATATTTATTTCTTGGTGTCTCACTGCTGCTGCTTTAATGACATCATGGTGTTGCACTGGAAATTTCAGTGTAGTTTTAACAAGGCATATTAATCACATTATTATCCTTCCATTAATGTAGTTTCACATTCGCTTTGTGAAAAGGACAACCTGAAAACAATAGAGAGAATAAGCATGAATTTTATATTTTTTATATATATATATATATATATATATATATATATATATATATATATATGTACATATGTGTGTATACATATACAGTGTATATATATATATATATTCATTCATTCATTATCTCCCGCTTTATCCTCTATTAGGGTCACGGTGGGGTTCCCCATGCCCATCCAGGGGAGAACATCTCGGGCGCTGGAAAGATACACCCAGGACAGGGCGCCCATCCATCGCTGGGCACACACTCACTCACACAGACACACTCTCTATGGGGCAATTTTAAGAATTCAATTGACTTGATCCATGTTTTTGGACTGTGGCAGGAAACCGGAGAACCCGGAGGAAACCCACGCAAACACGGGGAGAACATGGAAACTCCACCCAGATCGGGATTCAAACCGGGAATCCCTAGTGCTGAGAGGCGAACATGCCAACCACTAAGCCACAAGCCATATATATATATATATATATATATATATATATATGTATGAATGCACACTCACATATATACATATATGTACATATAAGCCTTCCAGGTGTTAAATTCTCCATGACATAAATAAAAAAGTGTTATGCTGAGAACAGCAGCTGGTCGATCGCAGACATTACAGGGAGTGGATTAAAATGATTTAAATGATCTCGCTTTCAGCCGAACACTTCAAATGCAACAGAGATTAAAGGAAAAATATTAGAATGTGTTTAAGCCCAATTCCTAGCAACAGCTCCTTAATCCCCTTGAATAAAAATATTCATTCCCCTATAGCCCTGTCTCCTCCTTTTTCATATGACTCATGTACATAAGTACGCTCACGGGTAAATGTGGGCCAGTCTCAGAAATGCAATATATCAAATTTAAATATTTAAAGCTTTAAATATTTTAGTTTATGGCCCATTTTTTCAGGAGTGAACATCGTGACTTTTCTTTTTCATATCAATACCGGGATATGAATGTTCATAAAACTGTTTGATAATATCGATGGAGCGTTTAGCTTAGTGGCTCACGATTCATTTCCAATTGCATTGGAGGTCAGCAGAGGCAGAAAGAAAGTCCTGGGTTTGGTTTTCTGGAGAAGTGGACAAGGGTTCATCTGTGTAGACTCTGCATGTCCTCTACATACCTACATTTTGGCCAGTGTGTCAATGGCCAGTGTGTCCAGTGTGTCCCATGCTCTCGGTCATAGCTACTGATGCTGTTCAGACATTAAACTCCAAAAAATGGACCAGATTATTAACGATTATATTTGCACATAAACATTTATTAAAAAAATTAATAATCCGTTTTTCCCGTGATTTTATTTACAATAATGCACACCTGCTTGTATTATTGCTGACCCTGTACTCTGACCCCAACATTAAGCTGGGATACTTGTAATTATTCAGATAATGACAGCAGGCCAATAAAAACATCCTCACATAATTATTATAAATGTCTTTTCTGACACTGACATTTAAAGTACAATTGGTTCATTTTCGATGCGTCTTAATATCGGTGTCATTTATTCCATCATTGTCCTCTGGCTGTTGAATAACTTCCACGTTGACCTTGTTTTTACAGTTCAGTTTTGTTCCAATTTGTTTAACATACACATATTTACACTACTCCTATCCCTCCTCCAGCATCCTCATTATTTTTATAAACTCTCTGCGTTCCTTCTCCCCGTTTCTCTTCCTTCATCAGCTGGATTTCTCCTCTTCAGTTTCAGGCTTGTAAGTGCACAGCTGCCGGCGCAGTGATCTGTACAAGGACGAGTCGATCCATAGTTCTGAACCTGCAGGGCAGAATACACTCAGCTCGCTGCCTAATGATATTACACAATACATCAGTCTGCAGCGGAGTGATAGCGTTGCATTGTGCAGAATGAATCTCCATTATTCACTTAGTCACATCTTCTTATGTTATTAGTGCAGATTAGATAGAAGTGTTTCATTTATCATCGTAATTGGTGCAATTATTTCAGTATGTACTCTGAGGAACAGGACATCGTTTCACTCTTATGAGGACCGGCTCAGCTGTGGAGCCGCATTTTGTTTGTAATGTTCCAATGCTTTCTTTAATTATACTTCAATACAGTTTTCCACCATCGTAACTTTTAATGGCTCACCAACTTAAAAAATCATTAACTTATACTTCAGTTATGTTTCTTGTAAAAAGTTAAACTGTGCGCAGTGACTGTGGGTTCTTTGGAAAGCCATTCAAACTTAAATTAATAAGGTTAATAAACCTCCAGATTGCTATCCCCCAAACCAAAACCAATGAGCTGCCACACCCTTTTCTTCTACTGATCCAAAACTCTGCAGGTCAACTAGTGTTGGTACTGCCATGTCATTGGTGCCTCGAACCTGACTAACAGTAATTAAAGTAGGTGATTTAAGACTTGTTCAGGTCAGCTGTTCAGTATTTCATCCACAGTGCTACAACCATACGAGCACAGGCAGCTGTATTACACACTGATGGGTTTGATTCCGTATGATAAATGGTTCACTGCACAGTTGTGCATGGGCATGACTTATTTTAATGAATGCACTACTGTGGAAGACACAAAAGACAAGAACAAGATCCAATGAAATCGCTTAGGTTATACCACATGACTTGTCTGTACAATGCAAGTTTATAATTCTTTGAGTATCCATATTAAAAGAGCTACAATGCAAGCCATGAGAACTACACAGGACGGTTTCTCTGTGCTGGTAGCCTAAGTTTGTAGATCTTCAGTTTTTTTTTTTTTTATTAATAGAAAACCTTTGCCATCAGCTGTGATGTGTTGTGGACGAGTGGAAGTTTGCAGTGAAAGCCGTCGATGATTCATACTTGCTGAGTACAGGTCTCATCGCTGCCAGTGTGGGTGTATGTTAGTGTGATCTAGTGTGTTCATGGTTCATTTACCTCAAAAGCTGTTTTTTCTCAACAGTTGACTTGGACTTGCATTTTTAAAGGGGTACCGAGGGAGTCCATATAGACGGAGAGTTTTTTTTTTTTTTTTTCACCATCGACAAATCCACCCTCGCTTCCCACCTCCACCTCCTCCAAATGACTCATTGGCTGTTCGCATTACTATTTTCTGATGTGTTTTCTGTTTGTCCAAATTATTGTTGGTTTTCTATATCTGACTCTAGTCTCTACCACAACACCCGCATGGGTAGCGCAGCATCAGACAGTTCGAGCTGCACAATTAAATTAGATTCATTTTCCCATTATTCAGATTTAAATGTATTAATATCAGGGTAAAGATCATAAATATCCAAATTTGGAACAGATTTGGAGTAGGGAACAGAAATCTGCATTAACGGCACAGTTTATTTCAGGCAGTAGTTGGGATTACCTCATTAGACTTAATAATGTAAAACTCAGGTTAATGGAGGAGTAGATGGTGTATTTCCCACTGGTGCTCATTAGTTTTGCTTCTGGTTGGCTTAAACCTGAATCTGTAATCATAAAGCATATTGCAGAATGTTATTGAAAGTAAAACCAATTTTATTAGTACATTGTGCAACAATTTTAATAAATGGGTGAAAAGTATTAATCTTAAGACATAATTGGTTAATCTCAGAATGAAATACATGTTCTGCTCTGTAGCGATGTGCTCAGAACATTGAGACAATGTTGCCATAAGTATTGAGACACCAACAAGGATGTTACCCAAAGTATTAAGCCACCAACCCATATGTGGCCAAAATACTGCGAAAAAAACATGTTGGCCAATGTTCTGGAACACCAGAAGACATGTTACACAATGTATTAAGCCATGAACCCACATGTTGCCAAAATGTTAGGATACCAATCCACATGCAACCAAACCTGATGGCTGAGATTAGACTGTATTTCTGAAGCATTAAGGGTTGGGGGGTCTAGCTCCAGGGCCATCCATGGCAATTTTTTGGTAGAATTTGGATGTTAAAATACAACTTTTAGATTAATAGGCCAACAGGCTAACCACTAACCTCCATTTCCCAAAGAGTGAGATCAAATCTTTGCACGAAATTAGTGGAAAATGCTCTTATTGCTGATTCAAACCTTAGTTTTCACTTTTTAGCTAAACAGTTTGTGAGGCTGGTTCAGTCTTCATAATCACCAGGGAATTATAAACTGTGGGGATCCTCTAGTTCTCCCATGACAACCCTCCTCCACTTTTCTTCTGTGAGAAAAAACCTTGCACTGTATGTACTTCTAATTGTTATTCTTGCCAATCACCCGGATCAAACCTCCAGTGCATATTTTCAATTTTCTTTGTCAGTGTTTTCCTTCTTTGTAAAATAATAGCAGGTCTTTGACTTTAATGAGTTTATCTGAACTCCTGTAATAGGATTTTGCAAAACTCTACAACAGAAATACAAATTCAATTCCAATTAATGTACGGCATGTTTATTTACATTCACTTGTTGATTGGATTCTAATCAGCGTCCCATTGTTTTCACCTCAGAACACGGTGATTAGCAGAAGCATGTAGAATTCTGACTGCTGGATTAGTTTGGAACGTATTGGATGGCTGATTTTCCTGGATGAAGCTCTGATGGGTTTGTGTTTATCAGGGCAATATTGTCTGTGAAGGTGACACGGGGAATCATTACTGGAATTTTGGGAGGATTTCAGTAAAGGTATTTTGTGTTGGTTTGATTGTTACTTCGTTTTGCAAAGTCTTTTATCCAAAGTGACTTACAAGAATCCCAACTTGATGATTGGGGTATAAAAACTGGGTCAGACATAATACAGCACCTCTAGAACAATGAGGGAAGAGGGCCTTGTTCTAGAGCCCACACTGGTTGTGGAACTAACCTTTACAATAATTGCCCCACCCCTTCACCACAGAGCTACCACATGTGGTTGTTTCAGCATGATGAAGACCCAATGCACCGAGCAAGGCTGGATGAGTCTGGTGTGGATTCAGATTTTTTAATCTTAATTGTTTTAAACTGGTTAATGACTCTGTTAAAAAAAATTTAAGTTATGGGATGTTTAAAGGAGAAGCCGGGGAGTAATCTGGTTTGTACAGATGGTGGAGATCCAAATGACTCTCTGTATCTGGGTGTAGAGATTAGAATTTTTGTGATAATGCCCAAACTCATGTTTCGACGTAGACTTTAAAAATATTCCTATTTTAGAAGCAAATTGGTGGTGAGGTCGACCCACACATCCCCTCCTCATGTGAACATCTACACACAAAAATTCGTCCAGTTCAGCAAATCGTCGGCGTTCATCATTCAACTCGCACAGCAAAACAGACAGAAGTGCAGGCGTTGAGGTTCGGGGCACATGCTCTTATCGGCTGTGTGCAGTCTGTACACTTAGAGCTTTCTATTATTCTTGGATTATACATGGGTCCAAACACGTTGGCTTTTCACAGCATGACATCATGCTTCATTTCTCTCGATCATTTACCGAGAGAGGAAATCAAACAGGACGGTTTTCTCTTTTGCTTAGTCAAAGCTGGACCGCGGCCAGTCCTTATGTAAGAGAGGAGTGCAGTGGGAGAAGTGTAAACTGTTCCCAGGTCAGGAGGCAGTGTGTGGTGTGGTGTAGAAATGTTTATGATGGATGATTCAATAATAATCCATAATTTATCTTCATGACGAAAGGGATATTTAGAAATGAGAGGATTAGATGCAGTAGCTTTATGCACACACACACACACACACACACACACACACACACACACAGAGACAGGAATAGTCATGTTAGCAGCGCTTATGTTTTAATAAGAAAAGCTCAGCGTGTGTGCACATGTCTGTGTTTCGGAAACATCAGCGCCCACACTCACTCCTCCTTCACCCTCCTGATGTTTCCTGATGTTAGCAAAAATCCATCATGCACAATTTGCAAGATCTAGGTTAGCTTGCCTCACACTGATTACAGAACAGCGTTTCAGATGTGATTGACCTGAAGGTCCAGCTCTAAGAAAGTCTGGTGTACCACTGTATCCAAAACACCGATGGGATTCTTTTCAGAAGCTGCTATTAATTGCACAGTAGCATTAGCCTACATGTAACAATATTAGCACTACGACTCAGAACTCGGGCAGGTTCTGAATGTGGAGCAGTGGAACCTCTGGTTTGGTCGACTGGATTTGGTTTTTAATCGGTGTTTTGCTCACATGTGCACAAATCTCTTTGTCCCTGTTAAGTGTTTCCCTTGCTTTAGTAAAAGTAAAGTTAACGCTTGGGTGTCACTTCATGGTGACACCCAAAATACTGTAGTTTCCAGTTTCATCAGCAAATCAAAGAAAAAGACCAGAAAAGAAGAGTTAAAGAAGAAAATCAGTAAAAGAAAAAAAATTGGAAAGTTAAAATATCAAAAATTGGTATTTTGGACTCTAGAATGAATTAATTTGAATTTACATTGATTTAAATGGAAATGGGTGCCATAGTTTTCATCATTAACTGATTTGCCGACTGTTTGCAGACGGATTAGCAACGAAAACAGAAGTTCCACTGAGTGTTTATTTAAAATAACATGTGATGAAAGTAGAAAAAAAAACCATTCATTTTTACCTCTTAGACATGGAGTGGTATGACTATCATGGCACCGACGACAAAACAACCACACAACTTATTTGGTCTGTGACAAACCTGGCAGTTGTTCAAAATGGTAAAATACATCTGCACAGAAAGTACATATTGGAGAACAGACACATGAGTTTCATTAGTTAATGTGTTTATTCGTACAAAGTTCACCAAAACAAAAGTGTTATTCAGAGTCATAAAGCCCTCTTTGCTCAAGGTCCAGCCCGGCGCCTCCCTCCTTCACCCCTCCACATTTAGACCTTCCTCTTCCTCACATACACTCACAATCGCAGCCGTCATTCTGTGACCCACGGCATGCCGCTGGTTATTTATTTAATAAGGCAGAATCCCCCTCACTCGGTCCACAGCAGAATAAATTAGATGTGTGTGAGCTGGAAATCTGATTGTGAGGCAACCTGTCGCACAGACGCACCATCACACTCCGTCATCCCACTTTCTGCGTGTGTTTCATTATTTACCTCACGTTGCCATTTCAGTGAAATGTAGACACATGCGTCATTATTCCATTAATCAGATGCTGCTTCTGCATTTATCAGCTGATTGATTAGTGATGCCATTAATAGAGGAGCAGCCTGCGGTTTTGCTTTGTAGGGTTTTTGCAGACTGAGGTAAATATTTTGTTGCGGTGAAGTGAAAAAGAGATTCAGAAGAGCCCTGGACAGATTGTTTTTCTGGCTGTGACATAATGACGACACATACATGTTTTATGCATTTTAGGCTCTCCAGACTTTAAGGGAGGAATGAGAATCGTTTCGGTCACCATGACAGTCATAACATTACATCTCAACGTGTTGGATCGGTTGGTGTTTGGTTCATTTCAAGGTTAGAACCTGATAGAGGTTCATTAGATTCAGCCAAATACTCACAGACTCTACTGAACTGGTGTTTCCTTCATATAAAACATAAAAAGTGACACCAAATTAGGTCCGAAAGTCAGAGGTGTTCTGTGTTATAGTTAAGCAGAGGCAGAATAAAGCTCTCGTAATGATTTGAGGTGACGGCTGCTGCACACACTCCGTATATTCTATTAGATTCAAGCCAAGACAGCACTGTGGTGCAGTAGCCATTTTCTACATCTGTAATAGTTCCTCATTAGCTTCAGTATTGGGCATGGCAACTTCCAGATGACACACACACACACACACACACACACACACACACACACACACACATAGAGCATCAAATTATTGTAATGTTTACTTGTGGCTGATTACTGATTGTGACGGTACTGTAATTACAGGAAGATGTGTCTGTCTGTCTGTCTGTCTGTCTGTCTGTCTATGTAAACGACTTATGGCCACTTTATTAGAGACACCTGCCATTTTATTATTAGGGCCTCACTGACATTTAGACATGTGGCTCTGGAGTGCAATATAATGTGAGCCTGTGGTTCTGTGGAAACGTTTCAGTATAAATCCACAGTGGACGGACAAAATCAAGAGATATGAGTAAATTATTTAAATTATGTTCCTCGGTTTTCCACTAGTATATTACAGCGTATCGCATTATTTACAAACTACCAACCTCGCGGGTTTTATTATTTTTCGCGTTGAAAGGATTCAGAAGCTGGTACGATTCCACATCCTGTTCATTGCAAAAAATTGTGCTTTTGTGTTGTATTAGTACGGGAAATGGGGTGTGTGTGTATGTTTGTGTTTGTACACTGGCGGAATTAAATCAGCACTTTCAGATTGTAATTTCTTAACATTTAGTCATGACGCAACATCCTGATTACAGATCGCACAAAATGTCTGATGCAAGACCAACCGTCTCTGCAATGATGATGTAAAGAAATACAATGATTCTAAATGATGACTCTAAATAGATTACTCTGTTCTGTAACATTAGCATGTGAACCCTGATTATCAAAACGTTTTGAAGTGGGTCCTCGCAGACTGGCAGCTGACAGGAAAAGCTGTTCTGTCTGCATCATCTCTCTCTAATGGCTCTCATTTCCTTGGCTCCTTCCTTCTCTTTTCCTCATTAAGTGCACAGATTGAGGTGCAGGATGAATAATCAGGATGGTTACATGCTAACTGACGTGTCTGTCCTACTTGTCTGATGGATATTTGATTTGAAGTCCGATGGGTCCAGATTTTAATGCGTTTAGATTTTAATATCGATATGAAAAAGTCGGACTGTTTGTCTGATGGAATCTTTTTAGTTTAATCAAAGTTAGAAGCAGTTTATTGGGTGGACAATTTTTGTGATCTATACACAGTGTGCAACTAATGTTCTCCCTGTGTCCGTGTGGATTTCCTCCGGGTTCTCCGGTTTCCTCCCACAGTCCAAAAACATGGCTCAAGGTTAACTGAATTCTCCAAATTGCCCCATATAGAGTGTGTCTGTGTGAGTAAGTGTGTGCCCAGCAATAGATTGGTGTCCTGTCCTGGGCTTATCTGCCCAGCACCCAAAACGTTCTCCCCTGGATGGGCATGGGGAACCCCCCCCCCCCCCCCCCCCCCCCCCCCCCCCCCCCCCCCCCCCCCCCCCCCCCCCCCCCCCCCCCCCCCCCCCCCCCCCCCCCCCCCCCCCCCCCCCCCCCCCCCCTCTGCATTCAGAGCAAAGTTCTGCGTCTTGGTTACTCGGTTTCTTTGTAGTTTTCCTCATTGTTTATTTCATTGTGTTTCATCTCTCTCTCTCCTTCACTCCTCTGCCCTTTCAAAACTCCGCGCAAAGCCGATAGTGAAATGTCATCGTTGCGGTGGCTCAGCATTTGTGCGAGCAGTTTGCAATTTCCTCCGTCATCTAACCTTCACGTATCTCCCATCCTTTTCTCATGTAGCCTCTTGCCCACACAACCACAATCACCTCTGATTACCCGCCCACCGACGCACTTAAAAATACATTACACGCTGTTTTTAGAGGTAATGTGCCCACAAAATGACTGTCGTGCTGCCGCTGTAAACTAAAAGTGGTCTGAGGGAGAGACACATTTCATTTGCAAATTATAATTCTTAGAATTTATTCATTCTCCGCTGGAGGATCTGTTTTATTCTGAGCCGAGCTCTTCGCTCGTTCCAAGAATATCTGGCTCCCGTTCGCCGAGAGAACAATGAACTCGGGATTGAATTTGTCTTACAGAAAAATCATGAGGAGCCTTAACTGCAGCGGTGAGACTTTAAACACAAAAGTTAATCAGCGAATGTGTTTAAATCGTCTGCATCTGCAACAAAACAGTCGGAAGAACATTTTTAATGATGAGGAAGTTGGATGTAAATTTTGGCCATGTGTTCAACCTTCCAGTTGGTCGTGTTGCTGAGATGTAAAGTTCGTCCACAGTTTCATGTCTTTGTGAATAGACTACAGCAGACTGGGCTGCGAGGTGCGTGAGAAGCTAAATAAAAACAAAGCCTACGACTGCCCCCCAAAAAATACAAGGATTTCATATTTACGGTCACGAACATCGTGGTTTGCACAGAAGTTTAACTGAAAATCAAACTACTGAATTAATAAATTTTTTTTTTTTTTTACTTCCATCTATTCATTCATTCATTCATTATCTCCCGCTTCATCCTCTATTAGGGTCGCGGTGGGGTTCCCCATGCCCATCCAGGGGAGAACGGGCGCTGGGCAGATAGACCCAGGACAGGGCGCCAATCCATCGCTGGGCACACACTCACTCACACAGACACACTCTATATAGGGCAATTTTGAGAATTGCTTCCATCTATATTTAGTTAAATCATTTATCGCTTTTAATATTTAGCAATATATCTCTGCGCTCCATCCCTCCTCAGACCCCCCTGCAGATGTACAACGTAAAACCTCACTCATACCGCCATCTTAATAATGTAGCTTATTGTTCTCCACTGAACGCAGGGATGATCATCGTGCGGGTTGCTAACTCACGGAGCTCGACGCAGAGCCGCCGTTTGATTAAAACGTACAATGCACAGTGCAGATCGCCGTGTTTGAGAACTCCATGGATACATTTTTATTAAATCCGCTGCTTCCTTCATCTTAATTCATTATTCACACACACAAGCAGGTGCATGAATATTTCATGAGATGAGCGGTCCTCTTATCAGTCATCCCAAAAAACCCGGTTGGTTAATGACATGGCAAACAAAGTGCTTCAATTCGGCTGAAGCCCACGGTGTGCGGGAGCCAAAATAACATGTAGCCACTGGGGATGGTCATTCTGCTGAACTAGAGATTTATTTTAAATATTTATAAATATATAATGTACACCCTAAGCAAGAAGGTCCTGGGTTCGATTCCCCGTGGGAAGAAATTTTCATTTTGAATTTATGTTTTTGAACTGTGGAAGAAACCGGAAAACCCAGAGAAAACCCATGCGGACACGGGGAGAACATGAAAACTCCACCCAGACTGGAATAACCACTAAGCCACCGTGTGTCACAATGGAAAAATTTGAGACATTAAATTGTTTGGTGTATATGAATCAGTGCTGGTCCCAATCCAGAGTAAATAGGAGGTTTTGGTCGGGAAGGGGATGCGGTGTAAAGCTGTGATATGTTGAATGCAGATTTTCTCCGCCGTGGCGACTCCTGATGGAATATTTCAGAGAGTCAATTGGAATCATGGTGTAACGGGGTGTAATAAGGTCACGGAACATAAAACAGGGAGCACAGGAGGCTCAGAGTGAATAAGTGGGAATGAACGTTTGCTGGTGCCAACCAAGAACCTTACAGATCATTCAGGGTCCGAACCCGCAGGCTGTAAACCGAGCAGGCGGTGCTGCCGGTGGCATCAGGAGGAGGATAAAGTTATTACATTTCTCCAGTTCAGTAGCTAAATGTCAGAAGTTTTAGACAAGCTAGGTTCAGAACAATGATGGATGAGTTCTGGGAGGAGAGTAAAGCAGATAACATGTGCGTTACCTCATTCACTGTGCTGTCTGTACCATCACACTGTTCCTCTGATGTCCCTGACTACAGTTCAGTTCCAGGTGTATTACCTCTCATCTTCTAAATGCTTCATATCTCTAAAGTCTGTACAATGTGGATGCTATACACAAATATTTAAATCTGAATATTGAATTTCTTTCATATGTTTTGTGTGTGATGCTCTGTGGAGGCAGCAGTTTGTGTAAAACGTGTTGAAGCCTTTACAGGCTCTTAAACTCTGCAGCTTACATAAGACGTCTAATCACAGTCTGGGCCAGTAGTTAAGGTAAGATTTCTAACTCCTGCTGACCTGCTGAAAGGGCGTGACCCTTTTGATCGCTGTTACCATGGAGACGCTGTGATGGAGATGTGTTGCCATGGAAACCGCTTGGCATTTTGACTGATGGAGCAGGTTTTTCGTAACAGAGCTTCAAACCAGCCGGCGTTGATTCAAAGGATTCGGCGATTAATGTTGGTTTTAATAACGTTCTTTATTAATACACAGAAGGCAGACCTGTAACCTACATGCCACGAAATCAGGACCTGCGTCACCAAGTTCCCCTGCAGTGCAGCTCAGTGTGTTCGTTGTAATAACGAACTGCAATGTGAGACTCATAGGAAAAGTTCTCTCTCTCTGCCTTAAACTGGAAATTTCCATAAAGCGCTGACCGTCTGGGTGAGTGGACCGCAAGAACCTTTTAAACAGCCCCACACCTCTGAGCGTCGCATGTCGCCGCCGTTAGTGTTTCTTTTTTAATATGTTTTCATTCGGGGAGGGGAAAAAAAATAGTGTGAAGAAAACGGGGCGGAATCGGAGCGCACCAAGTCATGGCTGCGACGGACATTTATTCTCCTGCTGCCAATCACAAATAAGGCAGCAAAGTGCTTTTACAGACGTGGAATGTCCCGCTTTATGCTGAGCTGAGGAATTTTATTAATGGAAAATGTTAAGGGGGCTGAGGAGCGAGCTTTCCGACGACGGTGTGGACCCTTGTTCAAAACTGTGCCATGATTAGGGCCATTTACCCACAAAACACCTGGGATAGGCATTAAGGATGCTTGAAGCTGAAAAATTGCCTCAAGACCTGTGGTAAACACATCAACTCCTGAGAGAGGCGCAATGACAAATTCAGCATCAGGGTTGAACTCACACAACCTCGTGCTCTGTGCAAATTACACTGTATTCAAGATGCTAGTCAAAGACAATTAGAAGCATCAAACTTCACAGGATTGTGGGTTTTATACTTCCATGAATTGTTTGTGCTTTTTAAGCAGATTGGATGGACAGAGTCCCAGCGGTGGACAATCAAAGTCCATTTTCTTTTGCCAATAAGATCCAATTATAAAATTGCTGAGGGCGAAGACACTTGTTCAGATCAATGTGAAAGGAAGAGAAGCATAAAACCAATACATGAGTTACCTCAACACACTCACACACACACACACACACTTGGACAAGCTGTGTCACGTGTCCTTTATGTAGATTCTATTTAAATTACAATCTCATCTCATTATTTTCTGCTTAATCCTATACTATAGTATGGGCACAATCTCTCTCACACACACACTATATAGGGGGAATTTAGAGCAGCGAATTTACCTTGACTCCATGTTTTTGGACGGTGGAAGGAAACCGGAGAACCTGGAGAAAACCTTCACATACACAGGGAGCACATGGAAACATTACACAGATTGGGATTCGGACCTGGATCCCCAGCACTGAGAGGCCGACGTGCCAACCACTACAGCACCGCAACGCCCATTATAATCCATTATATTTATTTTTGAAATATATTATTATTTTCTGAAATTAAGTCTAACATGAAACATAACTCGCTCCCGTCAGTAATGACTGATTTGGTATGGGTCAGTCATCAGAGCAGGTTTGTGTTTGTTATGGATGTGTTATGTAAATTCAGGTAAATGGGTTGAAAAGCTGTGAAGCGGAGGCTTTACCTGAAATAGCTCTTTATTTAGCATATATGTGTTCAAGCACTCAAACTCATTATAAACAGACAGAGCTCGAAAAAAACTCAACAAGCATCTGCTGAACACTACTGAGGATGCTGAAATATCCAGCTTGTGTGGAACCACCATGCTGTGGTGTCATTCTGTCGCCACCGATGATCCGATTTGCATTTCTGTTATGAGACAAGTCCACGATTGTCCCATCAGCATTTAATTAGGACCGTGTCCTAAACAGATCCAAAGTTCTCTGCGTCTTATAGGTTCAAATATTTAAATATATAAATATAGAGAGAGAGATCGCTTTTTCATTTTGGCACCCCCTAATGGAAACAAGCTGTAAAGCAAATGAGGATTTATGATGTCAGAGGGTTTATGCTGATATCCATTCATTATCTTCCACTTAATCCTATGCTGGGGTCGTGTGGGGGTGGTTCCACTTGCCCATCCAGTGGAGAAGGTTGGGCACACACAGACACACACTAAATAGGGGCAGCTAATTAACCTTGAATACATGTTTTTGGACTGGGGGGGGGGTGGAAACCAGAAACCCATAAAAAACTCACACGGACACAGGGAGAACATGCAAACTCCAGCGCTAAGAGGCTGATGTGCTAACCACTACGCCACTGTGCCACCCCATAGGCTGATATTATACATTTTAAAGTTAGTTATAAGGTGAACATGATCATAAACAGTTTAAAGATCGTTTCACACATTTATTAAACAGATTTCACTGAAGTAACGAAATTATTCATGTGCAGTCGTTTCTTAAAATCAGTTAGAAACCAGATTAGGACTGAAACACATTTCCTAAACGCCGTGCTGTCCTGCGACACATCTCATTCGCATCGGTCTCGGCTTCGCTCTGCTTTTCTCTGTATTGGAAATGAATGCATTTACACGGAGCATGTGCTAAAAAATCAGCATTTCATTTCAAACGACTGTATTTTTCTGAGAAGTCAGAGAACATGCTGTTTTTGTGGGACTTACTAAATGAGTGCACAGCTGCCTTGCAGCAGTCGTGCCATCTAATGTTATTGGGTCTTTAGAGGAGGAGATTATAACTGCAGGAGAACCCACGTCTCAGCAGAAGAACCAGAGAAAGTGGGGACTGATGTCAACAGGAATGTCAACAGGTTGCAAAGTGGGTGTCGTTTTCCAGATATCTACAAGATTCACTAATTATGCATCTATTCGGGATTCTAAGTGATATATTAATGGAAGGTATGTAATTTTGATCAGGTGAAGAATAACCGGAGATTATGTAATAGAGCGTGTGATTCAGAAAGCAGCCGGCGGTTTCTCCTCTTTCGGAGGGCTTGTTAGAAACGGTGCTCTCCTGTGACTCGGTGTTGTGCATTAAGATGCTTTTATGCTGCGTGCGAGCAGAGCAATCTGGGCTCCGTCTGCTCTGCTTCACTGTGGAACTGCTGTTAAAGCAATGATGTTCCCTTTTGTCATGCTACTTTATATTGCCATGCTGTCCCATAGTGTGTGCACGGTGGTTTCAGTGACAACAGCAATTAAGCACGGCCACACCGGGTGCTCCTTCCAGCACTCGCAATTTCCTCTCATTTATTCAAGATTCCTTCTCTGCAGCCTCATTACATTCGCAGGTTTTTTCCCTTTGAGGCTTCAAAGACATTTCAGCCAAACCTTTGCTTTTTTTTCCCCTAATTCAGTCTTAATTAAGAAATTGACCTGTGCGACAGGTTCTGGATCTATGGATGACTGCTTCCTGATGCGTTAACCTCACTCTGATGCCAGATCTCACTGCATGCCCCTCTTTTCCATCTCCGTCCACAATCCTGAAACATTCAGCAGCAACAACTCAACGCGTTCTTTGGAAGCACAACGGAGAAGCTAGGTGTTGAAACCCGAATGGTTTATTTTCAGGACCGATGCTGCTGCTGCTGTGATTTATCTGATTCCTTCTTAAATTACTGACTTGTGTTGTTCTTTGACTTTGAATAAAATAAAATAAAAATCTACTAAACATCTGTATGTAGATGTTGAAACATGTTCCTTTTCCTACCTTTCCAAATACATGTCCTAAACTAAGGCTTTATTGTCTAAGGTTTGTTTATGACATCATAAATGCTCTGTTGACTAAAGCATGCATAATATATAAGCCCGGTGCATGTGATGCCACCCAACGGTCGTGACAGTGCTGCACATGGAGACAGTACCCTGCATGTGGGCTCGGAGCATCTGACACCGGACATGACATGCACATTAAACCTTTTGTAAATTATTTCAACACGGAGCAATAATCAGCCAGTCAGCATCCTCTGTGCTTTAAACACAGGTTGTGATGGTTTAACGGAAACGACGATAAAATAATTATTCCATTTATTTAATCTTTGTAGCACTTTGCGGATCAGAAAGGGCTCTTTTTCCCTCACACTCTGCCTGGTGCCAAACATTCTGATGGATTTCGACACAAGCAATGGTGCAAGAATATTGACAGCATTTTGTTGATTGAGTAGGTGGACCAATATGCAAATGAGCACTTACTCAGCGGATGCTGCTCTACTGATTATAAGCTGCAATTAAAACCATTCTGACCCTTTTCTAAAATGGTGGACTGATAACAGGGGCCATCCAGACGCATCAAACAAACACCGATACATAAATATACATTACAAGCACCAGGCCGCTCAACCAGCCTGTCCGTAAACCTCTCAGAGACTGTATTTGTTGTTGTTCTTGTCTGAGTCTGTGTGAGCAGAAGACTTTCGGGGCTTCATGCAGCTGATCAGCTCTCCATGGCAACAAAGGGTCTTTGCCTGTTATCACACCGAGCGCTCATAGTGTCCTGTGAATTCGCCTCGAGTCCATTCTTCACTGAATTCCTCACTGGAGCGAGTGATGAAGTGCTGCTCAATCCTAAGTGGATTCATTTCAAGTTTTGCTGAGACCCAAGTTACAAGAGTATTTCTCCAGATTTCACAGAGCAGAGCTTTGTTCATCATACCTGCCCGCTCCGACCACCCCGCATACGGGGGTGGGGGGTGGGGGGGGTTTGTAAGCGACAGTAGCTAAAAGGGTTTAAAAAAAGTTAAAAATATATATACGGGCGGCACAGTGGCTTAGTGGTTGGTACGTTTGCCTCTTAGCACTACGGATTCCCGGTTCAAATTTTCATCTGGGTGGAGTTTCCATGTTCTCCCCGTGTCCGCGTGGGGTTCCTCCCACAGTCCACAGTCAATTGAGTTCTCCAAATTGCCCCATATAGAGTGTGTCTGTGAGCGTCTGTGTGGGGGTGTGCCCAGTGATAGATTGGCGCCCTGTCCTGGGTGTATCTCCCCTGGATGGGCATGAGGAACCCCACTGCGACCCTATTATAGGATAAAGCGGAAGATAATGAATGAATATATATATATATATAACATTTAACATTGAGATGTATTATAACTTGAGATGTATTATAACTGGATCTTTAATAAATAAGACCTTTATTGAATAAGACTTTATTAGTAAATCAAGCAAATCTGAGCCATATTAAGTTTTGTGTGTGGGACGTGGACAGCCACTTAGTTTTTATATGTTCCAGGCTCTCCAACCTGCTGGCTTCTCCCCAAGTTCATTCAGAAGCCACCTTATTTAGCTCAAGATTTATACTAGCTTTCCATCCACCACTTCGGCTCCATAAGTTGCTTGAGCAGATTTTCCTAACAGATGGCATAGAAATAAAAAAAAAATGTTTGCATGATTGTTAATGTATATTTACATTGTTTTGTTACTTAATCTGTTTAATGTTTTATAATTTTATGAAGCAACCTTGTGAGGACCGAGGCTCGGTGTGGACACTAAGGTCCCGTTTTTGTATATAATCTAATGTCTATTAAAAAACTAATCTGTGGAATCAAAGCCACATAAAATAAATGTTCAGGTTCATCTTGTTATTTGACGTTCTGATGTGTGAACATGTGTGTGTGTGTTTTTTTTAGTTTAATCTCAGTTAATACATTAAACCTTAATGCTTGTTTTGCAAGGGATTTTCCGTCCAAAACAAGAACACGACCCCAAACAATAATTAGTGCAGCCGTCTTAATGTTTCCCATGTCGATATTAACTGGAATGCTTGAATTTTTCTTGACTTGCTGTGGCTTTTTTTTTATTCCTCACATTCCTCAGCTATCATTCAATAAGTATACAGTACAGCAACCAAAAAGCACAACTCGTGGTATTTTATGAAGCTGTCTTGTAGAAAAAAAAATTGATGTTTTTACTGATGTTTTCTTTTTTTCTTTATTCTGCACTCTGTTTTTTTTATTTTTTATATTTTACTCAGAACATTTGATGTGCATTGAGAGTTCTCCACTTCTCCTTTCTCACAAGATCTTGGTGTATGGTTGTAATGATTTTGACTATTATGTCGAAAAAGCCTTTGTACATTTTGCAGGTGTTGTTTGTGGTCAGGACTCTGTTAAGGCCATTGTAGTAAAGCCTGCTGTCCTGCAGCATCAGACAATCACAGTGGCAAGTAAAGATTCGAGTCCTGATAGCACAGCGTCCTTTATCACCGATAGACCTTTATATCTCTAATTAACAGAAAACAAAAACAGACACATGAATAGAAAACACCACAGAATTCCCTTGAAAACAGTGGCCGCAAATTCTGACCAATCCTTCACATAATCAATACTCAAATTTTTTTTAAAGACAAAAAACAAGAAGGTTTGAACGTAACAACGTTGTACTCCAATACAGAGAGAACATTATTTTTATTAGAACTAATTATTTGTTTTGCACTCCAGCAGCTCTGACAGTGCATTAAGTTACAAGCTGTAAATAGAAACATCCCTGACAGTTTTCTATTGGTGGATAATAAGTGCGGTTATTTTCGGATCTGCTGTTGTTAGTTTAGTAACTTGACTTTACTCTGAACTTTTGATTGAATTCATCTGTCTTTTAAATTCAGCAGCATTATACCAGCAGGGTTTTTACTTTAGACAGATTTATAGTTTAAATTGATATCTTTCCCAAAAAGCCCCAGACCTGATCCTGTCTATTAGAAGATCTCTTGTGTATTTAAGCAGTGCCCCGGTCACATGTAATGTGTTTCACTATCGATCCGCTGGCAGAACTGCCCACTCTTTTCTTTGCGGGAGCATAAAAGTGAATTAAGAGCTTCTTTTTAAGATGAGTCTGGCACTGTGAGTTAAAATAGGTTAACTAAGTACATGCCTTAGATTACATTACTGCATTATAGATATGCTCCCTTATGAGACTCCTAAAGGGATTTTGTCTATAGGAGGTCATTTATCATTGAGCCGCATGTCGTCCATCTTTTTCTCTTTAAAGGATGAAAGGTTCTGCTGTAAAATGTGCTGCTGACATTTCATCCATACCATATGTGCTTTATCATTCACATTTAATAAGCGGATTTATTTTTAATGATGGAACTCCAGAGCAGTGCGTTTAAAAATGTCCTCAGTGTGTACCGCTTACATGAATTCTCTTGTTCAGTTGTTATTCAGAGCTTTAAAATCATGACGTGAAGCAGGATAATTACTAAATCTATGTCAACAGTTTGGTTCAATGTACAGATGCAGTATGATGCACGATTCACACCTGAACAACGATGCTAAGAACATTTTGTCCTTAGAGTGAGGAGAGACAAAAAGTTTCCAACCATGTGCATAAAATTCAGTAGGCATATTGTGCAGCATCCGTTCTCCAAGCTGCTTACATTAGAATTCAGTCTTGGAGTGATGCATCCAACTCTGAAGCTTTACACGGACAGATTGGCCACTGTATATATATGTTGGTATATATATATATATATATATATATATATATATATATATATATATATATATATATATATATATATATATATATATCCCCCCCCCCCCCCCCCCCCCCCCCCCCCCCCCCCCCCCCCCCCCCCCCCCCCCCCCCCCCCCCCCCCCCCCCCCCCCCCCCCCCCCCCCCCCCCCCCCCTGAATTCCCTTATTCAGGTATGTAAAAAATCTAATGGTCCATTAATCACTACGTCATTGAACAATTCATGTATCTTACCACCGTCCGTCTAAATCTGGCTGATCATGAAGGATGGATCTGGAAGCAGTGGCTCCAGACAGAAGAGCTGCCTCAGCTCCAATTAATCACAGACGTCAACCGAGGAATCAACTCTAAATTAAAGATCTCAGTGGACTGATAATGGGAATTTCAAAGAAAGAAAGATCTTCTCCACTTCTGCTTTTAAAGAAGCGTGAAACGTTCTCCTGGTGATAAAAGAGACGTCTCCTAAAAAACAGATGGTGGTTGCTTTTTTGAAAGCGTTTCTACGTGGGTTGAGACAGCTCACTCTTAAGCTCTCTCAGGATGCACCGTGATTTTGAGTCATCTGGAACAGCGACGGTAAACAGAGGAAAAGCTGGCATCAGCACGGCTGTCCTTCTTAATGTAACAGTGAGGGGCGAAGCAGCAGAGACGGAGGGAGAGGACGACACTCACATGAGCTAATCCTTCATTAGACCGCGGTCACACGGGGTCAAACCCTGGTCATTTGCATGGCTCATGCAGTAATACCAAATACACTCTGCATTAAAAAAACCTGTAGACATTTTATTTAAATCCATTTACACATTTAAAAAAGTGAAATATTGAGCAGAATCTTCTCAATAAAAGCAGACATGCCAGCAGTCAGAACTCTAAACCTGTTTTTCTTTTGAATAGAAACTAAAATATGTACTTATGTACTTTAAGAGACACAATATTTTTAATGCTTCACAATTTAAGATTTTGTATTTTAGAGATTTTTTTTTTATTTAGCAAAAGCCCTGCGTTGTATTTTTTTAGTTGTTTTTTTTATATATATATTTTTTACAAACGGTTAGTTCCTGTTTTGTGCATCATTCCTGTGATTTCTTTAATTATTGCATAATACACATTATTATTTCTTATACAATAATTATACCATCAAATTTTGTACTCGTCTCGTGTCTAACGACATGAAAAACATTATTTTTCTCATCGGCGTTAAAAAAAAATTTTATCTGGAAAATCAGACGGGTCACATGGTTTCATCTACGTTCTTTCAGATTGGATTGCAAATGAGTGATTAAAGTGTTAAATAATGGAGTGGAAGCTCAGTGTTTAGGGGTGTAGTGTTAACAGCGGTTTGGTTAAAGGGGTGTTTGAATTGCTTCTACATTCTGAAGGCATTTGTAAAGCCAAACACAAACGTGGCGTTTATGAGTGACAGAATGCAGGAATTCACTTAGCCCTCGGTGCTCATGTCCACCTGACGGTGACCTTTTCAGTTTTCAAAGGCTCGTATGACGCACTCGGCTCAGAACTTGGTGCAGAACCTGTGGGTTTATTTGTTGCATTCTGTCGGTCCGTGCACTGACTCCGTGCACCTTTAGAACACGCATGCTTCCACTCAGGTCCCATCAAATACGTCACAGTTGCCTGGTTACAGACCTTACAGCAATGCTAGCACGTTTATCGTTTCAGAAGTTAAGCTAGTCGAGGCATTTCGCAGAGTGACGCAGAATCAGGACCGCAGAAGAACAGAGAACGTGTCTTTAAGTGCACATAATTACATGGAGGTTAGATGGACTCTTTTCTATAAAGGTGCTAGAAAAGATTCTTTAAAGTGGAGCCATAGAAGCTGATTTTGTTCCCTAAAGAACCCTAACTGCTGCATTTACTTTAGTATTTACTCTAATTGCAGGAGAATCGATGAATCATCTGTCATTAATAAAAGTGATTCTTTAACTTTTTCAGTTTTCGCATTATGAACACTTTAGAACATCAGAACATCAGAATCCTTTGCTATTAACACTTTACACACCATTTACCAAAATATATACATATCAGTCTTGCACATTTTCATTCTTAATTTTTACATTCCTGCACTTTCATCTTAATTGCATTTAATCCTTTTATTTTATTTTCCTTATTCATTTATTGTAATTTTTTATTTTGCACTTGTTACCGTCTGCTAAATTTGCTCTGGGTTAAAAAAAAGTCTTCCATCATCTATCTATTGTTTTTGATGGTCTGTTCTTTAGATAGTTCTGATTTTCCACCTTTACAGTGCAGTAAGGTGGACAGGGCACATTGCTGTCACCACAGTGCTGAAAATCATCCACCACCCAAATAACAGGAGACCTTAAACATCAGAGAACAGTGTCTACAGTGTATAGAGACAGAAATAAACTACATGATGTCTGTAGAAATAAAATATGGGGCTGTAACTGATGGCTGGTGACTTTATTCTTCATTAAACTTAAAAGTCATAAAAAGTTAGAATGAGCAGTTTTTAGCAGCTACTTCCAAGTGAGCTTGACCTTTTAAGATTCATATTTATCAAGAATTGACAAAGTGATGAGAGAGTGCTGCGTCCCACCAAACAGCAGACTCATTCATCAGACATGTTTATTCCAGATCCTCAGTACAGCCTCGCATCGATCCGTCCTTACTGTTCTGCCGCTCTGTAAAGTAGTATTAATGAGAGCAAATCAGGTCCTGATAAGTCCTCCAGACGCTCTCAGACATCAGGTTCCAGTCTTATACCTTCGTCTCATCACTGATCCGGCTTTAATACTAAACCACATCCTGAGAATGATGCCTTCATTCGTTAAATGCAGCTAATTATGAAAATTATTATGAATTCCTTAACTGGATTACAAATCTTCAAACATTGTGGCAAGCAGTGTCTTTTAATGTCTTAACATGAATAGGTTTGTAAAGAGTCTAGTGTGGTCTGTCTGTGTGGGGTGAGGGGGTCATTTAATCAATATCAGTTCCTGATCCTTTGTCCCAAATGTTTACACATGTAAGAAAAGGACTTTTCAAAAGTTTAGAACAGCTTTTTTAATGCTGTTGTTTGGTTTGTTGCTCAAAAACCTTGAACCAGAAGACAGAAGAGGAAGCTGGAAGAATAAAAAATGAAATGCATGGCGATTCTCATGGGGCTGATGACGACGGGCAAGATTAGCATAAATTAAGCATATTAAGCATATAGCATATATTAAGAGGGGTGGTACAGGTAGGATGTTTAGGAGTAAAGGGGATGAGAGGGGGGCGTGGTTTGGATGTGTACAGAGGAGGAATAAGGTTTAAATTGGCCGAAGTTGATGATGATGATGATGATAATGATTTACAGGGCAAGAGGAGGAGAGGAAGGCCAAAGAGGAGGTATTTGGGTGTGGTGAGGGGGGCTTGCAGGTGGATGAGGTGGGATATCGTAGGTGTGGGCAGTGGGCTAATCCTATATGCTCCCCAGGTGCTGTGTACAGGGCTGCCCATCACTCTGGGCATGTGTGCTCACTTCACTCAGTGTGTATGTGTGGTGTGTGTGTGTATGTGTCTCATTGCACGGATTGGTTAAATGTGGAGGACACGGTAAGCAAAATAGATCACTTTATTTTAATGAGCCAATGTGTCGCCCCCAAATGGGAGCAATTGAAAAGGCTTTTTCAAAGGCCATGTTAAATTATATATATTTAATATTTCAAATTCAGTAAATTAATTGTGTAGTTAAATGTTAGTCTGTAGAAGAAGCGCTACCTATGTTTACTTTAAAATCCTAACGATTCATGAATAAACTCGTGTTAGAGACTGATGTGACATTATTGTTTATTTTCTTAAGGATTTTCTCTCGTCTCTGGTGTTTTCTTCTCAGCTGAACCTGGTGCCCACATTTCATTACAGCCTATTGAAAAATCGTACATATTTATGTAACTCGGTCCATTTCTATTTAATTGCTGGAAGCCAGCAGACTGCCAGCTGTTTTGCGCTCGAGTTCTCCCTCACTTTCTGTCTTGCTTTCCCTCCGAGCTACTGAGAAATATCATTAGGAGGGTGACGCAGGGCGTCCATCTGCTTTTCTTTAATTATAGTTTGTCACGTAAGGGGAACTGGACTGGGAAAATGAGAGGGAGGGCGCGAAGAGCGGCGGATGACTTACACAACACAGAGGCCAATGGCGAACACCGCGTAAGCACATGACACGAGCTGGTACTGCGCGGCTCCTTTCAAGACATTTCGATCAGCTGAAACTTAATCATAAGATGCTTTGGGCCATGATTAAGTTATTTCATGTGTCTTTATGTTTCTGGAGACTCCAAAGTCACCCTAATGTGAAAGTCCGCCGTGTGACGGAACGGTGGCCTGACATGGACGTTTTGCATCCTTCTCTCATCAGCACCTTTTATCTACAACATTGTCACAAAGCAGCTTAACACTGTTCTAAGCTCAAACTCATCAAGAACTCTTCAGCTGATCTTCACTCTGAACTCTTGAAGATCAGCTGAAGCTACAGTGGAAAATTAAGACTTTACATGTATTGTTTAATTTTCAAAGGAGGAAAACTTGTGAGGACCGATGCTCAATGGAGGACTCCTCCAAAGTAAGGCAGTTCATAGATAAAGTCATAAATAGAATTCCGGTTCTGTGTATCAGAACCGAGTGTGTGATTTATTGAATTGTTTGTCAAAAATAAGCTCAGAAAGTTATAGATCATCAACCTCCACCCTCTGTATCACGTCTCTGCGTGGGGGATTTAAATTCCTTTGTAATGAAACACACAGCAAGAACGCTTTATTCAAAACAGTCACTTAGACAGATGCACCAGCATGCTCGCACAGTGCGGGCTGGGGGTGGACCCACGGTTGGCATGGTGCTAAACGGCCCGTGTCTATGTAATTGGGTCGGGCCCTTGCTACACAGCAGGACACGCAAACAGAGATAATTATCAACCACATCAGTCACTTTGTGTTTCTTCTGGTCGGCAAGTTTGGTTTTGCTTACTGCCTTTTCTTCAAATGGGTGACACTGATTATCAACTTCATTTCTATAAGTATAGAATTACTTATTCTATAGTACAGTTCAATATTGGCTGAACCCAGTAATGAACACATTTTGACTTCATGTTGAGATTGTGTGTGTTAATGAGAAATAATGATTTCTTATTGTGTTCAGTGTGTTTTCAACTAGGGGGCAATTAGTATCACTAGTTATTAACTATTATTAGTAATTATAGATCCAGTAATCAGTATGTCTTTAGAATGTGGGAGGTAACCGGAATACCCGGATCACTAAGGCACAGGGAGGACATGCAGATTTCACACAGAAAGTGCCGATCAGGAATCAAACCCAGAACCTTGTTGCTGTAAGGCAGTAGTGCTGCACCGCTGTACGTCCTCCATCATTAATGTTATTACAATTACTGGATGAGTGGCACTGTTGCACACTCATGGGTCGTTTTAGTTTAATACTAGAACGTGACTGCAGCACTCTGACGAATACAAATGAGTTCTAAACGTTTCAAAAAGGTTCCCGACTTCAGAGGCACTTTTCAGACAGCCTCTCTACTGGAAATGCTGAAGCCAACAATGACTCCATCATGGATTTTATTTCAATATGCTAATGGGGCTGACGGTTAGAAATGGCTAATGTTGCTCATGGGCTTTAGATTAGGTTTGTGCAAAGATGTGTCCGTCGTTACCTTCTTTAGTGGATTGATAGCAGAGCTACTTCCAATAATTTGTTTGTTAAGCTGCTGTGGAGTAATTACAGCCACGAAGGGCTTGCTGCTTCAGCATATTGTTTGTTATTTATCGGCCAAAGCGTGTAGATAATGTGATGATAATGGGTAATAAGTATTATGTTGCATAACGGGGACAAAGCCATCGTAATGGTACGTACATCTCTTTCAAACATTTGGGTTCAGGACCATGGACAGGTCACAGCTGGCGATGTGTTGGCTCAGACTGTGAACGGAATATAAAGTCACTAAAAGAAAGTTTATTACGGGAAATGTTTTTGTCACTTTTATGTTCTGAGCTGCAGCAGATTGCTCTGTGAGATGGTGTGGCAGTAAAGTTGCATTAGAAAGAAAGCCTTTCTGTCTGATGTCTAATGTAGCGAACAAAGAGATGGTTCGAGAAAATAGCTGCAGTGCATCTTGTGAGACTTGTGAGTCTGTGCGCTGACTGTGTTCTGTCGATTTGTACACGAAGGCTGACGCAGCTGTGCTGTTATTTATATTAAAGGTGTCTGAAAACCTTGATTAGTGTCACATTTTTGTAGATTTTTGTCTGAGCAAAGCGGAACCAAAAACTAATGACGTTGTTTTGTTTAAGGTCTCAATGTTCAAATTCACCTTTTGATCATCAGTAGCATAGAACCCTAACTGGTACTCGACCGTCTGTAAAAAAATAAATACTGTCCTCAGTTTGCATCTGCTTTGAAGGGTTAAAAGGAAATTTCATATTCATATATTAATAATGTAATCTAGAAATGAAATAAGTATCACATGAGCATTTAGTTGAATATATGAGTGGATTTGCAGCTTCATGCCACATGTTCAGTCTCCTCATCCGTTAAAGGCTCTTCAAGAGTTTAAAGATTAGTTTAATCTTGAACAGCAGGACAAAGAAGAAAACAACTTTTAATTAATTATGAGACATGAGCTCTGTTTACTGGGACGTCTTTTAATTATTGGTGAAAACTGGGTTTTAAACCTTTTTTGGTCTATAAACCAGCAGGATTGGCTGCTCTAAATTGCCCCTATATAGTGTGTGTCTGTGTAAGAGGACCATGTTCCCAGCAACGAAGTGGCTTGGGCGCGAAGTCGCTAATGGACGTTTCAGCGACCATTCTATGTTTTGGTCATTGTCCTGCTTGGGGACCCTCTCTGAGTTCTCCGGTTTCCAACACAGTCCAAAAACATGAATTGGCTGCTTTAAATGTATCGCCCTATAGTGTGTATGTGTGTGTGAGAGAGAGAGTGTGCCCAGTGATGGATTGGCGCTCTGTCTTTGGTGTGACCTTAGTATATTGGATTAAGTGGAAAATAATGGGATGAGATTTATATTTATGTTCATCAGCCATGCGGTTCACAGTTCCATATGGAGTTTAATTAAACATGCAGACACAAGCCTGCGACCAGCCCGCTGTGTGTGTTTGTGTGTGTTTGTGTGTGTGTGTGTGTGTGTGTGTAGATGAAAGTTGCTGCTCCTGATAGATCTTAAAAAACAGATCAGTTTGATTATGTAAAGCACTTTTTCAGCTGGTGCTCTGTGTAACTGGGTAAGTGCATGTGATTTGTTTTCCGTGGGTTGTGTTTTAAAGGTTAAGAGACTCTCAGACAGCATCAAAGGTCGTGGCACATGGTGCAGAACCAGGTGTCACCCATCAGAACAGGAACTGACGCACACACACACACACACTCACACACAAACACACACACACACGTGGGATGCGGGCCAGTAATTAGCCTTTGTGGACGGAACGGGAGCCGCTTCTGTGTTCGGCACGTGGTTTAGCCGCATGTCTTTTATGTATCTTTCTATGCTTTTAAAGAAACGTGTTGCAGCCTGAAATGGCTCCACAACAAAAGTCTGATTAAACCGAGGACCGGAGTTTTTATAATGATCAAGTCCCGATCATTAGAACTGCACAAAAGAACTTTTAAATTATTACCTCATAACAATCAGCTGATAGTGAGGCAAAATCATGATTCACTTTGGGTTTTGTCAAAAATCATATATAAATATATATGAATATATGAGCATAAACTTTATAAAAACACAAAATATTTTCAGTCAGCACTCGACAACTCCCTGTCAGATCCATTTATTTATTATGTTGTAATTTTCTAATCTAATTTGAGGTTGCGGGCAGCACGGTGGGTTAGTGGTTAACACGTCCGCCTCTCAACGCTGGGGATCCAGCCTATCCCGGTGACAGAATGCAAAAGAAATATCTCCCTGGAGATAACCGTAGTCCACTTGAGCCAGTAGGTTCCATGACATTCAAATCTGGTGCTTAAGTAGGTGCAGTGTGTATAAAGGTCATGTTTTTAAAATATAAAACCATTAAAGAAAAAAAGAAGATTTAGAGCGGGGTGTTCACTTGGGTGTAAATTTTTGCAAAGAAATGAAACCATTTCCAAGGACAGTTACAGATTTAGGAATTATTGCAGCCATGCTTCATCCATTTTACTAAAAAAAAAGCCTGATAAAGAAGCGGTGTGGTTTTCTGGGATTTATTAATACTAAATCAAATGCTGTCTATAGATAACATTAATAATGACGGTTTATGTCATTATGTCATTGTGCGGAATGGAAAATGAAAAGGTTTCTCGCAGGTATGAACCGTTCTTTTTATATAGATGGTGACCTGGTGCTGAGATATGAAAGACACTGCAGGCTTTTAGTCAGCTCCAGATTCGACTTCCTAAATGATGTGGCTTTCCAAAAACTTGGCAGAATGTCTTCCAGCTGTGATCTCGAGAGTGTAGACCACTGCAGAAAGAATTTATTTTTTGAAACGATTATATTCTTTCGTTTTCGTTCTCGTTTCTGTTTTTTTTTTGTCTAAATAATGTTCAGTAAACATTACACAAAGTGCTGCACTGTAAAATAAAAGCGAAAGCTTTCAGCAGACTTTAACAGAGAGTCGCAGGTCCACAACAGTTATGCAGTAGGTCGAGTTGAAAATGCATGAGGCTTTGTGTGTGACCCAGCCATAGCAACCTGGTCACCCCAAAACATTCTGATCAGTAGCTGTGTTATAAAATGGGTAGCTCCGCTCCATAAATCTGATTGGCTGTTAGTCCAGCCATGACATTATTACCAATAACACACCTCTGAGCGATTCAGTATATGATTGTTTGTAAAAATGGTATCCTATTACTCTGCGATCCACATTCACTTTAAAAACTGGACTAGATTACGTTGCGGAAGATCAGATTATTAATGATTTTGTTTTTAATAGACGTATTTACAAATCAAACCTTATTTTTTGGTTATATTGTGTTTAACTGTTTCATAAAGGCAATAAGACACTCGTGGTTCTGCATTATTGTGAATAAATCACAGTAAAGAGAAGTAACTCTACTCTATTTTGTGTCACTTTGCGTAATAACATCGTTCTCTTGTGATATATTCTCAATATTGCTCGCCCTCGCTCACCTTATTGCTTTAATCTAGCACCTGTCTGTTATTAATCACATGTACTGCTACATAATGTGGTGCCATCACACTCTCTCACTCACAAGCTCCCTGTCTTTGTATTTCCATTCCTCTCTCTCACACTTTCAGTAAATAAACTGTAATGAACCGATCCGTTATGATCTGTTTGCTGTTGTCCGATATCGCTGTGCATGTTGTGTATGATGTTCGGTGCAGTGTGTTATGTTTTAAACTCTGTGCTGACGTATGAGGCTTCATGTGAAAGTGTTTCTAACGTCAGATCTCTTCCACTTCAGTCTTTGAGCTGATCCTGTTGTGATGGATCAAACATTTGACTCAGCAAATTACCCATTTACAAAGCTCCTCATCCCTAAATCCAGAGCATTAATGTGATCATTATCAGATAATTACCACATACAGAACATGCATCCATGCAGAAGACATTCCTGGCTTTAACAGCGAGGCTGTTTACACATAAATCATTAATGCAGTCATTATATGATTACCTGATTATCCGCTTCTGTGAACAGGGCACTTTTGTGTGATGCGTTATGTAAACAACATATTATATTAATGTGACCCTGATAATCATAATGTATGAAATGTTGCATCACTGGTGTAATAACGAGTTTTTTTTCAACATGTTTTTGCTCAAAGGATGTTTTTCGTGACTTATTTCTGCAAAAATGCTGATGTTGCTTTAAATGAGTGGTTTGGTCTCAGAGTGGACACTGCAAACAATGAAATATGTATTTTGTTGCGCATCAATCCCTTTGCAAGCCTCTTTAATCCGTTCGCCAGTGTGTTAATGGAATTTGGCAACCGAGCTGTGATGCATTTCATTCGATGACAGAGATGTGACGTGTGTTGTTCTGTTTATCTGAAAATCTCATCTCTTCTAATTATCTTTCTCTTAATCCTATACTTCTGACTGGGGTTGGGGGGGGGGTTCCCCCATGCCCATCCATGGGAGAACATTATGAGCATTGGGCAGATACTCCTAGAACCATTGGGATCCGAACCTGGACCAATAAGCCACCATATTTGGAAATAATGGAATAATTGTGTGTGTGTGTGTGTGTGTGTGTGTGTCACTGTGTGTGTGTGTGTGTGTGTCACTGTGTGTGTCACTGTGTGTGTGTGTGTGAGTGTGAGCTACTGCAACCAAAAACAAATTCCTTTGTGATTGATTCTGAATGTGAACGGTTTGTAAGCAGTAATGCAGTTCTGATCTGATTACAGAGGCTGTCTGATTGTTCCTGTTGTGTGAACAAAGTGCTTCAATTCTGCTAATCATTTCAGAATGATCGTCTATGGGATTTACAGTATCTCTTGACAATCACTGAAAAATTTGGTCAATGATACAGTTTTAAACAAGTGGTTGCTGCTGAGTCATCTGAGGAAATGCAGTGCTCTGATAATGTTCCCAAAATACAAACTGATGGAAATATTTTGGTTAATAAATGTATTTTGCGTTTGAAACTGTATACAGCGTTTTTATTGGTCCTAGTGTATCTGTTCACAACAAAGCCACCATGTCCAGGTCAGGGTTGCGTTGCGGGTTGGTCACCCTGCACGCCCACCACTTTCACATGCGCTGATGGAACCCTAAACGTGACCCGCGGATCTGTCCTCGACCCGCCGTCTCTTTCACAAGGCCTGTGCATGACAGCATGTTCTCATTCAGTGCAGAGATCATACAGTCTGTCGCGCTGCCAACACAGCTGTGGAAGGTCACGGGTCCGAAAACTTGGACAGATTAACTGGCTGGTGAAATGGAACTCGAGATGCATGCAGTTAGAAAAACAAAAAAAAAGTCTTTTGGAATGATTTAAATCGAATGTGGTCTGGTCCTCATCCAACTAATAGTGGAAGGTAAATGTATTTTACACTTGTTTTACTTTTTAAACAGTACATGACTTCAGGCTCAGGGCCCTACCCTGATGTTTTCTTGTTTCATTGGAATTCTTGTTGATTTATCACATGTTCATTACTAGTTCAGCACACAAACACGATCACATTTGTAAGGACTTTTTCAGGGAAATGAAGGCTGTAAAGACGTAAAGACAAGAGATTTAGAGGGTGGGTGGTGTGTGTGTGTGGGGGGGTGATTGGGGTGTGAAATCCTTTTTAAAAAGCTGTAACAACCACATTATGCACACTGACCATCGATCTGAATCCCAAGTGAAAAGAGATTTCTGTCAAGAGCAGCTTCTTATAGCATTACAGCTTTGACTGAACCATCACAAGAGTTTCCTTTTTCAGGATTTTGTTGTAGATGTTATGCTTTGTTTGGGATCATTGTCCTGTTGCGTGACCCAGTTTTGATTCGAGCTTTTGGAGAGTTTACCTTTATATATTAAATATAAATACATGTAAGGTAATCTCTTCCATTAACACTGTTCTATTCAGAGTTCTGAGAGTTTGTAATAGTGCTCACATTAACAGCATTAGCAGGTTCTTTATATTTCGGCGTACCTTTGTCAGCAGGGCTCTCGTTTCTCGATGTGCTTTTTTTCTGAGCTTTCTGCTTTATGGGTGAGAACCATGAGTTCTGAAATAGAACTGCATTTGGGTTTTTTCCCAGTTTTTAAAAGTTTGTTCAAGCACTTTCTTTCCTTTCTAAACACCCACCTCAGACTTTGTGTGTGATTCAATAGAAACCATTCTGTAAATGTAAAGGCCTTGTTTTAAACTGTGTTTCATTTTAAATAATAAAAATATATAGGCAGAGGTATTGCCTCTCATGGCTGGGGATCTAGGTTCGAATCCTGATCTGGGTGTGTTTTCACTCTACAGTCCAAAAACATGGATTCGATGTGAATTGGCTGCTTTAAATTGCCCCATATAGTATATGTGTGTGTGAGCCCATCGATAGATTGGCACCCTGTCCTGGATGTATCTGCCCTTCATTCTCAATGATCGCTAAAGACATTCAGACTAATTAGAAACTTAATGAAAGGCCACTGATTAAGAATTTCATCCATTTGCAGCAATTTCTTCAATTTTCTGTGAGAATAGATGAGGTCTGGGTGGAAAACATAACAGTAATGACATGAGCTTGCAGTGATACAGAAATCTGGGAATGAGAAGAGGTCTTTGTAAAGTAGGCAGTGCAGATAATCACTTACAGATGTCCCCTTCCTCATCTGTGGGTCAGTAACTCAAGTTTCTCCACTCATATTTCAGACAGCTTGCACCCCGGGTTGCGGTTTCCTCTAAGCTGGATTTCAGATTATGGTTACGGAAAATAAAGCTGGTGGTTGAGACGTCTGAAAGCCTGCGCTGTGGATCTCCTTCCAGAGTACATTTTGTGGTCCTGAGTTTGTTAAGAGATTTCGCCCGGTGGTAATCAGGTCAGGAATCTGCGACGAAGAAGTAAATGAGTCGGGTCAGACGGAGTGGAAATGAGTCCCTGAATGAGTCGAATATCAGATCTCTAACTTTAACTCTCTGCAGTTTGATCGGTCATTTCATAAAAACGAAAAAACATGTTCTGTCGTGATTACAGCTTCTCATTCAGCTGCAAAAAAAGAGATGAACACAGAAGAACCATAAATATGTCCGACATCAAGCAAAATGATCATCTCTGAGTGAATAGTGGGATGTGACCTCATGTTTGTAATATGATGGAGTTACCAGTTAAACACTGTTAACTAGTGTAAAGTCAGTCAGCGTTCAGGTGTATGTTAGTGATGAGTTTATTGTCCTTTTAACTTTAATGCTTTAAAGTTTAAATTGAACATAAGATTAATTTCATATAAACTGCCATCGCAGTCCTCCACTTTAATGAACCTTTTATTTAATCCATCATCGGATGAAGCTGCAAAAGGTTCTAACCTCGACTGATTTCTTTTTCAGGTTTGTCCTGGTGTTCAGCTGTTTGGTGCTGTCCGTCTTCTCCACTATTCCAGATCATCAGGAAATGTCATCCCGTGCCCTCTTTATACTGGTGGGTCTCCTTTTCATGATTCTTTATTGTATAAGATATTTATTATGCAAGTGTAGATGAGGAAAAGATAGAACTAATTATATACTAAATCCCTAAACTACCACAAATAAACAATAATAATAATAATAATAATAATAATAATAATAATAATAATAGAGTGTGTTTTGAATGCAGTACTTGAATTTGCAGCATTGTTGTTTTCCAAACATCAGACTTCTAATGCAGGTTATCATCAGAAACATTCTGTTTATTTTTGGTTCCTTTATGAATAAAAGACGAAAATCCACCTAATGTTCTGTGCTTTTATATTTCCTATTAAGCGCAATGATGCTTGACAATTGTTGCAAACATCACAACATGGCTAGCTTTATACTGCAGACCATCAAACTGTCCTTGTGTGTATTTGCGGTTGCATGAGATGATTCTCATCCAGGTAAATTTGAACGTCATCAGGACAAAGTGTTGGCAGCGTTTCATCGCAGACTCCAACGCAGCCAGTACAATTGCTAAAGAACTCATTGGCAGCATTATCCTCCACGAGATGGGAGTTCTTATGATCTCCCTCCTAATCAACAGCTGATGACAGGAATTGAGGAGGACGGTGTCTCAGTTCATCCTCTGAATTTAAACCCTTCATACTTTACATGCGGAGGGTCAGGTGTGAATGGAAATAGGGCCCGATGCGTCTCGACAGTCAGGTGGTCTGCGACGCAGGGGGACAGATTTCATTTTATTGGCAAAAGAACTTTCAGAACTCCAAAATTTTAAATTGGTTTGTACAGTGGCATGGTTGTTGGCGTGTGATGTGCTTTTTAATTATTTTAATAACTGTTAATCAGAGTTCTTTAAAAATGAATCCAGATCGTGGAAGATCATTGATCTGTTTATAATTGATTCTGTCTTCAATCCTCCATCAGGAGTTTGTGATGATTGTGGTGTTCGGGATGGAGTACATTGTGCGCATCTGGTCTGCTGGCTGCTGTTGCCGGTATCGGGGATTGCAGGGTCGTCTCCGCTTCGCTCGCAAACCTTTCTGCATTATAGGTAAGGGACTCTGAAGTGTTGTCTTGTAACATACTCTCAGTTTTCAGATGAACTTTCTTCATTGGTTTTCTTTCATCGTTTTTTCTTTTCATTCATCATCTTGTTCACTGTACCTGTACCTGAGCTTCTTAAGTTGCAGAGTGACTGACATCAGGGTCAATAAGCTTTAAAGCTGGTCAGCCGATTGCAGATTTAATCTGATGACCTTTCCACCATTAAATCAGTGACATTTTCTGTCGATTAAAGACGTGGCTTCATTCAGAGCTCAAGCCTCCATTCCTGTTATATTATCACAACAATGGGCAGCAGAATAAATCTAAACCTTAAGATGAATTTCGCTTTGTTTCATTCTTTTTTTAAACAAATGATTTTTACTTTAATTGTGTTTTTCTGGTTACAGATTCCATGTTCTCTTTGTCCATGTAGGTTTCTTTTGGGTTCTCCGGTTTCATCTCACAGTCCTTAAACTTGGATTCAATGTGAATTGGCTGATCTAAATTGCCCCTATATAACATGTGGTTGTGTGTGTAAGTGTAAGTGAGTATGTGCCCAGCTAAAGATTGTCACCCTGTCCAGTGAGTATCTGCACAGCGCCCGAAATGTTCTTAAACGTTCCCCTCCAAATCCGAGTATCCGATTAAGATGTAGATAATGGATTAATGGATTTAAATGTGGAATTTTTAGACAACTCACAAACACACACCTCCTTGTTTGACTCAGTTTTCATTAGCTTCAGCATATAGATGCACAGTGTTATTATACACACAGAGTACAGTCCATATGTTTCTCCACATATTGTTGCTCCCCTTTAATCTGTCCTGTAATTGTCAGGAGCCTGCAGAGATGGTTTTATTGAGAATGATTAATCGAGCTCCAGCCGTTCTGTGGTTGGTGGACCGGCGTGCGGACAGTGTAACGTCGGGTTCTTTAATTCCCGTGCTGTATTACTTTAAATCGAGTCCGCATTCTGTCCGACTCATTTATGATTTATGAAAACGAGGTCCTGCATTTCCCCGAAGAGACGAAGCCCATCGATAACAAATCGACCTTGTTACCGCAACCAGTCCGGGAGCATCCGAGCAGAGAGGCTGGGTTCATTCAGGTGGGAGATGGATCGCACGGACAGAGGGTACAAGAAAAATGGAGTCGAGCCGGCTAATGTTTATGCCTGGAAACTTGGAAGTGTTTGTGCAGTTTGAGGGATTTATTTGGGGCTTTCTGAACTTCTTAGTGTTTCTTCATTATTTCTCTATTTGCTGCAACGTGTTCAGAGAACAAAAATCCAACTCAACTTCAAAAGTCAGACGTAAACGTCTGTAATACACAATAACATTAGAATTCACTATTTTTTAAAAATATTTTCAGTTGCAAACTCAGATGTTTCACTCCAAATGTTTTAAAGTTCTGTTTAATTTACACCCTTCATCCCCTTTCCTCTTTTTCAGATATAATAGTGCTGATCGCCTCAGTCGCTGTGGTTTCTGCTGGTAGCCAGGGCAACATCTTTGCTGCATCAGCACTAAGGAGCCTACGCTTCCTACAGATCCTGCGCATGGTGCGCATGGACCGCCGCGGAGGAACCTGGAAGCTCCTGGGATCGGTAGTTTATGCGCACAGCAAGGTAAACCAGGATCTATATACAAAGTGAGATCTGAGCTGTGCTTTCTGAGGGAGTTTAACGCATTTAAAATGTGGTTTAATCACTAGGAGCTTGTGACTGCCTGGTATATTGGCTTCTTGGTGCTCATCTTCGCCTCATTCCTGGTCTACCTTGTAGAGAAGGACCTGAATCCGGACTTTTCAACGTATGCTGATGCGCTTTGGTGGGGCACGGTGAGTACACACATGACAGATGTATGTTATGGCAGAATTCAGACAGAGAGACAAAAGATGCTGAGTGTGGCAGCGGTCTCATATCCCAGCCGCTTCCTTTCAACCCATGATTTATTAATATTACCCAGTGAAGTTTCGAGACTTATGATTCAGCTCCTCCGCACAGGCACAGAACCCGCACACAGGCAACGTGAGGGGACATTACAGTCAACCTTCACTGACGCTGTTTCTTCAAAGTCTGTTTGAAATGTCGGTCTTAATGCTCTTTATAAAATCCATAGGGATCCAGAGAAGCTGCCGGAAGCTTCCTGTGTCAGTGGATAGGCTGCAACCCCGAGCAGTCGATGTGTTGGGGGAGCACGTGAAGGAGCGAACGGTGCACAGGGGCTTTGAGAGATCTGCAGGGTTAGCGGCATGAATTTCAAATAAAACATCAGAAAAAAAAAAACCAAGTTGCTATAGAGATGTGATTAGGACTAAACCCCCCCCAAAAAAAGCCATATTAAATTCCTTTTTACTTTGAATTTGTGGCTTAACTACATCTTTGACTTTCTGCTATGAGTAATTCTCCTGCATCCCATGAAGCTCTGGATGAATTTGTCTTTCCGATGACGATATGTGATCATTTTATTGACACGTTTGTGGAATGGCCTTTATTTTCACAGTTATCATAATGACCCCACATGGCAGCACGCTTGTTTTCGGGCTGCACATGAACAGCTGTAATGACAACTAGTCTGAGCGGGATGTCAGCTGATCTATAGGTCACTCAATACAGATTATTCTGCTGTTTAGTTTAGACAGGACGAAAACCAGCGAAACAGATTTATTGGGCTACAAAGGAAACACAAAGGAAGTGCAGCAGATGTATGCAGCGACACCAATACACACTCAGATATACACACAGCTTTATTTTTATACATTGTGTACGTAGACATCCATGCATTTAATGAAGACATGACCAAACCTTAATCATAAATAGTTTTAACTCTAACCATGAACATAGGGATGAGAGTAGGCTGCTGAGAGAATAGGGATAGATGAGAGAGGAGAGGCGGCGAAAGATGTGGAGGTGATGGATGGAGGAGAGAGGAAGGGAGAAATGTAGTGGTAGATATAATAAAAATAGTATAAAGGGAGAAAAAGAGGGAGGAAGGGGTAAGGAAGAGTAAGAGATGGTGTTGAAGGGGTGGATAGTGTGATGGGAGGGAGATGAACAGAGGGAGAGGGAGGTAGGGGTAAGATGAGGGAGAGGAAAGAAGACAGAGGGATGACGAAACAAAGGGTAAGGTAGGAAGAAGTAGAGGAAGGAAGGTTAAGGAAGGTGGAGAGAGGGGGATGAGGAGGGAGGCTGAGGGAGGGATGGTGTGGGACTATTTCGGGGGGGGGGGGTTCCCCATGCCCATCCAGGGGAGAACGTCTTGGGCGCTGGGCAGATACACCCAGGACAGGGCACCAATCTATCGCTGGACACACACTCTATATGGGGCAATTTGGAATACTCAATTGACCTTGATCCATGTTTTTGGACTGTGTGAGGAAACCGGAGAAACCCACACGGACACGGGGAGAACATGGAAACTCATGGAAAAAGATTGGGATTTGAACTGTAATCCATAGTGCTGAGAGGAGAACATGCTAAACACTAAGCCACCATGCCGCCCGACACATAAATCAACCTACTTATTATTTTTCTTTTCATAGATCACTCTCACCACCATTGGTTACGGCGATAAAACCCCCAAGACGTGGACGGGGCGCATGCTCTCGGCCGGCTTCGCTCTGCTCGGCATCTCTTTCTTCGCGCTGCCCGCGGTGAGAACGAAAGCCGTGTCTCTGAATTCTACAGATCCGCTTCAGCCGCAAACCCAGTCGCTGAGCTCATCGTGCTTTTGCTGTGAATTCCAGGGAATCCTGGGCTCAGGGTTTGCACTGAAGGTCCAAGAGCAACACCGACAGAAGCACTTTGAAAAGCGAAGGAACCCAGCAGCTTGTCTTATTCAGGTATGACATCATCATCCACGTGGATCATAGGGGTTTTAGGAATGGCGTCGGGAGACGACGAGCGCAGGACTTTGTGCGTTTGCACAAAATTTTGACTTTGATGTTGCTTTCTCTAATTTTACAATAAATTAATTAACAGAGCCTATATAATTACCGTCTTAACAAAACCACAGAATCCAAATCATAAACCCTGTTAATCAAAGACAATCTCTTGAATGGTTTTGCCTCAATCTTTCTGGGGTACATTTAAATTCACGGGTTCATGTTATACAAACCTCATGGTACTTCATGGTATACAAACAATAACCACAAAGTAATGCATTTTCATTCATTCATTTACTATCTTTCGCTTTATTCTCTATTAGGGTCGTGGGGGGGTTCCCCATGCCCATCCAGGGGAGAACGTCCCAAACGTAGGGCACCCAGGACAGGGGGCCAATCTATCGCTGGGCACACACTCACTCCACAGACACACTCTATATGGGGCAATTTGGAGAATTCAATTAAAGAATTATATTGACCTTGATCCATGTTTTTGGACTGTGGGAGGAAACCAGAGAACCCGAAGGAAACCCACGCGACATGGGGAGAACATAGAAACTCCACCCAGATGGGGATTCGAAACTGGGAATCCCTAGTGCTGAGAGGAGAACATGCTAAACACTAAGCCACAGTGCCGCCTCAAATAATGCATTTGTACCTTTTAATTTTAGTTAAATGATCAGCATCACTTTATACCAAAAGAATAATCATAATTCAAAACTGTTGTTATGGACGTGGAATTATTATTATCAATAAATTAATTAAAGTGTAATGAGGTATTTATGTAGATTTAATGGCCCTAATGTGCATATCATTAAGTGTAACCACCCTGTATCTGCTCATGGTATTATATCAGGCAGCGTGGCGCTACTACTCCACTGAGGATAGCCGTCCTTACCTGGAGGCTACATGGCATCACTATGAGTCTGCCCTGCCGGTGCTCAGGCATGTATGGGTGCCTGCCAAAACCAAAAAAACCTTAACCGTGCCTTTTACTAATCTCTGTTTTCTTGTTTTTTCCCCCCTTTTTTTACTTTTTCACTCTGATCCTATCCATTTTCTTTGGTTTGTTTTCTTTGTTATTTTGATTTTCCCCCGTTTTCTGTTTGTTGGGTTGTGTGTTCTGCATGCAGTGTGTTTGGCGTAGCTATGCGGCTGATGAGAACTCGGTTTCCATTGCTACCTGGAAGCCACATTTGAAGGCCTTGCATACCTGCAGTCCTACAAAGTAGGTATAATCCTCTGACACCTTCATTTAACCTTCAGCTTTTTTACTCATGTGAAGCCACAGATGTGAAATACTGTTTGTTCTTGTTAGAGGCTTCTTTCTGTCACCTGTTTACCTTTTTCATTATTCCAGATCATCACACACATTAATTGTAATACACCTTAAAGAAATACCAAAGCTTGATATGTCTGCAGATTAAAGGGTTAATGTGGTGGCCAAGAACTGAGATAACTTGAGAAAATGCTACTAATTTTTTTTTTTTTTACAAGAAATTACTAAAATTGTCCCTAATTATCCTTTGGAGGGTGCGGGGGTTCCTTCTGAAGGTTGGGGGTTCAAATCCCAGGTCCACTGAAGTTACCAGTGTGAGTCCTTGAGCAAGACCCTTAACCCTCATTGCTCCAGGGCTGCTGTGATGAGACCCTGTGCTCCCCTTGTAAGTCGCTTTGGATAAAAGCGTCCAATAAATGACCAAATGTAATGTAAATGTTTGGAGAATGTTTTGCTAATTGGTATGTTCTCCTATTGTTCTGACTGCTAACTGTTAACTCGAGCTGCCCTGACCCACAAGATCAAAATTTGATAATCCATGTCATCCAGCATTATTTTACTACGTTTTAAAGGGCAGCCTCTTAGCTTACCGACTGCTAGATGTTCTCTGCCCTCTAACTGCTGGATGAGGTTCAGGTCATGTGACTGTGGAGGGAAGCCCATAACCTTCAGCATCCTCTTCAGCTGCTGTGGAGCTGCTTATGTGCTGTTTTATAATATAGAACACGCTGAAATTTAAGAAAACAGTAGTATTTTAAACTGGTAGTCTCAAACTTGGTCCCTGCGCTGTATGGTGTATGTTCGTTACGTTAAGCATAAAACCTAAACGAAACTGAGCTGAACACCTGAAACAAAGACAGATGTATGCATGTTGTTCAGAATGCATGTCTGTATACCTCACATTCCTGGCCTTGTGCTCTCCGTCATTGCTTGAAGTGTGTTGTGCATTAAAGAATCTTCATGTTTGTGTTAATGATATGTGATGCTCTTCACACGGCTTTCAGATTCTTTGGCGCCTTCATTCTTTACCCGACATAACTGAAAATTAATACAGCCTGTAGAAATTGCTGCTGTATTTGTCATACAGTCCTAATGCAAAAGTTTGGACACCATGATTAAAGGTCATGTTATTGATCTTCTATGTGAAAATTAGTTTAAACATAAAGCATGGTTTCAGTTTATTTACTGAAATAAAATATTGGTGAAATGTAAAGCGGCAAGTATGAAGAACATATATTGACTATCTGATCCATATTTTTCATTTAATATATATATGTGTGTATATTTTTGACCTTTTTGGTATTTTAGATTTCATATTTATAAAGCTGCTGTTGGTGTAATGTGTAGGTGTACTAATTCTTTTGACCATAACATGATTTTTTTTTTTTATTGTGGATGTGTTAACGTAATAAACACTTAAAATTCACCAGACGTGATTTACAGCAAGTTGTCCAAACTTTTGCATAAGACTGGTTATTGTATAAAAATAGTAATAGCTTTCCTAAAATTTCTTTCTCTTATTTCTATTAAAGGAAGGACCAAGCTGAGACCTCAACGAGGTTAGTGTGACTGCAAGTCTAAAACATTTAGATTTCATATTAATATATTATATGTATAATTGTAAAAGCTAGGTTAACTGGGTAGCTAATAGCTTACGATGTCCTTCTTTTATTATATGGCATTTTTAGTATATTTAATGTCTTATTGGTTACCATTTATAGTTAAGTTACCCATCCAGAATTTAACAGCTAGAATGATACGTTATACCTACATGTAATACAAGGTTGTTTATCTATTGGAGGACCAATCTAAGCTATATGCTAAGATGCATGCCATGAATTATAGGTATTAATAAAACCTGTGATCTGTCATAATCAGAGAATAAATGCTCTAACTGTAATAATAGTTTGAAAAATCTTAGTTTGTGAGCTGCTGGTGTTTATTATGTTGACTATGTGTTCATACATTTATGATATTGATATCATAATAAATGTTATAGTACTTTTGTCCATATAGTGTGTTTATTAAAGACTTGAAATTATCATCTCCATATAGAGTCTCTGTAGCTGTTTCTGTTTGATACTCAACAGTAAAATGCATTTCCAATTCAGCAGAGCCACTGCTTTTAGTTTCAGAGTGAAAATGAGGACTGGAGAGTCACACTGGATCTATTTTACTACAGTTATTATTCTAATAGATGCTGCTTACTTTCACACAGCCAAAATTCACCTCTCACAGGTGGAGGCATGATTTTCCATCCTAATTAGCATACGATTTCCAAGACCCAGAGAGAAAATGATGGCTTTTGGCCAAACAGAAAATCATAATAGGCAAACCAAACATTACTTATCCTGATTGGGAAATTATCTGGACTCGTTTAGAGGCGGGGACACGCCTAATCAGTGATTCATCTCTGTCGCTACTCGCTGAGGAAGGCAATATGAGATATGAAAACAAGGTCCTAGAAATGAGGTTCTGTCGTCAGAGTAATGAGACCTCCGAAATACTGCACTAATGAGTCTGTGTGCTGGAAGGTAATTTAGCATAGTTACAGGAAGCGTTATTTAGGAGCACATTCAGATTTTGGGGTGGTTATAAAAACCCACTGGGTTTGAATTCATACATTTTTCAAAGTGGTGAAGAAATTTGCCCGCAGTCCAGAATGGAAGATGTCAAACTCACTTAACCCACTGATCTTATGATTCTTTTTCAAATTCGGATCCAGTAAAAGGCTCGGCGGTAACAGACAGCAAAGAAATCTGAGTGCAAGGAGGTATAAACATCGTGCTTCACTAGCTAGCATAATGCGAGGCTCACTAACAGAAGCATGGATCGCTGGCATGTTACGATTTAGATGCAAACTGAAACTTTTCCATCCATTAACTTCCGCTTTTATCCTCTATTAGGATCATCCAGGGGAAAACATCTCGGGCGCTGGGCAGATAGACCCAGGACAGGGCGCCAATCTATCGCTGGGCACACACTCACTCAAACACACACTCTATATGGGGCAATTTGGAGAATTCCATTGACTTGATCGATGTTTTTGGACTGTGGGAGGAAAGCGGAGAACCCTGAGGAAACCCACATGGACACGGGGAGAACATGGAAACTCCACCCAGAGTGGGATTCGAACCGGGAATCCCTAGTGCTGAGAGGAGAACATGCCAACCACTAAGCCACTGTGCCGCTCCTACTGTGGTTAATCCGGTTCTTTTAGCTAAACAAGCCCATAATGGTCGATGTGCTAACTTTAGCACTGTAGCAGCTACAACTTAATATGATACGCAGGAGAAAATATAAAAAATATATATAATCTGGAATTCAAAATAAATAAAAATAATAGTAAAACTTCAGATGGAATAAAATCTCTTTTCAAACTGATTCTTATTTGGATGGACAGATTGTTGTGCAATTTTAGCATGCTAACAATTGTCTCTAACAAGCGCATGTTGTCCACACTCACAGTTTATAGTTTATAGAAAATAAAATGTTGTTAATGGCTCAACCTTTTGTGAAAAGTCATGCAGGTGGGATTTTCTTCACTGATGGAGATGCTGCGACCTCAGGTGTAAACGTTTAATAAACCAGGATTTTAATGCGAGCTTCATCTCTCTTGGTCTCACAGTCAGAAGCTGAGCTTTAAAGACCGTGTACGGATGGCTAGCCCACGTGGTCAGAGCTTTAAAAGCAGACAGCCGTCTGTCACAGACCGCCGCTCCCCAGGCGCCGAGATCAACGTGGACGGCTCCAGTCCAGTCAAAGTGCAGAAGAGCTGGAGCTTCAACGATCGCACTCGCTTCAGACCCTCCCTCCGCCTCAAGAGCCAGTCTCGCAGCACCAACGAGGGTGAGACCCCAAAGCTTTCACTGTAGCTTCCTGTATTATGTATGTGAGACATCCGACCTTTACAGCCGTTGAATTTTATGACGTACGTTAATGATGTCGCCGGGATGTCCAAACACCCACCACAAGCTGAGAATCAATCAAGTATTTTTTTCTTAATTGGTGTTGGACTTGATGATGTTTAAAACGTAAGACTTCATTATTTTAAAGGGTAAATGATGAACATTTTAAAAATGAATGGCGTTTAGCTTCAGTTACAGTTCAGATTTTGTCTTTTTCCTTTTTAATTGTGCCTCATGTTGTTTAATCTCAACACTGACTTCGTTTTCTTTTTTTTTTTTTTTCTTAATAGACTTTTCTCATTTTCCTCTTTCCTTTCAGGTGTTTAATGTAACTGTACAGACACCTCACTGATTGCAGAATAATTGAGTGATTAGCAATGCTTGATGCCAGAAGTAAGCTGTGTGTGTGTGTGTGTGTGTGTGTGTGTGTGTGTGTGTGTGTGTGTGTGTGTGTGTGTGTGTGTGTGTGTGTGTGTGTGTGTGTGTGTGTGTGTGTGAAAGCAGGTGAAGCTAATATGTTAGCCGAGGAGGGTTTTGATGAGAAAGGCTGTCACTGCGAGATCTCCGCTGAGGATTTGCTCCCGGCAGTGAAATGTGTCATTCGCGCAGTCAGGTAAACAACACTCGCACAACGATGCACCGTTCATTCTCTCATTGTTTGCTCCATTTATTTACTCACTTCATTCAGTGCAGATGGAACCCGATGGCTTCATGTATTCACAGTTTAGTTGTCCCTCAGGTCTGATGCAAAAGCCCAGCAATGCTGAACCATTAGATGCCTTTATTGTCGTCATGCAGCAGATACTTATGTGTTAAGTATAATACCCAAACTTGTTAACCTGGGATTACAGTGATCCTGAGTTTGTCTTTATGCCTTCCCCCCGGAATAGAGAGTCGGGTGGCAACCAGGGAATTAAACCAGATTTTAAATCTATAGCTCAACACACTAACCATTCAGCCATGGCCGCCTCTTTGGTTTCGGGAATTAAGAGCTGTATGACTGTAACAATGTCTGTGCTGTTAAATCATATTTTAAATAAGAAGCATTAATATCATTTGTAATTGAAACAATCGATCAGAGTCAGATGTCCGTCACTAACCCATGTGATGGACATCCACCTTCCTCATGCTTTCACTTACAGCAGCCACCTTTGTGAGGGAGGTACCTGGATGCTGTATCCCTTCAGACTTCACCCGTAGTCCACTTTCTTCTTAATGCCATCTTTTGCAAGACACAAATACATACCTACACACACACACACACACACACACACACACACAGGGACACCTCTATGGCTCATCTTTTCATGCAGGGTGTGTTAATCCTCCATCAGTTCTACTTGGTTGGCTATTTTTGATTGCTGGATGAATCACAGCTCATCGGTTACACTGAGGTGTTAAAAACCCCCAGGAGCAGAGCTGCACCCGATACAGTCACCCTACCAGAGCCATACAGTCTCTGCTTGTTGCTGGTCCCATGCTGATTTATTTCCAATTATTAATGAGGTAAAAGAAACAGATGGGGTGCTGGCTGTAACCAAATCCAACATTTGTAGGTTTAGTAATGGGATTTATTCATTCATTCATTCATTATCTTTCGCTTTATCCTATATTAGGTACTCGGAGGGGGGGGGGGGTGTGTTCGCCATGCCCATCCAGGGGAGAACGTTTCAGCCAGGACAGGGCACCAATCTATCACTGGGCTAATGGGATTTAGTAATTTAGTAATTAATATATATATATATAATTTTCATTATATGAAAATGAAAGAGTGAATGGTTTAACTGTGACTGCAGCTGCTACTCGGCTGCATGTATGTTGGGAAAGTCTTTTAATAGCTGGTGGTCAGTGCTGAGATTTGTTCTATGTAGATGTGCGTCAGTACGTCAGTCGAGGTCGTGGCTTCGTGCACCCTGCTGTTGGTGGTCTAGTTTTGAGGCATATTGCGAGCTTCGAGCCATGTTCATGTTGTTGTAGCTCTCCAGCCTTGAACTTTAGCTTTACACGATGCTGTAGGACATGTGTGGGTGAGCGTCAGCTTCACGGAATGAGAGTGAGAGAGGACGGTGGTCAGAAGAGAGCCTGAGGTCTTACATGGTACCGATGGTATGATTTGAGGTATACTATTATATTTTCTGAATGCTGTACACTTTATTTTAATGATGGTTTTATCACCTGCCTGGTCTAACATGGCGTAATACTGCCACCTACTGACATGAAAATGAAAGTACAGCATTACTGCATTAGAACAGCATTAGAAATTGTTTGTGAAAACGCCACGACACGTGGAGGACGGAAACTAGATTATATATGTTTAAGTATGTGTGACTGGGTCCTGGTTTTAACAGTTTGCATGTTCTCCCCATGGCAGAATGATGAACTTCTGTGTATATGTGTTTTTAAATTTATGCCAGATATTTATGTTCAGGGCGGCACAGTGGCTTAGTGGTTAGCACGTTCACCTCTCAGTGCTAGGGATTCCCGGTTCGAATCCCCATCTGGGTGGAGTTTCCATGTTCTCCCCGTGTCTGCATGGGTTTCCTCTGGGTTCTCCGGTTTCCTCCCACAGTCCAAAAACATGGATCAAGTCAATTGAATTCTCCAAATTGCCCCATATAGAGTGTGTTAGTGTGCGCGTCTGTGTGCCCAGTGATAGATTGGCGCCCTGTCCTGGGTGTATCTGCCCAGCGCCCGAAACGTTCTCCCCTGGATGGGCATGGGGAACCCCCCCCCGCGACCCTAATAGAGGATAAAGCAGAAGATAATAAATGAATGTTCATTTATGCCAGTGTTTTATTTCTGCAGGATCATGAAGTTTCACGTGGCGAAGAAAAAGTTTAAGGAGACGCTGCGTCCGTATGATGTGAAGGATGTGATCGAGCAGTACTCAGCTGGACATCTGGACATGCTGTGTCGGATTAAAAGCCTGCAGACCAGGTAGCTCCAGTCAGGCCAGCCTTCATCACAGACACGATGTGTTAGCTCTTCAGATCTATTACTTTACACGCAGCAGTGTTGTGCTCTATTAATAAGGCTTTATACTGTATGTACACAGGTCTGTCATTAATATATCAATCTAATGATCAGTTCAGTAAGATAGCACGATGCCTGATAGAGGCGTCTTCATGCAATTCCTTGTCTCTAAACACAGTGCAGGTGCGATGCTTATGAGTAAAAGTGCATCTGATATGAATTTTCCTGATAAATTCAGCAGCCAACGGATGCATCCTGCTCTTTCAGTTAAATCCGATTATAAGCGTGTATCAGATGATGTGGAGGCAGTTATGGTGTCTGTGTGTTTCAGAGTTGATCAGATCCTGGGGAAAGGCCAGGTTCCTGTGGATAAGAAGCTGAGGGAAAAGCTATTGTCTGATGGAGATTTGCTGGAAGATGTAAGCATGCTGGGCAGAGTGTGTAAGGTGGAGAGGCAGGTAAGGGTATCACAGCAAACTACCACTGCGTATCAATATACTGCTCCTGTTGCATACAGTATGTCTTTATAAACTCTCATTTTTAAACGCCACAACCCAAAAGGTCCAGCCACCAAAGTGAAGTGAGTGGACCTTAGAAAGTAGCTAATGAGTGTGAAATTATACAGGATTATTATTGTATAGATGGTTTCTGCTCCTCTGTGGGAAACATATTCACATCTGTTCTGTTGTGCAGAATTTTATGATCATTTAAATAAAAGTTTTTTTTTATCTAACCATCTTTTCCCCATTTAAGGTGCAATCTATCGAATCCAAAATAGACTCATTACTGGATGTGTATCGGCAAGTCCTCCATAAGGGAACCACCTCCGGCATCGCCTTATCCCCGCTGCCCCTGTATGAACTGGCGCAAACATCCGACTACAGTCCGATTTTAAACAAGGATCTGAATTCCCCGTCTCAGTTCAGCCACCTGAGTTGCTCCAACTTCCCCCGTGGCTTCCATCTCATCCTGGCTCCCAATGATTTTAACCGCAACTTGAACAACTCCCCCGGCTCTCCCACTATGGACGACAAAAATAGCTCAGCAGCACAGTTTTGCCCATCGCCCCTTCATCCGCTGGCTACACCTACCTCGGATGGGCCCCCCGTTTTTACTCCAAACAACATTTACTCTGGAAGAGTAAATTTCCCCAGACTGGCGAGTCCACCTCCGCCACCTTCGTCCTCCTCCCGGTTTCAGCTCCCTTTGTTAACTCCGCAGTCAAGCCGGGTGATGAATTCATCGACTCCTCCTCAGTCCAGCCCTCCTGATCTGTACCCACCCTCCTATGTTCCTAGAACCAAGCAAGACTTGGGCTTAAGCTCAAGAAATGGACTTGGCCCCAATGAGGACGTCTCCTGGAAAAGGAACATCAGCATGCAGATGGAAATGGACCCCCTGCTGCCGTTGTCCCCTGCACCAGACAATGGGGAAGCTGCTTTAGAGAAATCCTTTTCAGTCCAGGACCTGATTCCAGAGATCGATGGACGTAACAGTCTCTCAGCCAGCAGCAGTCAGGACTCTTCAGCTACGGACAACGATGCCGGGGGCGTCGGCTGGGCGGAGGCCGACCTTTTCATTACGGACGGTGATCTGGAGAACTCGGTTCAAACTTGCAATTCAGCAATTGGCTTTCAGACCCCACCCGCAGCGGATGCCTCTTTTTCCTCTGACCTTCTTAGGACAGGGACTTCCACGCCCAACAGGGGTGGTACCAAGCCTTTCAATATGCCCCACGTCCGACTGAAATAACCCTGAGACCGAACGGACTTGCACTTGAAGGATTGTGAATGATATGAAGCTCGCTTAAAGGCTTTATCTCATTTTTATTGTAAGTATTTTATTTTAGACTGAAAATGGGAGGGAACTGAATTGACTTGGAGGTTTTTTTCATTATTATGTTTTTGATATTTACAATTTTGTATTTTATTTTCATTAATTTAAGAAAAATGGAAAATGGATTAATACAGTCAGCTTTTCAAACATGTCACTTTTTATGTGTTTTGTTTCTAAATGCACTGCAGCTTCTGAACAGGGAGAAAAAAAAGCTTCATCCATCTGATAAAGTCAGCGGTACGGCCTTTAATTCACTCGCAGATGAACAGATTGTACGTTGCTTTTGATTTACAGGTGAATAATAAGTGTACAAACAGAAATGAATCCAGCAATGAGAAACATGACACAGTAAATGTATTAACTACACAGTAATTTTACTTTTACGCTACTTGCAAATGCCAGGCGTAAAAAAACGCCAACTGAGATCAAAGAACAAAGTTTGCTGCCTATGCGACATCTCGCCAGTATTGTTTTTTATCATCAACCCTTTTGCATTATGGTCCTTTCATTCTAAATAGCATGTTATTGCATGTGAGTGCCACGGGACTGCAGATGAGACATTAACTCTAGTTTAATTCAGTGCATCAAGTTTTCATTATCTTTAATAGTGTAACGACGACCAGTATATTTACTTTAAATTAGTATGTGGTTTAAATCTAGTACCCTCTGTGCAATATGTGCACCAGTTTTGTACCCCCATCTGGATTTGTTTACAGATCTACTTTAATATCCTCCTCCCACTCCGCTCCTTCTACGGCATCATATGAATCGTTTTGCATCCATTTGCATAAAGTTTACAGAGGACTCTACTGTCCGTCCACCCCTCACACTTGTCTGTAGAGAATCCGGTCATAAATTATAACAAGCTAGCAGAATTCACTGTGTCCACCATTTTAAAATTAAATATAATATGACGTTTCATTTTTGCTTTTATGACAGTTATTAACATTTAACGTGATTTAATGAAGCTTAGAAGTAACAAATCAATTTTCCAAATCAAATTACTATTTACATGTAAATGACGAACAAAACTGATGTTTTGAATGAATTGTGCGACGAGATGCCACGACTGTAACGTTCACATGAAATTAGAACTCAAGTTCCCTAATCAATGTCATCGTCTTTAATAAGTACAGGACTGCTTCCCATGTAGTCGCATCAAAGTTTATTAAAAGTCCTTTTTTAAAAAGAGAATTGCATTGTTAATGATCATATTAAAAACAAGTCGTACACGTGATGAAAAATTAATTTAATAATAAATTTGATTTGTTTTTTTAACATGTGAAGAATGTAACTTGTATTGGACTTTATATTTAAATGAACAATACTGTAAATATATACTGCATTAAGGTTTGATGGACCGACTTAAGTGGTTTTTCTACATTTGGTTACATACATTTGTGAATTGAAGTGTTTTTGAAAACAATGTTCCGGACTCGATGAGCGGCAGCTTCGCTGTTAAACACTGTACAGTTTTTATAAAGAGAGATTAATTCCAAGAGGAAAATAAAGTTCTACATGCTGCTTGTTTATTGTGTTCATGTTGTAGCTCGGTTCTTATTTTGTCTGATTATTTCTAGGGCGGCACGGTGGCTTAGTGGTTTAGCACGTTCGCCTCTTAGCGCTAGGGATTCCCGGTTCGAATCCCCATCTGGGTGGAGTTTCCATGTTCTCCCCGTGTCTGCGTGGGTTTCCTCCGGGTTCTCCGGTTTCCTCCCACAGTCCAAAAACATGGATCAAGTTAATTGAATTCTCAAAATTGCCCCCTATAGAGTGTGTCTGTGAGAGTGAGTGTGTGTCCAGCGATGGATTGGCGCCCTGTCCTGGGTGTATCTGCCCAGCACCCGAGACGTTCTCCTCTGGATGGGCATGGGGAACCCCACCGCGACCCTAATAGAGGATAAGCGGGAGATAATGAATGAATGATTATTTCTAAAGTGTGCTTTAGGTTTTAGGCTGGGTCACATGGTCTGCAAAAACTATATTTCGTCTCATCGTCATTATTTTATCTTGACCGCTTAATCAGATACCCCCGGGACAGGGCAAATGGAAACTCCGCCCCATATGCAAATGAATTACAGCCCATGTCTTTACAGGCCTGTACACTTTAGCATGAGTGTACAGACTGCATTGTAAATTAGTATTCCTGTATAATTGTAAGGAAAAAAATGACACGAAGGAGTCTTCAGTCCTCTTTATTGTTCAGCTTATAGAGAAACATACATCCTGATGTTAAAGTACATGAGTGCAAGTGCAACATATAAAGCTTGTGTTTGCTCAAAGTGCTAAGGGGGTAGATGCTTCCTAAAGTGCACTAGTTAGCTTGCTGCAGCCAGAAGGTCACTACACAGTTTACACAGTTAAATTAAAAGATAACGCACACCGGTGACTACAAGCAGGTGCTTTGTTTGGCTCTTGCAGGTCACATTAGCATCATTAGCGACGTAGCAGGTCGTGACAGAAACTACAGCAACACAGAGACTTAAAAACTCAGAGGTTCAAATGGTAACCAATAAATAAATCATATTAAAGTTAGCATCGTTGTCACGGCATTCTCGTGTGATTCTTTGTTTTTCCTCCGCCTACTTTTGCGATGCATTGTGATTATTTGCCGGACGTTGACTATTAAGCTAAGGAGCAGATGGATGTCGTGGATTCGGTTGTGGCTGACTCGAGAGTTTGCAGCCCTGCACATCATTCATTTGTTCTTCTGGGCCTTCTGAGCGGACTTGGTGACCTTTCCCGAGGTGGCTGTCTTCTTCTCCACGCCTTTAATGACACCCACCGCAACCGTCTGACGCATGTCTCGCACGGCGAAGCGCCCTGTGGAATCGACCGAGATTGAATGTGAGAACCGTGCTGTGCTTGTGACAATACACTGATATTGATCTGTGTTCTGAAGACGTGGTACTTACCCAGGGGAGGGTACTCCGAGAAGCTCTCCACACACATGGGTTTGCCTGGAATCATGTCCACTATGGCAGCGTCTCCGGATTTAAGTGACTTGGGATTGTCTTCCAGCTTCTTGCCGGAGCGACGGTCGATCTTTTCCTTTAACTCTGCGAATTTGCATGCGATGTGCGCCGTGTGGCAGTCCAGCACCGGGGCGTAGCCCGTACTGATCTGACCCGGGTGGTTCAGGATGATGACCTGCATGCAAACGCAAGACATGTCACAGCACAGTGGGAGGTTCCAGAGCAGTTCAACTTTTGTCTTTGGTCATTTGAAATTCAGTTAGAATTATTTTTTATGCCGCATTACGTCACAGTGTGTATGATTGTGAGGCTTTCGTTTAATATTTACATTTTTTTGTGAAAATTTAAGGTCAAAAACACACTCAGAGTCCCTTAAAATACATATCCATTATATTAAAAACTAGGTAAGTATTTTTGTTTCATGTGATACTTGGCCTAAAGTTCCAGCTACCAGCATAATACATATTTTTCTGATGAATGACATCATGACGATGTTAAGACGCTTTACAATTGATTAATTGCAGCAATTTTAATCACGAATAATTACAAAATCGATTATCCCTACCTTCCAAAACCTGCATGGCTTTCCTGTATTTTTCTACCATGTTCAAAGACATGCTGGCAGGTGAACTGCAGATTCTTAATTACCCCTGTGACTGTACTGCTTTTTACGATGTCAGTTTTTACAGATTTCTGCACCAAGCTTTAATCTACAGAGAACTCTCTGCTCTCTCGGCTCTCGCTTCATCACTAAATGTAAAGTGTTTAAAGACACGACTGAGTGTTGGCCAAGATGTTGCGATGGCAGCGGCGGATACCTGGCTGAGGCAGGCAGTGCGTACATTAGGTTTCAGACAGTAAAAGTGAGGGCGGAGCCTTGAGCCATAAGTCTATCCTGCGTTTTCCATGTAGGAACCTCTGAAAATATCCCTGTCTCAAATTCTCTATATGGGAAAGTATTGGGACACCTACACATTAGATCTACAGGACCTTTGATGACATCCTATTCTAATCTGCCCCCCTTTTGCAGCCTTGAGAGTTTCCACCCTCTCTGTTCTGTTTCTGCTCACCTGGGCCGTGAAGCTAGCAGCTTCTTGGGGAGGATCGTTCTTACTGTCCCCTGCGACGTTTCCACGACGGATATCTTTAACCGAGACGTTTTTCACATTGAATCCCACGTTGTCTCCGGGCAGGGCCTCAGATAGAGCCTCGTGATGCATTTCCACTGACTTCACCTCCGTGGTAACATTAACAGGGGCAAAAGTGACCACCATGCTGGGTTTGAGGGTGCCGGTCTCCACACGACCGACGGGGACGGTCCCGATGCCTGAGAAGAAATAATCAGATGCTGTATCTTGCTAAGAAACAGATGAGCTTGATTGCGCTCAGTGGGTGGTGCAGTGGCCTGGTGACCAGAAGGTTCTAGGTTCTATAAAACTATCAGTATCTGATTTTAATGTTTAATAAGACGCTGGTTAATTAATACACTGTGTTCTGTAATAACAGGTCAGAATGTCAGGATTATTGCTGTGCATCAAATTATTTAATATATCATAACAAGGATGTTTTACTGATATGTAAATATATACAGTTTTATTTTTTGAGTTTAATAACTGCAGAATGTCTTTGTAATAATATTCTCACCTCCAATCTTGTAAACGTCCTGCAGGGGGAGGCGCAGCGGCTTGTCCGTGGGTCGGCTCGGTGGCTGAATGGCATCCAGAGCCTCTAACAGAGTCGTTCCAGAGGCGCTTCCATCTTTACGGTTGATCTTCCATCCTTTAAACCAGGTCATCTGTTGGAATCAAAGCCCATTTTATTACCAACCTTCGTCATAGTCAGAGTTTTTGCAGAGAACCTGAGATCTTTAATCTGCTGACGCCACAGTGAATTACTATTTACTATTTTACTCAGCAAATCAATATTAGATAGACATTTGTGAGTAAGCCATGAAAAGTTAAGTGTGGTACTAACATTTGTGCTCGCCTCCAGCATGTTATCTCCGTTCCAGCCTGAAATGGGCACAAACGCCACGGTTTCGGGGTTGTAGCCGATCTTCTTGATGTAGGTGCTGACTTCCTTTACGATCTCCTCATAACGCCTTTGACTGTAGTTGGGTTCCGTCGAGTCCATCTTGTTCACGCCAACGATCAGCTGCTTGACCCCCAGCGTGTATGCCAGCAGGGCGTGCTCTCGGGTCTGTCCGTTCTTCGAGATGCCTGCTTCAAACTCACCCACCCCTGCTGCCACTATGAGCACGGCACAGTCGGCCTGAGGTCCCACACAGGATGAGAGAAGGTAAGAGAATGAACACCAACGATCTTCAGTTTTATGGTAATTTGTTGATATGAATCATGTGTTAATATTATTGGTTGAATGATCTCTTTAAAGGAAGATGACCCTCTGGAAACAGACCTGTGAGGTTCCAGTGATCATGTTCTTGATGAAGTCCCTGTGGCCCGGCGCATCGATGATGGTGACGTAGTACTTGCTCGTCTCGAACTTCCACAGAGAAATATCTATAGTGATTCCCCGCTCACGCTCGGCCTTCAGCTTATCTAGAACCCACGCGTATTTGAAGGAACCCTTGCCCATCTGTCAAATACACACAGAAGACGGGTTACAGAAAGGAAAACATACCAAATAAATAAAAACAAGCAAAACATACACAAACAGCCTTCAGATCTCACCTCAGCTGCCTCCTTCTCAAACTTCTCGATGGTCCGCTTGTCAATGCCGCCACATTTGTAGATCAGGTGACCTGTGGTGGTGGACTTTCCAGAGTCCACGTGACCGATCACCACTATATTAATATGCACCTTCTCCTTTCCCATAACTTTACGTTGAAGATCTTACACCTCAGTGAGAACCAAAACCTACAGCAGGAAACACTCAAATTAATTAACAGTATTATTTTGGAAAAATGTTGACTTAGTGGTTAGCATGTTCGCCTCTCAGTCTAGGGGTTCTCCGGATTCCTCCAACAGTCCAAAAATATGGATTCAAGGTGAATTGGCTGCTCTAAATTGTCATGTGTTTGTGTGAGATCTGCCCCACGCCGATCTGCCCCTATATATATATATATATATATATATATATATATATATATATATATATATTTGAGGGGGGTTTCTGTTCTTTAAGGCAAATATCTAATTTAACAATCACAGCACGCAACTAAATGCATTTGGACATTTAATCGGGTTACTGACACCCAAACAATCCATGTACAGAACGTTAATGACATTCCATTCTAGGTTAGTATTCCAATTGCAGCAAACAGCTTCTTCTCATTTAAAATGTTTAATTAATCTATTGTTATAATTTAACTGTTAATAATGTTAAATATGAGCTTTAACTCAATAACGGTCTGTTAGTTTATAAACCTCGAGGGCAAAGCCATAATAACCCCATACAAATAACCCCATACAGAACTGACAATTTTAATCTGCTCTGGTTTGAGGGTTTAATGAAGAAATAATAATAATAATAATAATAATAATAATAATAATAATAATAATAATTAATAATAATAATTAATAATAATAATTAATAATAATAATAATAATAACAATAACAATAACGTCAAAAATACTGTAAATCTAACACAGAGGTCATTTCACTAAATGCGCAGATGAAAGGCTACGAACGCGCTCCAACCCCGAGCGCCTCTTTCCACCTGCGTCATGAACCTTTATTATCCCTTTAGAAATAAAACCATTCAACTCCTCTCATCTAATTCCACGAACACGCGCGTGTTTGTCCCACTAAATGAGACATAGCTCAGATTAGAGGACAGCCACACGCTGTTTTCATGGCGTTTCTGACCTTATTCAGCTGAGACGACACCTGGCGCAGAGACCGTTGCAGACGCGGCTGTAACGACGCTCAGTCCGTTCTGTAGTGTTTGTGTGACGCGGATGGCGTCATTAAAAGATGACGCAGTTACACTAGTGTCCACTAGGTGGCGGTATTGTATCTGTACCATTATTAGTAAGCGACAAAACTTTTAGTGCAAACAGAAATCTCAAAGTTAAATTCATTCATTCATTCATTATCTCCCGCTTTATCCTCTATTAGGGTCGCGGTGGGGTTCCCCATGCCCATCCAGGGGAGAACGTCTCGGGCGCTGGGCAGATAGACCCAGGACAGGGCGCCAATCCATCGCTGGGCACACACTCACTCACACAGACACACTCTAAACGGGGCAATTTTGAGAATTCAATTAACTTGATCCATGTTTTTGGACTGTGGGAGGAAACCGGAGAACCCGGAGGAAACCCACGCAGACACGGGGAGACCCCCCCCCCCCCCCCCCCCCCCCCCCCCCCCCCCCCCCCCCCCCCCCCCCCCCCCCCCCCCCCCCCCCCCCCCCCCCCCCCCCCCCCCCCCCCCCCCCCCAGTAGAAATATGATAATTCTACCAAAACCGAGAAACTGACTTATTTACTTATTTAATGGTCACTGCTTAATAAATTCCACATTCTGTTAAATGAGTTTTATGTCCACCCTCATCGTCGTGGTTCCTGTGCAGGTCTTTACATTTGGGATGTCTGTGAGCTGACTCAGGCTCCTGGTGATGATAAACAGAAACACTTGTTTAAAGGAATTTCAGTTCAGCAGCCAGCGACTTTACAAAGAGCCAAGAAGACAGTCTAAATGGATTAGAATAATTGTTAAGAGCTCGGTGTTTGTTCAGGCCTTTTAGCTTTAGAGTTTAGAACCAGAGAAAAGAAACAGCAGTAAAACTTTAGTGTTGTTGGATATAGTCAGGAACCCCTGGGTGTTTCTTAGAGATATATATTTAAATAGGAAAATCAGTGCAAACAAGCTCATATCAGTGTGAAGTTTGCATTTTCTTTCTGAAAATGAGTCTCAGTTGTCCAGTACAATCTAAATATGTAATTAAGTGGACCGTGAGAAGGAAATTTCCTCTGGGTGTAAAGATCTGTGTGAATGTGTTTGTCTGTGATAAACTGGCAACCCATCCTGGGGTATGTCTTTTGACCTGCCATGAACTTTAATGGATTTATTTTTAAAAGCCTGTACTATACAAACATTCATCAGAAAGGAGACTATGCTCTGTTTTTTTGATTGCAGGGGGAAGTAGATAGAATCCTGAAGATCATTCTGCAAACATTTATAATAATAGGATTACGGTCTATTGAGATGATATAATATTTTATATATGTTTATAAATGCATTCTAATGAATATTATACTGAATATCGACTATCTAAGAGTGTGTTTTTAGCATTGTGTGTCTTAAGCTTAAACACTTCCGATTGGTGAATGAATACTTCAGCACATAATATTCTAGACTTGTTTATGTGTCACATCACACTGCATATAACCTAATCTAGATTACAGCTGAAATTAGCCGTGCTATGGGAGTCTGTACGTCTCCATGCTTTAAGTTTAGCTAAATAAAGTCTTTGTGATTGAATCTGCATTGCTTGTGGCCTTGTGTGTGGGAACCGGGTATATATGGGCAAAGAAAATAGATCACCATCTGTTTGAGGAGGTGCTGCCAAGAGAATTTATATCACTACTCTTGTTTTAGGCTTCAACCCAAAACACAAGCTGTAAAACAATATGTGAAGCAGTGATTGGTTACAAATGTACATTTATTGGGTCACAGTTTGTTCTTATTGTCCTCAAATGAGTAAGATGAAAAGAAAAGACTGTACATGAATATTAAGCACAGACTGATGGGTTTGCTCACTCTGCCACATAGATGGCATGGATTAACATCGTACGTGTTACATGTTCACTTCAATAACATCTATAAACTCAAAGTGCCCTGAAATAAGACCTGATTACTATTACTGCTCAGATTCCACAAAGGACTTCAATAGTCGCTCGTAAGCCAGACTCTGCTTTTTATAGCCGTTTTTTGCACAGACTTAGTATTTAATAGTCTTTTCTGCACAGACTCTGATTATACTGGTTACTACTCTGAAGACTTTCTGTATTTATTATTCTTTAGCCTCACAGACTTTGTGTTTAATAATCTCTCCTGAAGAGAAAACTCTCTCCAAATGGATCCTCATTTGTAGTTTGCAGAAGTTGTGTTTTAGTTGATATGATCGCAAACCTCTCAGTTAACACAGAGTCCAACATACTTCACCGAAATAAATGTATTTTACACTTTTTTTTTTTGTAATAAAATTCAACTACATCTCGTAGATATGTTTTCATAAACTTTCCACATCTGGATCTTGAAATCTCCATGGTAAATCTACTAAATTACTGAAGTCACATACGCATGAGTTTAAGACCAGTAGGTGGCACTGTCTTACATCTGCCAAATGTGGACCATATGTGTTTTGGGACATGTGACTCGCATGCATTACGTCCCGAGGTCATTCTGCAGATGCTTTTCATCCAAAGTGACTTACAAACATCACAACTTCATGTTTGCGTTCAGAATACAGTGTCAGTTCTGATACAGCAGCCCTGGAGCAATTAGAGTCAAGGGCCGTGTTGAAGGGCCCACATAGGTAACTTCAGTGAACTCAGGATTTGAACCCACAACCATCAGAAGTACTAGCTAAATAGCTATATATCTATTTTTTAAGTGTTAATAATAACCTTCAATTGGCTCAGGTTAATGAGATGTGATGCTGTCATACTGAATGAGGTCACCATTGAGCTGTAAATCCCTCTGTCTCCGGCTGATTATTAATCAGTGAATCATTTATAGGGCGGGCATTCATTTTCCCCAAAACACCAAGAAACCTTAAAATGTTCAACACTAGTCTTACTCATTAGACTTAAATATTTTAGTAAAACTCAGGTGTAAATAAAAACATTATTAACTTCAAATCTGCATCTCTCTCTCTCTCTTTCTCTCGTTCTCTCTGTTTTTGCTGCCACTTTGATTGGGTGATATTTTTATGAATCTAGGTCCAGGGGCCACCTGGGGAAAACGGCACCAGATTCAGGCCATGAAAGAAACCCGGACCAAGTACAAAGAATGTCAGTAATACGTTTGCCATCCCATAGTGGAAAAACTAAAAACAAGCTACTGAAATAGACGATGACGTTAATGAATGCAATGTTTTCAACGTGGATATCATTCTGAATGACAGATATACACTCGAGTTTTTCTCACGGAGCAGATCAGAGTCACGGTAAGAGCCGCTTTCCTTTATTTATTTTCTCTAATGTGCTTTGATTTTCTAACATGAGTCTATTTTTAACGTGGAATGAGTCCTCTGCTTATGTAACCAAAGTTACTGTTTTGGAAACTCGATTTAAAGGCGATCTGCATCAGAATTATACTGAAGCTTAGTTATCACACGAGTCCAGATCAGGACCGAGCTCAGCAGCAGGACTGATCTGAAATCAGAATGCATTATTTTTCTGTAATGGATGAGACTATAGAAGAGATTTTTTTTATAACTAGTGACCAAGAAACAGATATGTCATTGTGTGGATTTACATTAGAGCCATGAAACTTTCTAATAATCAGGTTCAACTCAGGTCACCAGATTGGTTCACATGCACAGACTTCATGCACAACTTGTTTATCTTCATCCTCAGCATTAGCTGTAAATGTGTTTCTGCAATGGGCTGACTGACAAGGGATCAGCAGAGATAATCTACTCTCAGTATACAGAGACTGTAAAAAGCCATCTGGTAGAGGATCCACTCTCACACTCCTGCACTCTCGTTCAGCCCCAGCAAGGTTTACTGCACGTCATGACCCTCAGTATGACCAGAAGACCTGTAGACTACACAGCTTTAGCCAAGCTGTCTCACACGTCATCCCGGCCAGATTCCAAACTTTTTGAGAGGAAATAGTTTAGCATTTTAATTACATAGAACAAACTGCTGCACATACAGCTATTCATTTCTGTCACTTATCCTCATAGGGTCATGAGGAGGGGAGCTGTAACATATCCCAATGCTTATTGGGCAGCAAGGCAGGGAAACAACCCACTTGCTCTGTTTTCAGAGAATCAGGACAACCACAGAGCGCTGCAGCAACACTGATGTGAATGCAAACACCTGCTTAAACCTCCAAAACTCATACACTTATTTATTTCTGTTTTAACACAAAGACGTCGGGTTAAAACAACTGACTGTGATAATTAAACAACTACAAATCAACTACAATATACTAATGGCAAAAAAGTAAAACAGTATTTCTTTAAACCAGTGTGCACATTAAAAGATCATGACCTAAATGTGTAAAAATTGACAAAAGCCACAAAAAATAGAGGAATCAAACCTTTTCCACTTAACAGACATGATAAACACATTGCAAACATTGCAAAAGAAACTATCAGGGCTTTAACTGGTAATAAATGCATTAAATATAGGTCACAGGATTGTGGTGAAGCAGCAGGCAGTGTTGGTGTGACACTCATCCAGAGATCTAGATTTGATTTGACGTTGTACTGTAGCTCACTGTCTTTTAGAGTTTGACATATTCTATCACTGTCCTGTAGATCATTTTAAAAAACTTGTCATAGAAAGTATAGAAATATGTTTGTTTGATAGATTCCTTGTGTTTGTGTTTCAATTGCCTCGTGTTGCTAAGGAAATGGGAGAACGAGGGTATGGGACAGTATGGAAACATCTACAGTTCACCATAAAGCAGACACACATTCATAATTAAAAGAAAATGTACTTTATTTTCAATACACCTGATTTACATGGGTTGGACTGTGGAAGGAAACCAGAGCTCCTGGAGAAAACCCATATCGACATGGGGAGGACATGTAAATTTTACACAGGAACATTATTATATTAGGTGTTGAGCAGTTCCACTTAATGTTGGGAACCCCAACTTGTTGGAATCAAATTTACGGCACTCAGTTTCTGCCTTAGGGGTCTCCAAATCCTTCATGTGTAAACACTGTTTGGGTTTCCTCCGGGTTCTCCGGTTTCCTCCCACAGTCCAAAAACATGGATCAAATTGAATTCTCCAAATTGCCCCATGTAGAGTGTGTCTGTGTGCATAAGGGAGTGTGTGCCCAGCGATAGATTGGCGCCCTGTCCTGGGTGTATCTGCCCAGCGCCTGAAACGTTCTCCCCTGGATGGGCATAGGGATGGACATGGGGAACCTCACCCCCCACCCCCCCACCCCCCGACCCTAGCAGTTGATAAAGCGGAAGATAATGGATGGATGTAAGTTATTGTGAAATCCCTAGTTTTGGGGCTGAACCCCTGTCTGTGGCTCTTCATAATAAACAGGAGTCAGATTATTTGACTGTATCTTCAGACGGCGATGCAAACTAGGCGTCGTATCCCGCGCGCCAAGTCCACGCGCGCATCCGCCCGCGCGTTCACGACAAACTCCCCCCGAAGCCCGCGTGAGCGCGCAGAGCAGGATAAGGTCGGACTGAGGCGCGTTCACGCTGAAAGCCCTCGGCGGCGAGGCGGAGGAGCCGTGAGTTTGGTCCCGGACGCGGAGGACCGGCGTGTTTCCGAGTGTTACTATGAAAGAAGTTGCGGTAAGTGGACGCGGGGCAGCGGCGTCGAGTTTTAATGGAAGCTGCTGTAAACCGGCGAACAGGAGCCGTTTAAAGACGCGCTGCGTTCGAACTGACAGGCGGCTGAGGTACCGCAGCCTTCTGGTACATTTACTCTGATTTATCCACTTTACAGACGCTTTACAGACGCTTAAAATCACTCCGAATGTTTATTTGCGTTGTGTGGTTCTTATTTAGTGCCTCTAAACAATTTAATAAGGAGGTGAACTGCTTTGGGAGCTTTTGGAATTAAATCATAGAAATGTGCTGGGTGTCTAAAATTCATCAAATCTTACAGAAATTAAACTTATAAGCACTTGTGTAGTGTTTGTCTGTGAATTAAAGTTTAACGGCATTGTTATTCTTTGTCTTAATGGTTGTAATATCAGGTGATTGGGTGGTGGAGGTGGTGGTGGTGGTGGTGGTGGTGGGAGGGGTTGGGATAGGAACCAAGCAGACACACAAACGTGTTGATATTCATATATAGACCTGGGGGGTAACATCTCCAGATTCAACATGATTTGCATGTTTTGGGATGAATTAGAACAGCGACTGCAAGCCACTTTCAACCTCTGTAAGCCTCTTAAATATTTGTCTCTATAACTGGGCAACGTTTCTTGTGGAAGGGATTTCTAGCTTACATTTTTGTGTAAAAACCCAGTAAGAATAGAATGCTTAATATCTTCAGGTCCTGTGTGTTTTTTTTTGTTTTTGTTTGTTAATGTCCCAATACTTTTGCCCCTGTTGTGTAGTTTGGACTCCTGTATCTGAACCTGCACTTATAAACAAACAGACTGTCTGCAAAGTTCACTGATCTCAGTTCAGATAAGTGGGGTTTAGGATTTCAGCAAGGTCAACATCAGATGTTACTTTGGCTGGAACTTCAGACCCTTCAGTGTATTGTGGGACGACACCAGTCAGAGGTGTGAGGGGTATTATAGCTGCAAAGTGGGTTAGTGTTACTGCCTAATACCAGGATGGTTCTGGGTTCGATTCCCAATTGGGGCAAATGCAGGTCCTTTCTGTGTGGAGTTTGCATGTTCTCCCTGTGCCTGAGTGTGTTTTGTTTGGGTACTTTTTTTTCTCCCCCCACGTTCCAAAGATGTGCAGATGGGTATATTGGTGACACCAATTGCCTAAATGATTGGATCGTTTGTACATAATGATAAAAAAAAAAACACTGGCCTCTAGAGGATCCAGTGGACAGACACACATTCTGTTATTTAAGTAGATGTCTATCCCAATATTTGGAAATGATATGAAGATTAATTACAGTGTTATATTTTGGATCTATTGACCAAACCGTTGTGTTCTTTACATTCTGAAGGTAATATTTTCTTTCCCCTTTATTCTTTTTTTAGGTAACCCCACTACAGTGCAATGTGCCATTTCTCAAACCCCCGCTGCAGCTAAAGCAGGCTAATATGATTCACACCTGTGTATCCAGCACCACCATGCGCATGGAAACCACTGGGCCATTTTAACTACGTCTATTTTACTCTCGTCCCATTTACTCAATTCAAGCAACTTGTTCTTTTAATCATGATTAGAAGCGAGCCGAAAACCGACAGGACACTAAGGAGTGCGTCTCCCCATCGAAACGCGTATAAATCAGACTTCCACTCGATCAAATGCTCTTTCGAGGGTCCGTCCCTGCTTTACTCCAATGGAAGCGGCGAGGCTCGAGGCAGACCCTCAGGGACCCGGGTGAACGAAATCAGGAACCTCTTTCTTCAGATGGACGGCCAACAGCAGCAAGACGGTACCATCGTGCCCAAACCGGGCATGGCCAAATACCAACGAGCCTCCACTTCATACAGATTGAGCATGAGTAGTGTCTCAAGCGTGGATTCCACCACGTCGGAGGTGCTGCGCAAGCCTGAGGACGTCTTGTTTGATAAAGTGGCTCTGTCTGAGAAATTCTCCTCGACGAGGAAGCTGTTCGAGGGCGGGCTTAAAGAGCGTTCTCCGACAGAGCGGACCGCGCCTGTTAAAATCATCAGATCCTCGGTCCGTAGTCTGTCAGAGGAGAGTAGATGTTTGAAGAAGCTGACTGATACGATGGAGGATGTAAAAACGGGGAGGAGTGAAACGCCAACCAACAAATCTGCGCTGGTGATAAAGAACGCAGGACCGATATCCAGAAGACTGGAGAGCTTTATGATGGACAGTGACAGTGAGTCAGTGTCTGGTCCATCGGTCTCGACTCGGTCACAGAGTCCCAGCAATCATTCCCAGCCGCCATCCTCTCCAAACAGCGAGCATTCGGGTCCACCATCGTCTCCCGATAGTGTCAGCTCCCCTATGTCTTACTCTCTATGGCCAGAAAGTCCGGAAAATCCAAACTTGGCGGATCTCATCTCATCTCCAACCAATGGAGTCTGCATGGCAGAGAGTCCGGTCTGTAATCCTTACGACATTAAACCCATATTGTCCGATACCAATGAAACGTCAGTGTCCATTGTTGCAACCGAGCCAGCTGTACTGTTTAAAAGTGAGAAGACTCACCGGTTATCTCGAGGTAGCGGTTCTGTTAGTTCTCCAGAACCCGAAATCCAAACGGTGCATAACCTCAGCAAAGTGGAAGTTGGTGGTCCAGGTTCCTCTACAGTCAGAGCCGAGTTGGTGGCCGTCAAGAACGAATCTTCAGAGAGTGAGAGCAACGAGGAGGAACGTGTCACCGACGACGTCTTTGAGGAGCCTAAGAATGAGAATTCCTCCGCTGGTCAAGTTTCCCAAATCGATTCCTTGGACAGCAAGTGGATCCCGTTACTGAAGGAGGAGGAGAATACGGGGTTCTGTGATGGAGAACGGGAACAACATGAGTTAGCTGATGGAAAAAGTATGTGCAAAGAAAAGGTGAATGACGGGAAGGATTTCCAAATCGCATTCCATCAAAATGAGACAGGGCGTGGCTTTAAGACGAGCCAGGGTGAGGAGAAGAGAGGGAACGGGATAGACCCCTCATCAAATCCTAAAATGATAACTCGGAACGTGGATGAGGAATGTCGATGCAATGAAGAACAGCAGGATGTAGCACAGGAGGTGACGACCAACAGGAAAAAGCAAGTGCAAGAGGAGGGACGCCAAGGAATTGAAATGCAAGACGCTGGATGGAAACTAGAGAAGGGAGAGGAGAGGGGTACTATGGAGGTCTTGCAGGTACAGGACAAGAATGAAGACGATGTAAAGGAGAGCACGGAGAGCTTAGAGGACGAAGATGAAGAGCGTGATGAGATAACAGCGGGAGATCATCCAGTTAAAAATGTCCTCAAAGAGGAGAGACCTTTCATATGTGGGATTGAGAACGCGGCTTTTGTGGACGACCGGGACAGTAAGTCAGACCTGCAATTTCGGGAAGCAGAGGAACACAGTGGGTCCGACCAATCTCAGGAATATTATGAGCTTCCAGGCCTCTCAGACGAAGAAGACCACCACCCGAGGAGGAAGGTCCACTTCTCTACGGCGCCTATTAAGGTACAGTATGATGAAGGGAACTTTAGATTTTGTAGCTCTGACCAACATGAGCCTGGCTTGTCTCAACTTGTAGAAACTTCCAAAATGTGATCGAGTTGGAGAGACTTTGTGCAACATACAAGACCTCACATGCTGGGGGAGGTATGCTGCCGTGTGGAAGCAAACGAGGAAAATATGATTTTCTGGGGAATTCGCAGAACTTTCACAGAACGGGTTCGCTGTTCCCTGTTATCCGTAATAAAAAGAGAATACGAATCGTTAAAATGGGCCATCAGGGGTGTGGGTGTGGTCGGGGTCTTAAACTCAGGTCCTGTCTGAACCTGTTTACATCGACATACAGATATGACGGAGAACATGTGGAAATTCATTCATCCATTATCTTCCGCTTGATCCTCTATTAGGGTCGCGGGGGGGTTCCCCATGCCCATCCAGGGGAGAACGTCTCGGGCGCTGGGCAGATAAACCCAGGACAGGACGCCAATCTATCGCTGGGCACACACTCACTCACACAGACACACTCTATATGGGGCAATTTAGAGAACTCAATTAACTTGATCCATGTTTTTGGACTGTGGAAGGAAACCGGAGAACCCGGAGGAAACCCATGCGGACACGGGGAGAACATGGAAACTCCACCCAGATTGGGATTCGAACCGGGAATCCCTAGTGCTGAGAGGCGAACGTGCTAACCACTAAGCACGCGTGCCGCCCATGTGGAAATTAAAACCAAGTTTCAGGGGGGAAAAAAATCTTCAGGAATTCCGTTCAATAGGGCCACAATCATTTGGTGAGTAAAGTCTTCGGTTGTGAAGTGGGCGGCAGGGTGGGCTGAGTTTTATACGGTGTGTTCTAATCCCTCATAAAAGTCTTTATGAATCAGGTTGAGGTTGAGTTTTGTGACAGACAGCTAACTGTGATGTCAAGTCATTGTGCAAATCCCACATTTACATTATATTTACATTTAATTATTTAGCAGATGCTTTCATTCCAAGCGACTGTCTGGTTGGGGTCAGAACACAGGGTTACATACAGCACCCCAGGAGCAAAAAGTAACCACATTGGTAACTTTCGTGGACCTGGGATTTGACCCCACAACCTTATTTATAACCCAAAACCCTAAGAACACATATATACACACACACACCAGGCTCGAGCTACAACCCTCATTGCCCCGGAGATGAGGGATGATGGCCGACCCTGTTCTCGGACCCCAACCATCAAGTTGGGATAATTCTAAATCACTTTGCACAAAAGCATCAGCTTAATGATCTTCTATAAAGTACAGAAAAGTGACGACTCTGACATTTGTTTGGTAGAACTGACCAATCAGTAGGAATGAACACCGAAGTGAAATTACGTTATTTTAAAGTGGCTTTACACAGGAAGTGCATTGTGTACAAGATCACATGACCCGTCTGTAGACTTGTAGAATGTTGGTGTTTAAAGGGGACCGATCCCGTCCAGGAAAGAAAAGCCCCTCTGTGTTGGGGGACGTGGTGCCAGTGAGACGCTGAGCATGAATGTTAATCTGTTTCCTGATTTCACTTGCATCACAGAGCCGTTCTTAATCAGGATCATAGATCATGTCTGTTAGACTTTAAAAAAATAATAATATTCATGTGCTATTATTATTTTATTTTATTTATTATATAAAAAAAAACAACGCACAATTCAAACAAAACGTTTATACCATTGAAAACCATTCCCTGTGTCTTTAATGATGCTAGCTCACACCCCCGTCCTGAGCCACCCACATGTCCGTGTGCACACAATCAGAAACAGATGCTCAGTCGCGGTACGTTTGCTTTAAAAGGCGAAATTTACACTGTACGTCGTGTTTTTGAACTTTTTGAAGTTTTTGAATAGAACTTCTTAAGTACTATAATAATGTTTGAATGAAATGAAATAGTTTTATTTTTTACATTTTTTTTGGGAGAGTGGGCCCTGCCACTGAACGCTGGCCCTTCACGTCCTACCATTAACTTACTCGCCATTCTCGCCCCTGTGTAGTGAGCAGTAGGTTATTTTGAATGCAGCCTTTATTCCTGGATGATGTTCTGGAACCTGAACATCAGTAACGTTGCAGCATTCGATCTTCGCTTCTTGAGTTCTTCTTCCAGATGCAGGTTATAAATCAGAAAACCCCTCAGGCGCCGGCACACGACAGGCTGCAACAAGACCTGGATGTTTATTGTCTTAAAAACAAACTGGAATCTGTGGAGGTTCTGCACAGCTGTTTGGGAGGAACGTTTTTTTTTTTTTTCACCCATCACTCACATTAGACTCATTATCTGTATTCTTGAGCTGAGGTGTGAAACATGGCGGCTCTGAATAAATGAGCAGCCGTTGATTAGGAGTTTGTGTGACCTGATTACTCTCTCACTCCGGTCCTCACGATCACCTACATTTCATCAGCTAGCACACTGGAATAAAGTGACATGAGGATGAGGACTTCAGTAAACTTGTGCTGCCACTGTTATGTTATGTGTGTGGTGTGTCTGTGTGTGTGTATATGTATGTGTGTGTATGTGTGTGTATATATATATATATATATATATATATATATATATATATATATATATATATATATATATATATATGTATGTTTATATTTGATGTGTGTGTGTGTGTGCCTCTCTACCTGCGCAGGTCTTCTGTACGTATACTAACGATGAGTACAATCGCAGTAATGATGAAGTCGACCCTGTATCGGCGTCTGCAGAATACGAATTGGAGAAGCGGGTGGAGAAAATGGATGTCTTTCCTGTGGAGATTCAGAAAGGTAGCGATTTCATTCGTTTGTTAATAAACTATTAAAAGTTGAATAATATTTGTGCAGTAAGATGCAAAGTCTGAAGCTTCAGGCCTCCACCTTTGGGTCTGAAGGTTTTCCCCTAAAGGCATTTTTTTTTTTTGAGAGGATGACCTTGTGACCTGCACGGGGTCGTGACCTCAAACCCGACTGAGCAGGTACAGCATGAACTGGGATTCAGCTGTGAGACAAACATTGGAATCCAGTTCATCTGAAAGGTCGTGGTTCCCCTAAAGGCCGTTTACCCGCACGTGCCTTACTTCACTGTATAGGCTCTCTGTGATGGGTGTCTTCAGGATTAAATGATGGAACTGTTTAACATGCATCTCTCTGTATAACGCTGAGGTTACACACCGTCTGTGCAGGAGAGGAGGGGCTGGGGATCAGTATCATCGGGATGGGAGTCGGTGCTGACCAAGGGCTAGAGAAACTCGGCATCTTTGTGAAAACGATCACACAGAAAGGAGCAGCTCAGCGCGACGGCCGGTACGAAAAACGCTACGGTGTCGATGCTGTGACATTTAGTTTGCTGCTCATATCATGAGTATCGTTTACGCTTTTAGTGATTTTACTTTACCACAGTCTAATGCAGATTTAAAGTAATATCAGAGGCTAAGCGCTCAAAGGGGTTTTCTGCACATGACCAACCACCTTAATCTGACCTCTGACATCATCTGTAACACGGCCTACCCGTGCTGCTCCCTCTGTTAGTCTGACTTTCTCCAAGTAAGAGTTTAGGCCTGGTTTAAAGTATACAGATATTTTTATTACCCTCATAGTTGATGTTACTGTAGCATTAACTAAAGCAGATCCTAGAAACAATATGAAAATGTAAGCAATAAAATTAATGAAATAAAAACAACAAGCCAGTAGTCGATCATTAAAGGCCACGTGCTGCATTTATATTAATATTAATATTTTAATTAATATTCTAATAATTTAATGAGTAATGGAGCATATTGACTTCATCAGTGTTTTCTTTGCTGCTGGTCAGTATTCAGGTGAACGATCAGATCGTGGAGGTGGACGGAGTCAGCCTGGTCGGCGTCACGCAGCAGTTTGCTGCCACAGTGCTGAAGAACACCAGAGGACTAGTGAGGTAACGGTGCAGCCATGCCGTGTATGTGTGAGGACACGGGTATATACCTGCTGAGGTGATGATCATCAGATCAGGAGTTTTGGGTTTGCTGTCTTTACTGGCGGTTTATGAACCGTGCTCGATGTTTTGCAGTCATGTGCATTATAACCTCTCAACAGCTCTGAACAGCAGGGCTGCACGTTGTGGTCATAGGTCACAGGGTGTGATTGTGTTTGCTAACTGTGCACAGATCAGTTAATGATTTCTTTGTGGCTCATGGGGTTTTCAGCGTCGTTGTACAGGCAGCGTGCAGAAGAGGGGGTTTTATCGGATCAGAAAACATTTTTTTTATAACCAGCACTTTAGAAACATGAGGAATAACTGCATACAGGTAAAATACAAATGGGGCAATCGTGAGCTTGTGGTTAAGGAACCAGCCTTCTGACCTGATGGTCCCTGGTTTGTTTCCTGGTCCCACCAAGTACTATAGCTGAAGTGCCCTTTGGCAAGGCACCTAAACCTGCCCACTGCTCTGGGCCCATGTACTCACTTCATGATGAAACGTGGAGGACTAATTCCTCTGTGTGTAAGCACAGTCTGCAAAATAGAAAATAAATACATCCTTTAGATCTGTAGTCTGTGAAACCTTTACCCGTACGTTAGTCGTCCTTTAAGTTTCGGGTCACTCAGATGTTTTAAACATCGAGCGTCACTGCGGAGTCTGATCCACCATCTTATCTCAATTTTCTGAGGAAGTCCCTCCTCTTTGCTTTGACCCTCCCCTCGTAAACCTCCAAAAAGTCAATATTTAATCAGATTAGTCGAGTAAAACCTTTAGTTATAAAAATACAGCCTCCAATCAAAGAGTATGATATGACATAAAGTCAACGCTGTAAAGTTTCTAAAGCGATCTCGCTCCATCTGCAGGTTTCTGATTGGTCGGGAGAAGCCGGGTGTGGATAGTGAAGTGGCCCGACTGATCAGTGACACGCTAAAGCAAGAGACAAGTCCTCAGAAATACCCTGAACGAGACGATCGCACCGCGCCGAACCACGAAGCAGAGGATCTGACGTCTGAAGAAAAGAAAGCAGGAACGCAAAGTGACGAGCAGACGGCCTCGCCGCCCCCGATGCTGCAGCAGCACCACCATGGCATGCACCCTGACCAGGTTCAGGACCATATGATCACGTCAGGGCAAGCCGACAGCCAGAGCGCCGTGCAGGAGGTGAGCCAATCGAGACACTTTAATTCTCCAGATGTCATGATCAACCACATTTTATGTTCATTCACACATCAACCCCAAATGACCCGTTAGAGGTGATGTAGCTCTAGTGTTGTATTGAGTCCAGGGATGGGCATCACACACCCCGACAGAATTATACACACATGTGTATGGGGCATGTTTGAATTTCTATCGTAATATTTCTTCTGTTGTCATAATTATTGTATTTTTATACAATAATAAACAAAACAGGGCGGCACGGTGGCTTAGTGGTTAGCATGTTCTCCTCTCAGTGCTGGGAATTCCCGGTTTGAATCCCCATCTGGGTGGAGTTTCCATGTTCTCCCGGTGTCTGCGTGGGTTTCCTCCAGGTTCTCCGGTTTCCTCTCACAGTCCAAAAACATGGATCAAGTCAGTGGAGTTCTTCAGATTGCCCCATATAGAGTGTGTGTGTGAGAGTGAGTGTGTGCCCAGCGATAGATTGGCGCCCTGTCCTGGGTTTATCTGCCCCTGGATGGGCATGGGGAAACCCCCCCCCCTCCCCTCGTGCGACCCTAATAGAGGATAAAGCGGATAATGGATGAATGAATGAAGAAACAGAACAAATCTTTTTTTAGCCTCTTCTTTGTACAAAAAAAAAATCACCTTTTATATAAATATTTACAACCAAAGGGTCCCAAGAGGCTGTCAAATACCCTGATCTGTTCCCGTGTGATCGTGTTCCCAAAGCTGTGATGTTATCAGACATTAATAGAGGTAAAGTGCTTAAAAACATGTTTATTTACCTGTAAATGGACCCCGCGGTGCTTCTGTTCGAGCCTGACGTTATCGGCGTGCTGCTGAGTTCACTGGAAAAAAAACTCAGTAATTAGAGTTTGTACTGTAATTTTCTCAGGGTGGGAGACCGAGCGCTGACATGTCTGACACAAATAAGAATGTAATCACTGAGCAGCACCTGTAATCGATGGAATAACCCCCCCACCCCACCCTCTGTCACCCTGTGTGAAGGAAATCCTCCTGAGATTGAGCCAGAGATTATTCTCTTTGGATTGTTGGCATTAAACTGAGTGTTTCTCAATTGTCTCTCTTCTGTCTGAAATCGGATCGTCTTTGTGTTTTGGTGAAGGACAATGCGGCGGGTTTGAACAAGACCGAATCTGAGAAGGTGGAGGACACGAGCTTCGACTTAACCCAAGAAGTCTTTACACAACTGAAGACTCAAGGAATCGAACTGCCGGCTGACGTGAGTCACGGCAGGCTGGACCAAAGATTCACAGAGGTATGATGCAAAAGACTTCACCTTTAATGAAAGACCCGCAGGGTTATTATTACAGACTGAAGACCTACGGTCTGAACCTACAGGTTTATGATTGATCTCAAAAGTATCTCATTAGATGTAATAGTTAGCATGTTCTCCTCACAGCTCTGGGGATCAGGTTCCAATCCCAATCCAGGTGGAGTTTCCATGTTTTCCCCGTGTCTGCATGGACTTCACTGGGTTCTCCGGTTCTCCCAAAGTCCAAAAACATGGATTCAAAGTGAATTGGCCGCTCTAAATTGCCCCTATATGTGTGCCCAGTGGTGGATTGCTGCCCTGTCCAGCACCCGAAAGATTCTCCCCTGGATAGTCATGGGAAATCCCCCCCTCCCCCCATCCTTGGTTAGTTGTCTAACTAACCCAAGTAGTATCTTGACTCTTAAGTTCTTAATAATAAAACATGGCTTTACTTTGTAACCTTCACCTTCGTGTTTTGCAGCTCCAAATTCAGCACAATGTGACTCTGGCAGAACTGAGTCTGATAAAAGAAAAGGTAAACCCCACCCCCCCTCTCTCCCCATGCTTTGGATTCATATTCAGTTGACTCCTTAAATGACTCCTATGCGCGTATCTGCTGATTTGTCGTCTAAGCTGCGAGTGTGCGAGGCGGACCGCACGGCCTGGGAGGCTCGAGGCGCCGGTCTGGAAAAGAGCGTGAACCAGAGCAAAGAGCGAGTGGAGAAGTTGGAACAGAACTGGCTGGACGCTCAGTCGCTCTGCAAGACGATTAACCAGCGGCTGAACGAGGCGCAGAGTCAGCACGAGAGCCTGCAGCTGAAATACGACAAAGCCAACGCACAACTGCTGGAGCACCAGAGAAGGTCCGATCACCTCACCGTGTTAAAATCAACTCGACTTTATTTATAAAGCACTTTAAAAAAGTGCTGTACAGTCTTTAAAACTTAAAATGATAAAAAAACAAGAATACAAGAAAAGCAATAAAACAAAACATCGAGTAAACACTAAAAAAAAAAAGGTTTTTAAAACCAATGTATAATCATGGTTTTAAAAAAAATCACTGCCCTGCTACTCTGCTCGGGCAGCTTCATATAAAACCTTTCTTTAAAGAATTATAAGCTTATCATTAAGATAAAATTAACCCACTTAGTGCAGAAAAGCACTCCTGTAACTAAACTTACAGTTTAATACAAATATCTTTGGAGTCAGATATTTTACACAGTAGAACACACATTAAACCTTCGACCGTCTCTCATTCTCCGTAATTGGTAATGGGATGCGGAGGACTTTATTAATATCATATTAATACACAAAAAGTCCTATGAAACCAATGTAAAATCATGATTTAAAAAAAAATCACTGCCCTGCTACTCTGCTCTCAGGCAGCTTCATATAAAACCTTTCTTTAAAGAATTATGAGCTTATCGTAACAAACACACATTTCAAATTCTGCTATTGTTATTATTTCATTTGGATCTGATTCTCATGGCACCCGTCTCTTAAACCTGCAGGCTGCAGTATGTTCAAAAGATCTCAATCTCAGTCCCAATATCCATCAATGTCATAGAATAAACAAATAATGTTGCTGATATTGCGGCGGTGGTAGGCTTGTGGTTGAGGAAGCAGCCTTGTGACCTGAAGGTCCCCGGTTTGATTTCCGGTCCCACCAAGTGTTCTTGGGCAAGGCTTGCGGGGGTGTGCCTCCCTGACCCCAAAGTGAAGCTCCCACACTAGTGTTGTAGTGAGTCTAACTGCACTGCACCATTCCACGACCTGCCAGATTTTGTTTAGATAAAGAAAAATATCTTTGAATCTATGATTTTTAAATCAGTTCTACACTTAGTCACCATTATACCCCCCACATTAATAAAACCCCCATAGCTACCCATTACCACGGAGTCTGCGCGAAGTTCAGGGTAACTTTTAATTGGATGACTTGACATCAGTTCCATGCTACTGAAGCTTTTTAATACAAACAAATCCCTTTCGGATGTTCGTTAGAGTATTTCATTTGATTGATCCTGATCTCCATTATTTAAAGTCTTCCTGTCTGTGTCATTGAGCTCTAACTTTAATCTATGTTTGCACTCAACCTCATGCGGCTTGCGAGCTGAAGGAGGCCCCTGGGTAAATTTTTCGGCGCTGAATCAGAGAGGAAAGTCGTGAATTATTAATAAATGTAAGTGAGTTTAATTGTACTGCATTTGCAGAGAGGCAGAGTTCCTGAGGAGAGAGGAGAGCTTGAAGAGATTGCTGAAGGAGAAGGAGAGGGATTATAAGAGGAGCGTCAAGACGCTTCATGAACAGGTGATTCACTCTGCAGCGCTGCACTGAAGGCGAGGTGATGCTGAAACGGAGCGTGCTGCACTATTTCTATAAACTCTATAATGTGTGGTGTTAATTTCTTCATTCATTATCTTCCACTTTTTTCCTCTATTAGGGTTACGGGGGGGTTGGGGGGTGGGCATCCAGGGGAGAAAGTTGCTGGTGCTGGGCAGATACACCCAGGACTGGGCACACACTCATTCAAACAAACACACTTTATATGGGGCAATTTGCAGAATTCAATTGACTTGATCCATGTTTTTGGACTATGGGAGGAAACCGGAGAACCCGGAGGAAACCCACGCGGACATGGGGAGAACATGCAAACTCCACCCAGATGGGGATTCAAACCGGGAATCCCTAGCGCTGAGGGGAGAACATGCTAAACCGTTAAGCCGCCGTTGTTAATTGTACTTTCCCAATTTACTGACTGTAAATATGATGTTGCTGACGTTTATGCATCACTGAGGTGAGCGTGTGGTAGCTCCGTGTTCAGTGTGTTGGGTAACTTCAGTGCACCACAACCTTAAAATTGATAGCCCAGGGTGGGTCCTTAAACAGGGCATTAACCCTTATTGCCCCAGGGTTGCAGTTCTGACCCCAACCTTTAAGCTGGGATATTTTGTCAGTCGCTTTGCATTAAAGCGTCCACTAAATGAACAAAGTGATTCAATTCTGTTTTCTGCTCTTCAGATCGCTGCTTTGGAAGGGCGGGTCAGTTCAGATCAACCAGAGGACTCCTACAGTCCTGCAGCGGAGAGCCAGCCCAGCAGCCCCACCTCCGGAGTGTCGGATCGGATTGAAGCTGGTTCAGAGGAGCTCATTGATGGTAAGGAGTTCCTCGCTGGTTGTAGAGGGCTTATAGAAATTCTATAGTAGAAATTAATGCTACTGCTGATGTCGGTTTCTTTCCTTTCAAAAATCCTACAAGTGTTAACAGGTGTTAGTTTACAGTGATGCACTTGTAATAAAAATTGAATTAAATTATAATGATTTCCAGTAGTTTGTCCTTTTGATTCCTCTGCAGCTGATTTTAGCATTAAGTACAATGCGTGCGTTATTTAAACATCATGTCGGTCTCGTCAGACAGTCGTGATACATGTAGATGATCATGAATGATGACCTGTACGACCAAAGGAATAGATTTGTGATTATACGCATCACTCAGCAGATGCAGACCTCGGTGAAGCTGTTCCACTCACAGACCGCCTGGACTGCAGTGCTTACAGAGCTAAAGCCATGCTGGCTCAGGGAGTCCAGCGCAAGAGGCCTTCCCGAAACAAACTCAGAGAGTCTTCCAAGAGCGTGCAGTCCTCTGTCCAAACGCGGGTAATGTTTAAGCTTCATCAAACCTGTGTTGCATAATTAACATCTATACAGACTTTTATTTTTTAACAGCTGCATTTGTTCTCGATTATTTGGTTCTGTAGCGAGAAGACGACACGAGCAGTAGCACAACGAGCCAGAGGCTGTCCTATGTGGGCGGCGTCTCGATACCCGTCCCCTCTCATCAGTCTGAGCACCAGAGCAAGTCTCAGGATCTCAGGAGACACGACGGAGGAGATGATCTGTCCAGCTCTCCTTCCCTTCAGGGAATCACAACCCAGGAGGGCGGCGCTGTCCGGTCGAGCTGTTCTCCACCTAAAAGCTTGTTTACTCCTCAAACTCCAACGTCTGGACATTCGTCCCTGCTGCACAACCTCCGCAACAGGAGGCCCAAGAAAAAAGAGAGCAGGAAAAGCAAAGGTTCATCGTCCTGTTTATTCATAACATTTATAACATCCATCCATCCATCCATCCATTATCTTCAGCTTTATGGTCGTGGGGGGGTTCCCCATGCCCATCCAGGGGAGAACGTTTCGGGCGCTGGGCAGATACACCCAGGACAGGGCGCCAATCCATCACTGGGCACACACAGACACACTCTTATCTTCTCTATTATCTCTATTATCTTCTGCTTTATCCTATATTAGGTTCGCAGGGGGGGGGGGGGGCCCCCCCCCCCCCCCCCCCCCCCCCCCCCCCCCCCCCCCCCCCCCCCCCCCCCCCCCCCCCCCCCCCCCCCCCCCCCCCCCCCCCCCCCCCCCCCCCCCCTTTTTGGACTGTGGGAGGAAACCGGAGAACCCGGATGAAACCCACGCGGATGCGGGGAGAACATGGAAACTCCACCCAGATGCTAAACCACTAAGCCACCGTGCCGCCCCCTGTATAACATTAGATGTTTTATTTTTTTAATTTATAATAAAAATAATAATAAAACTCTTGATCTCATTTCTTACAGATGATGAGAGCGACAGTTCAACCACGGGAAAACCCAAAAGACGATTTCCAGATTTTGGGTAAAACCTGCTTCTATGTCCATTTAAACGCTGCTTTTAGATTTAGAACCACTGCTCTACATGTGCCTCTCTTTGGTAGAGGGCTCCGGAAGTCCGGTGGTAAGGGTCGAAAGGGACGGGACGTTTTGCGATCCTCTGAAGGCAGCAGGTTTGTAATCAGTTCATTTTTTTAATATTGGATCTGGAACTGCGCTTCATCTGTTACCGTGTTCTCTCTAATAAACACAAGAGGTTCGCGGGAGCTGGTGGACGAGTCCAGTGGGAATGCCTCACCCGCCGACTCCATCTCCTCCATCCCGTCCTGCATGCCGTTCTCCTGGTTCGGGGACCGAGAGCGGTCCAAAGAGAGGGACCGGGAGAAGGAGCAGTCGAGTTGCAGTCTGCCACATAGCCCCACAGAGGGACCCCCCCAGGACCGCAGCGAGCGCAGGATCAAGGTGAGACGGAGACCTGAATGTGTGCAGTGCAGAGCATTGTGGGTACCATACTGCACTTGGCCTGAGAATTTATAATAATAAACACATTTAATTTGTGTTGTTACTATTTATTAAATAATTTATATTAATTAGTTATTGTATTAATAACTGTACAATGTTACTGTAGCTGCTGTTCAGGGCAGAAATATGGGATATTTGTAACATATATATATATATAATGTATGTTATAACAAAAAAATATAATAAAATAAAGAGTTAATAGCTTATATTTATCATTTTATATTTGGCTTATAAGATCCCCTTCAATCTTTCTTAGCCAGTAAGTGGAAGTCCCTCAGTGAGTTGTTATAATTGGAAACCAAAAAAAAGGCCAATTGCACTATGGGTAATCGAGTGGACTACATTAGTTGGCTTCGCCTCTTTTCTTAACTTGTATATCATTCTGTATCTGTCTGTGTCTCTCTGTCTCTGTGTCTCTCTGCCTCTGTGTCTCTCTCTCTCTCTGCCTCTGTGTCTCTCTCTGCCTCTCTGCCTCTGTCTCTCTCTGCCTCTGTGTGTGTCGGTCTCTCTCTCTCTCTCTCTCTCTCTCTCTCTGCCTCTGGGTGTCTGTCTCTCTCTCGCTCTGTACGCTGACGTGCACCGACGCTGCTGCAGAGCTTATCTGCGTCTGACGATCTGAAGGCCAGCAGTCCTCGTTCTGCCCTGGCGTCTTTGCTGCGTGAACCTCGCGTTCGAGGACGCTCCTGCAACCTCACGTTGTCTCCGTGTGAGGTGAGCGAGCGCAGCGATCAGCGCAGCCTCACGGTGGTGGATAATCGGGAGCTGATTGACGGAGCAGTGGCTCTTAACCCAGTTTTAATAACCCATCAGAACAAGAACGCAAGTCCACCTGTGATCATGAAGTCTGTTATTCAGAACTCACAGAGCATGACGAGGCGAAAAAAGGGTTATCTTTTGCTTTAGATTATCTAAGATTCACAGAAATACGTTGTTAACTCTTAAACACATTTATTATGATGCTGTTTATATCGAATTCTGAACAGATTCTGTTATAAAATCAATAAAACGTTTCAAATTTGTGCTCAGGTAACCAAATAAGTGATTAAACAGTGCAACATTAAACCGTCGTTTTAAAGGATTCTGATTTATTTAATCAGATTTGTTTTTTTGGATTTCACTCCAGTGACTAAGACTCGCCGACACAAAGCTGTTGCTTCAGGTAACACAAAAGACTCGGCGTGTGAGTAAGGAGCAGTTCTGCCTCCTCCCCGTATCACGCAATATGCTTTTCTGCGCTCCCTCTCTCCCTGTGGCCTCATTTCTAAGGATGCTCTAGATACAACTTGCCCTAATAACATTTTTGGACCTGCAGTAACTTGATTGCAGTATTTACACACCTCATATTCACTGGAACTCTGTTCTAACTGCCCTGTGTTCTATGAACATGTGATAAACTTGTTCATTTATTAAATGATTTTAATTTATTAAAAGGCTTTTTGCCGTCAGAATCAGAGATCGTCTTCCAGTTACCTCACACCTTTATTTTAGAGATTAAGGATGACGTTCAAATGAAACAATAAAGCTCTTATTGCAAAAAGAGAGGTTTATTACATTCAGTACATTCTGTTGTTTTCTGGCAGATGGAACAGATTTTTTCTTGTAGAGATTAAATAATAAATGATTTTTATTTATATTTCTGACAGGTTTTATTTCATTAATGGCCGCAGCAAAATATATTTTTCTCTGTTGGAAAAAAAAAGAATCCTGTAAAGTGTGTGAGTCTCAGTGTTTTTGTGTTTATTACGTTCTCTCTTGTTCTTCAGACACTGGATGATGAACCAGCTCCTGTCTTTAAACAGCACTTGTGGCAAAACCGCCCCCTTTCTGAATGGACCAATCAGCAGGTGTGTCACTGGTTAATGGGCATGAACATGGAACAGTATATAACAGAGTTTAAAGCGAAAGGTATAGACGGCAAAAACCTGCAAGATCTGGACAGCAGTAAACTCAAGGTAGGAATTATTTAGCAATATTATTATTATTATATTTCTATTTTCTATATTAAAATATTTTAAACTCTATCATCTTAAATCATCACATTTACAAAACAGTCTCATGTTTTCTGTCAGTCTTTAATGTGTTGCGTCTCAAACCGGAATATTATTTTGCTCTGTGTGATGGAAACTACGGTTGTCATAACTATAATCCCTCATAAACAGTGGTTACCGCGCTGTCGGGATGATTAAACCAGAATGTTAAACATTTACCTTTTAACTTAGTTTAGTTTAGGGCGGCACGGTGGCTTAGTGGTTATCACGTTCCCCTCTCAGCACTAGGGATTCCCGGTTCGAATCCCCATCTGGGTGGAGTTTCCATGTCCTCCCCGTGTCCGTGTGGGTTTCCTCCGGGTTCTCCGGTTTCCTCCCATTGTCCAAAAACATGGAACAAGTCAATTGAGTTCTCCAAATTGCCCCATTTAGAGTGTGTGTGTGAGTGAGTGTGTGCCCAGCGATGGATTGCCGCCCCGTCCTGGGTGGATCTGCCCAGCGCCCGAAATGTTCTCCCCTGGATGGGACCCCCTGCGACCCTAATAGAGGAAAAAGGGGGAGATAATGAATGAATGAATAGTTTAGTTTAGTTTGTCTGAATTGGAAAAGAGATTTCTGATTTTATTTCTGCTTTATTTCACCGTTTCAGGAGCTGGGGGTGTCGAGTCACAGAGACCGTTCCACCATTAAGAGGAAACTAAGAGACATGAAGAAGACGCAGGAGAAGTTGGATAAACAGCGAGAGAAGAAAGACAAGGGGGCTCAGTTGCGTAAGGGTAAGACGGGGGCATTAGAATCAGCGTGCTGATGGAGGGTTTACGGCCGGATGTCTGCACTGTCCTGAACGCAGATGAACTCTGTAACTTCAGACACATTTGGTCTCCGAGTCGTCCGTCCGTCTGATCTCACTGCGTCACTTTCTGAGGGCGACGGTCAGGACCACACACCTGCAACAAGCCCCTCATTACAAAACTCAGACTTCATGAACGAATCAAAGGCTTATTCCTTCAGGTTCCTAAAGTAAGAGTCATGTGGACATCGAGACATGATGTTCTGTCTAATCTGAGTCTGAAGTTTAAAAAAAAAACATAATGGATCTGAATTTATCATGAGCTCACCAACCTGCTGCGATTTCAATCTGAACATCTTCACTCTGAGGACGTGTGCAGAACAGTGTGGTAAACACTACAATGTTTGGGTGTTTCTGCTACATCTTGACATTGACATTCAATGTCCTCCTTTGCGTCTGTTCATTCCAACACTATGACATCACAAAGCAGAACTATGTCTCGGGTTCAGATTACAATCTCGGAACGAATAAGTCTGATTCATAGAAGTTCTAAGGAAGCACTTACGTTGTAAATAACGATCACCATGTTTTAAAGCTTTAGACATCTTTAAAACCTCTGTCTTCATTCTGCTGCTGTAAACAAATCAGAGCTTCTCAGAAAAGTCCAGTTTACAGCGCTCCTCCCAAGTAAGTGTAATTGCCTCGTATGTACACAAGAGGGCAGCGTTGTAAAGGGTTCAACCTTTATTGCACTGGTTTGCTTTTATTCCATCAGGTCCACTTTGTTGTTTTTTTTTCTTTTTAAAAAGCTTTTTTAAAAGCGCTGATCCAGGATCTGTTTTATTGTTGTGGGTCATTTTAATGTGATCATGAAATGCTTTTTAAAATGCTGCTCTTAACTGGCACTTTAGGAAATTTACTGATAAAGTTTAGAAAAAAAAATCAATCAATTCTGCTTTTTTTTTTTTTTTTTTTTTCGCGTACTGTGGTTCACTAAGCACACTGAGTCTAAGTGAAGTGAAGTGCGCACTTTTAAGTGAGCGCTTTACCTTCTCTACTGTAATGTTTTTTTATGACACTTTTTTTTTAACATGGTATATTTTTATTGTCAGTCGAACGTTTCCACATCTGATGCTGTAAATGAAATGGAGATGAGACGTGTTGTGTTTTATTTTACATGTGTAATAAATAAAAGTATTTTACACGAATTTCAAGTTTGGTGCTTCTGTTCTACATTAACCTGAAACATCAAAGTGACAAAACTCTGTTACCTGTTTAAGTTTAATCATGTTTAAAGTTTTTAAAAAATATATATTTATAAAATCTATGCTTTTTGCTTAAAAAAAACAAAAGTAGAATGAAATGCTAAATTTCTGATGGTCCAGTGTTTCCTCACATCACTTTAATGCCATCTGTTATTTTCTGTCAGCAAATGAGACCCGAACTATTTTCTGTCTTTATGATGTAATATTAATCCTGGTTACAGTTTATTTTTGTTTCTCCTCAGACGTGAAAACTTCAGTATTTTGGGTCATTAACATGATTAAACCTAAGCGTTGAATTAATGTCACATTCAGTAAGTTGAAATAACTTTTTTTTAGGTTTGCGTGTGATATAAATGGCTTTATAAAAATACAAATAAACTACTTTTATAAAGTCAGTCATTAAACTTTAAAGGTAAAGGGTTTTAGATGATTTTGAAAAAACAACAAAGTTTTCAGTAAACTAATATTACTGATCAAGTTTTATTCTTATGAAGCACGAACTTTAAAGGTTGTAGGAACCGTGATGCTGTGAGGTGAACCACGCAGCCCTGTGTTAAAGTGTAATTCAGAACCCTCTTATAATGAGGATCTGCACTTAGTTCTTTTTTGTTATGATCATCTTTCTGTCGTTTCTGGTTTGTGTCGCCATAAATTTTATTCCTCCGGGACAAATAAACTGATCCATCCATGGAGGTGCTAAGCACTGCTCCACCATGCGATGTTATTTCATTAATAATAATAATAATAATAATGTTTTGATCTGTTCACCAGCATATAATACATTTACTGGAGTTTATGATCCATTTCCAGTTGGAAAATAATTTTCCAAGTTTTTTTGGTTGTTGCACCAAAACTGAAAAAAATACAAATAAAGGTAAAATATAAAATAAAATGAAAACCTTTTGATCATTGAAACAAAAGAATGAGACTCGAACATGAAACATTCACAGTGAAGATTCGTATCATCAGTAGTAATAAAAAACAAAAAGAATATTTATTCAGGTCAGTTGTTACTCGTTTGAACCCAAAATCTGACATTTACAAAAGGTATAAATAAAACACTGACAGATTCTGAAAAGCTTTTTCTGATCCTTTAAACTGGTTTGTGAAACTTTGACCCAAACACATAATACTTTTCATTGGAACACAGTGCCATCATTAACGAACCTCCCCCCAGTGTACAGTAAACCCCAGACAGTGTGTCCATGTACAGTCCAGTCCACTGGAACCTGTACCCACGTTCACGAAGCATCAGCATCACAGCACTATTTTACAAAAACAGGCCTTGAAAGATAAAACTGTAAAGATATTTACATTCATCCAAATAAATCCAAAAAGTCAAAATAGGGACGAAACAGAAAAAAATAAAGACAAAAGCCTCAGAGTACAATTCAGAAGGGGTGAAATCGCTGGGTTGCCTGTGAAACAGCAAATCCACCAACAATAAATAAATGTGATTATGTATAAAACCCGCTCGGCATGGGACAGGAGGAGGATAAAAATGATGATCCATATTTATACTGGACTTACAAAAGTTTGGACACACCCCCTTTTGGTCCATTTTATCAGCTTCATTTGCTGTAAAGACAAAACAAAAAAACAGAGGAAGAAGGGTGTGTACAAACTTTTGACTGCTACTGTAAGCAGATGCTTTAATTTAATTACTTTTCTCATAGGTGCCGCTAGGTGGTGCTTTAGTGCTTTAAATTTAATCTACCTCCACTGTGTTTGCTTTGAACTCTATAAAGTTTTAATCACTCAGAAGAGCAGTGGAGGAGTTTTGGAACATTCCTGTACACAACACGAAGAAGGACTTAAGAAACAAGGGAGCGTCTGCAGATTAAAAGAGTAAAAACAAAAATAAAAGTCCCTCGTTTCAGTCCCTCACTGCAAAAAAAGCAGGTGTAAAGATCCTGTTCGTCCATTTTGCCGTTGTCATGGTTACAGCCTGAAGCATTAGCAGATAAAAGGGTCTCTGCTTTCCTGGTTTAATTAACATTAATTAACATGGCACATGAGCAGCTGAAGGAGCGTAAGGCTAGGAGTAGCTCTCGTTCTTTTTCAGGGTCGTCATCCATTGTTTCTTCTCCCCCGAGACGGGATGTTGGTTCCCAGGTGGTGGCATGCGCTCCTCCCTCTTTATTCGCACGGCATGGTAAATCGGCACGCTGTCGTCATATTTGGTGCGTTTGAAAAAACCACACTGGAGAAAAGATGCAGGGTTACACGTTTGTAACGCTGAATACAACAAACACGCAACGTTAGAACCGACTCCAGAACGGGCAGAAAGGCCACCAAAGTGCTGGATGGTAAAACATGCAGAGAGAGAGAGAGAGAGAGAGAGACACACAAAGAGAGAGAGACACAGAGAGAGAGAGAGACACACACAGAGAGACTGCATGAACCAAGCAAGCTAAAATCTAATGAACAGGCTTTTCAGGGTCAAAAACAAAACATGGCTTTATTTCTGAAAGCAGTCAATAATTCATTTCTGTCTTTCATTTATTCATTATCTTCTGCTTTATCCTCCATTAGGGTCGCAGGGGGGGGGGTTCCCTATACCCATCCAGGGGAGAACGTTTCGTGCGCTGGGCAGATACACCCAGGACAGGGCGCCAATCCATCGCTGGGCAGACACTCACTCACACACTCTATATGGGGCAATTTGGAGAATTCAATTGACTTAATCCATGTTTTTGGACTGTGGGAGGAAACCGGAGAACCCGGAGGAAACCCACGCGGACGACATGGAAACTCCACCCAGATGGGGATTCGAACCGGGAATCCCTAGTGCTGAGAGGAGAACATGCTAAACCACTAAGCCACCATGCCGCCAGCTTTCTGTCTTTTTTTTGTATAAAGGGTCAGGCTGTAACAGCAGCGATCGTGCGTCCACATCTCTGAACGCGTCGCCATGTGCTGCAGAGATCCGCAGCTCATTACTGTGGCAAATCAAAGGTGACCCTTGTAGGAAAACTTTTAAAAATGGCCCACACGTCACAAAACACAACTTATCGTGGACACGTGATGCCGTTACCCATCATCAAAAACTCAGACAGGTCACTTGTTTTAAAGAAACTGGTCCCCATCAGGTAAAGATTTGTGATATGGGTCACTTTGGGCTGACGTGGCCCCAATTCGGTGGCCCCATGGCCATCAATCCAAGTGACACTATTCACAGATTCGCAAGATCTATTCACAACCTTCAGAAAACATGTGCTTTTGACCCAGCAGTTAAAAAAAAAGCCATGGTTATAAACATCAGCCTGAAAGCAGAAAGTGTAATTTGTACACAAATGTCACCCCCCTCACCCCCCCCCAGCTCCGCAGCACCACCACCACCCATGAAAGATCTGTGAGTATACCAGCTTGATCAATCAGCATACGCTTCACTGCTGAGTGCCAGAAGCCGTGATGAGCACCAGTCCCCTCACATCCAGCCAGCCACCCATGCTAAGCTTTAAACACGTTACCCTGTGAGAGGCGCTGCCCGTGTCGCTACGCATCCGAGGTCAGCTTCTCTTTGTCGGCTTTGTTTGAGGAGTTTTTGAGATAGCCGCACTGAAGGAAGCAAAGTGGGTTGGTTTCGTTTCACGTATCTCATTAGTCATTTGTAACATCGCGACATCGTTATTGTTGTGAGGCATGGAGACACAACGAGATGATGGACAGAGGAATTCCAATAAAACTGGATTCACACAGAGGTTCGGTGCTCTTACCTTCCAGAGCAGAATGGCGAGGATCGCGAGCAGCAGCAGTCCGAGTAAAATGGCTACCAGGATAATCCAGAGAGGAACCCCCGCGAAATGTGCTGCTTTACGGCGTGGAAACACCGTCACTCGTACCTAACACACACATACATCTGTAAACAGGGACCTGAGGGTTCATTTAGATCAGGGGTGCCCACACTTTTCTGGCCCGAGATCTACTTTTCCATTGGACAGGTCATGGATATCTACCAGGGTTAATCCTTTTTTTTTAGGCTTTTCTACTGAAACCTGTTTACACAAATCCTAGTATTAATTTTGTCGAATCAGCAAAGAAAGGGCAGCTTCAGATTTCCATTTTCACAGAAATTGCTCTGTTATTAAACACATTCTAGCAAATAGCATGGAGATACTGTGCTGATACGTTATAAGCGCTTTTTTTTCAAGACTCCATCACGATCTACCTGACACCCCTGCGCGATCGACGTATTGGGCAGCCCTGACTTAGATGTTTAAAGTTCAAACTGCATCATCATCCGTACGAAGCTTACAGGTCACTTAGATGGGGGCAATTTAATATCACCAATTTATTTAATCAGCATGTCTTTATGCGTTTATACCAGTTTACAATCACATTCCAGACATGGGGAGGACATGCAGACTCCACACAGAAAGGACCAGCATTCATCCCAGACAGGAATCGAACCCTGGACCTTCTTGCTGTGCAGCATTGCATGAGTCTCTTAAACCTGAAAGTCATTTGCTTGAATGCATTAAAATGTTTGCTGAAAAATAAACCCATTTGTTGATATTTGATTAGTAACGACTTATATCTCTAAGTTTAACAGCAGAGTAAATGACGTCCACCTGCGCATCCTTGTTCGTCAGCACCACATTTTTAGCAGCAGCATCCAGGCTGAGCGATGCTTTCACCAGAACGTCGACATAATTCATGTCTTTAAATTCCTAAACAAAAACAGCAGCAATAATAAGTACATTAAAAAACAAAATCACAACGTATTAATGAACTTAAACGAAGCTTCTTATACACAGAGAACAAAAACACTAAACATTTCAGGACTTCTTCAGATAAATATGTATGTTTTGTCATTTTCTATTTTTTTATTCCACCCTGCAGTTCGTAAAATCACCACTAGATGGAGGTGGTTTAAATACCACCTTTGTACTGATTTGAGATTGGATGTAACCCACCTCCAAGAAGGTGCCGTTCCAGAGCCGAGCCCTCAGAGCGATGACCGCGTTGCTGTCCAGTCCCTGTAGGGGGCATTTGATGGTGACGCACTGCGCTCCGTTCTCACACGTCTGTAAACGACACGCCGTGAACGTCAGAAAGAAAACTCACTCATTTATCAACATGAACCAAACACAAAGGTTTTACCAAAATGAGGGATTTTCTTTTCTCCATAAAACGAGACAATATTCCTTCATTGTCTGAATCTTTCCCTCCGTCAGCGACGTCTCTCTTGTTCCGGCTCAGCGACGTCTCCTGAGGAGAAGCAGACAGCCGTCAGCAGCTGATTACTCACTCATTCAGCTCAACTCATTAAAGTAATTACGGAATATAGAACTGGGCAGCACGGTGGCTTAGTGTTTAGCATGTTCTCCTCTCAGCACTAGGGATTCCCGGTTCGAATCCCCATCTGGGTGGAGTTTCCATGTTCTCCCCGTGTCCGTGTGGATTTCCTCCGGGTTCTCCGGTTTCTTCCCACCGTCCAAAAACATGGATCAAGTCAAATGAGTTCTCCAAATTGCCCCATATAGTGTGTGTCTGTGTGAGTGAGTGTGTGTCCAGCGATAGATTGGCACCCTGTCCTGGGTGTGTCTGCCCAGCGCCCGAAACGTTCTCCCCTGGATGGGCATAGGGAACCCCCCCCCCCTGCGAACCTAATATAGAATAAAGCAGAAGATAATGGATGGATGGAAGAATATAGAGCTGCATTTGCGGGTGTGTCCGGTTCTGTGTAAGTCATGCTGTGTGAATCGTACCGGTTGGAAGCGGCGTGGGTTGACCTCTTCTGGATTGTTGCAGCCGACGTTGTCGACTCCGCTGGTCGTGATTTTCATTAAATACAGTAGCCACTTCTGATTCATCACGTTCTTTGGCCACTGGATGTTCAGAGACGCCGTGCCGAACCCCTTCAGCGGCTTCCCTAAATTTATCACCTGAACAAGACACGAGATCAGCAGTGAAACGGCGTAAACGGCCTCGCAGACGCTTCCCACGCTGCAGGTCATAACGCCGTCATCATGTTTCAGCTTTACCCTGAACTCATAATCGATCCGGCTGCCGATTTCCGTCTCCGAGGTTATCGCACTTTCTCCCTTCACCTCGCCAGTGAACTCCAGCTGAGAAGGAGTAGCCACCCTGTAAGAAATCCCACAATGCATCAGTGAGTCCTCATCCCTCTCACGCAGCTTCACGTTCCCATTGCATCGTTCTGCAGGCGAGGTCAGCAAAGTGATGCCAGTGTAAGAACAACTCACCCAGACATTGAAAGCAGCAGCTCAATTATAAGTTTTGCTTTCTTCGTCACGATGAGCGGTAAACCCGGCTGAGAACTCGTTCTACAACAAACCAAACACCGTTTACACAACGATCGTAACAAGAGTCTTTATAAAAAACATTTTTTTGAAATCAATAATAACGGTGGCTTAGTGTTTAGCATGTTCTCCTCTCAGCACTAGGGATTCCCGGTTCGAATCCCCATCTGGGTGAAGTTTCCATGTTCTCCCCGTGTCCGTGTGGGTTTCCTCCGGGTTCTCCGGTTTCCTCCCACAGTCCAAAAACATGGATCAAGTCAATTGAGTTCTCCAAATTGCTCCATATAGAGTGTGTCTGTGTGAGTGAGTGTGTGCCCAGTGATAGAATGGCGCCCTGTCCTGGGTCTATCTGCCCAGCGCCTGAAACGTTCTCCCCTGGATGGGCATGGGGAACCCCACCGCGACCCTAATAGAGGATAAAGCGAAAGATAATGAATAAATATAAATGAAAGGCATTTTAAACGGAGCTCATTCTGAGATTCTGCCGTGTTCGTCACGCCCTTATTTGGCAGGATTTTAATGACTTTACAAAAAGCTTTAGTTCAAAATCACTTACGTTTGGAGCTTCAGCGTAACCTCCACTTCCGTTGTATCCAACCCGATCCCACCCGTTCCCAAGATGATGTAGAACACAACCTGCGGGGTTGAACGACGAGGTCAGAACAGATCTGTGAACCCACATCAGACCCTCAGGACCGTGTTTACGTTCGTCACTTACCTCCGAGTCTTTTTGGAAGGGATTCCCCAGCTCACAGTCGGCCTGCGAGCCTCTCTGATTGGCCAAACAGATGACGTTCTTGTTCTGTTCACAAACATTGGAGTGAATGTAAAATACATGAAGGTGATTCAAAGCTGAGAAAAGTGTCGAGCTTCAGACTCACGGCTGTCTTGGTGCGAGATGCTGAGTAAGAGAGGGTGTCGGGGAACAGCCCGGTGAGGACCGTTTCGTACGCGCCTTGGCCCTTCAGGTTGGTAACTCGAACCTCCAACGCAATGTGCTTCTGGTTGGTGAACGAAAGAACTGGCACCCCGTCTTGGCTAAAAGATAAGAGGAGTCTTCAGTTTGGAAATTCAGCACCGACACAATGAGGATGTGTGCAAGTACACTCACATTTAAACAGATTGAAAAGCTATTGTGAAATCAGAGCTGGTTTATTTCATCTGTTTCACATTCTAGTGAAAATCCTTGTGTGTTTTCTTAATGTGATAAAGTAACAAACAGTTAAGAACTGCAAATATAATTCTGTATTAAAAACATTCTTATTTACTGCATTTAGTTTCCCCCTCCAGAACAAGGAAGCATGTAATTCAGATTTCGGAAGGAAGGGATGAATGTGTGCAGCGGGACTTGATCTAATCCATTGAGTTGGAACATCACTGAATGTTTGTTTGAAGGAATCGGAAATCAGAACAGACGAACTCACAGAGGCAGCGGGTTGAAAACGTCCTGATTTAACTCTTTAGAGCAGAATGTAAAGTCCAGCTTCAGGTTACTTTTACACAAAGCATCACAGCCTTCCTTCACAAAATTCACCTGAACAAAAAAAAGATTATTATGATTATCATCATCATCATCATCATCATCTACAGGAAAATAAGAAGGTGGTTAAATACAAAAGGTAACATTAGTTATTGTGGATAAACGTACGTTACCTCGGTGCGTGTCGGTTCAACGGAGGCGAGAACGGGAGGAAGCTCGACAAGGGACGACTGTCTCTTCTTACGAGATGTTTTCTGAAGCTCCACGGAAACCGTGATGGGGATTCCACTCAGTTTGTCCCTCAAGGTTTCCTTCAAGAAGACATCACATTTCACATTAACCTCTCCACTCTGCTGTGTGTGTCTTTTGGGAGGCGGTGGGTTTGGCCGTCACCGCACAGCGACGTTACTGTGTGAGGTTTTTGGTGTCCTCACACTCTGTCATAATGGTGTGAATGAGTTTGTCTGCTCTGTGACGGACTGGAGACCTGTGCAGCGATGTTCCCTGCCTTGCATCCAGCAACAGCATCAACAACTATAACTGCATGTGAACCTCAAAATAATATAATTAACAGTGAATGTAATGTATTATTAATATTTATAAAATTTTTTTTTTTTTAAAAATCAATCATCCTAAAGTCTTCTAAAAGGATCATGGTTACTTCTCAGGGACAGCTTCTTTCCCAAAGTCATTAAAATATTAAACGGGAACCTGCACTAATTGGCACATTACATGTTTACACACAGGTCTATTACAGGTCTATTCACAATACATTTTTGCACAGTTTTTCTATTTATATATTGAGCACTTTAAGGAGGAGCTTAAATCTCGTTGTACGATGTATATACTGTGCATGTGGGGTATAATGACAAAGGCTTTCTATTCTATTCTATTTATGCAATTTGGTTTTCATACCTGTAGTCGGAGGTCCCTTGTTGTGCATTCTTGCACATTAGGCTTTTTGAGCTGGAGGACTCCGCTGCTTTCATAATCCGTGTCAGAAGCTGTGCGTGTGGAGAACAGGAGGCGGGATGGAAGACCCAGTTCCTTTCTTTGGGCTTCGAGTTGGATGGTATACTTGATTGCTAAGTGATGAAATTATAAGAAATGAGCTTCATGTAGATATTTCATCTAGAACACGGCTGTCGACATGCAGAGCTACAGAAGCAAGGAACATGGACTTACTAATGACGGGACTGTAGTTCTTCGAGTTGGAGGTGAATTTGAAGCAACACTTTACCTGAAGACTACAAACACATTTCCTTAAGAAACACAGACGTGCTGAGAGGTGAGACGGTGTGGGGTGAGGTTTCACTCACCAGATGCTGTTGCCACAGTTCTTGGTTTTGAGGTCCAACTCTTCGGGGGTGGTGGTGACCGTCTTCTCCAAGTTCACAACTGGCTTTGCCCTGAAGAGTGAAGTCATCAGGAAAAGCTTAATAAACAATGTGCCGTTTATTGTTCTGTGTACTTTGAACATCCTCAGGTGAGGTTACAGTAATGCAGGTTGTCAGATAAAGTTTTGGTATTCAGATGTTACTATTTGAATGCTTTAGGCTCCACCATTCGCACGATGCCAACAATGATTTTAATTATATCTGGAACGTGTTTCTCACCTGAACAATGCAACAGCATCAGACAGCGATCCTACAGCGAGGTCTGGATACTGATTTTTATCCAAATCCATGTTGCCAGCTAAAGAATATCCAAACATCTTAATTTTGTTCTCTTTAAGAACCTGATAAATATAAACATAATACAAATATAGCTTTAAACATCAGGCATTTCTAATAATAGCATTATAAAGCAAACTTTTGGGATGGGGGAAGGCTTTAGACCTGAGATGGTTCTCGTTTCAACTCGTTGGCTGAACCCAGGTAAATGTAGACTCTCCCGGCACCGTTGTCGTCGAACGGAGCTCCAACAGCCACGTCTGGAAAACAGACACCGTGTTATAATGACGATGATGCAAGGGTTAAAAATTCTCATGCAGATTTATACCAACGTGTCGCTAATTTCCAGATCAACTTACCAATTATTATTGGTTAATGAAAGTTATCATTATTCTGCTGCATACAGTGAAGGACTTTAAGGGAACTCCAAAGAACCCACCATTAAATTGCATTTGGAATACGTGCCATTCACCATCGTGATGCGTAACGGACCTGTCTGTCTTAGTAAATGTAAAGGACATCTGTAAACTAACAGGACACCTGTCCGTCTTCCACATTAACACTAAGAGACAGGTATCAGTAAGTCACATGACACATATGAACTTAGTATGTAAAAGAAAACTGGATTCCGGAAACCCACATAGAAGAACATGCAAACTACACAGAGAAAAGACGGGAAAAAAAAAAAAAAAAAAAGACGCACCATTAAATCCGTCCAGGTTGATGTCACCGAGGTTTTCCACAGCCAAACCGAACATGGAGTTCTTAGCTCCTTTGATCTTGTATCGGACGGCATCGTCCCAGTCGCCATTCTGATTCATGAAGACGTAGATGGCACCACCGATGTCGCTGCTCTTCTCGAAATACTGAGGAGCCCCAACAACAAGATCCTGCCAACTATCCAAATGAGAACCGAACAGATTCATTAAACCACTAATGTAGAAAATTACAGAATGAGACATTAATAAAATCAAATGACTTCATTTATAAATCCAACATGACGGCGGTTCTGTTGGTGTACTGTAACCCGTTCTTACCCATCACTGTTTATATCCACTACTGCAAGGTCATATCCGAACGATGACGCGAGGCCTTCTCCCTCAATGATGTACTCAGTGATCAGTTCCTGTGGGCTGGCTTTCTGGTCTTTCTTCAGCATGACCACAGCTCCACTGTGATTGGCTCTAGGAGCTCCAGCGACCACGATCAGCTCACCTTTCTTTGTGATATTTAGTCCAGAATCAAGCGAGAATCCTGAAAGTGATTTCCAACCAATCAGAGATCAGATTTACAAAATGCTGCAGTCAATACAATTCCTTCTGTCAGTTTCAATTATATATTATCTTGTTTATTCATCCATTATCTTCCGCTTTATCCTGTATTAGGGTCGCGGGGGGGGAGGGGGGGGGTCCCCATGCCCATCCAGGGGAGAACGTTTCGGGTGCTGGGCAGATACACCCAGGACAGAGCGCCAATCTATCGCTGGACACACACTCACTCTACATGGGGCAATTTGGAGAACTCAATTGATTTGATCCATGTTTTTGGACTGTGGGAGGAAACCGAAGAACCCGGAGGAAACCCACGCGGACACGGGGAGAACATGGAAACTCCACCCAGATGGGGATTTGAACCAGGAATCCCTAGTGCTGAGAGGAGAACATGCTAAACACTAAGTTACCGTGCCGCCATCTTGTTTATTAATTTATGAAATATCAACATCATTGATATTTGCATCCATATAAACCAACATCACATTTATAATTTAGGATCTGATTCAGAGCAGCACGGTGGTGTAGAGGTCAACACATTCGCCTCTTAATGCTGGGGATCCAGGTTCGAATATCAATCTGGATGGATCTAATCCACATGGGTTTCCTCTCACAGTCCAAAAACATGGATTCAAGGTAAATTGGTTGCTCTAAAATGCCCCTTTATAGTGTGTTTTTCTGTGAGAGTGAGTGAGTGCCCAGTGTTGGATTACACCGAGTGGTGCTCCGAAAGCTTTTAAAGGATGCAGTGATGTAATGCTCAGGATTTAATAAACTCACCTAAATAGCTGTTGGCAGGAACGGTCACTTTGTCCAGTCCCTCTGCGGTCTTGTACTTGACTTCATACGGACCGTCATCATAAAAGCCCTGTGCCATCAGAGTGCTGTTTCGTTGCTCCAAGCGCACGATGCCTGCGGTGCAACCCCATCGAAGGACCATCGGATGAAGGTCAAAGGATGAACAGAGGAGAACGGATGGAAAATGGATGGAGGTATTGAAAAGATTCAAATGAAAAAAGAACAAAATAAGGTGCAATGAGTAAAATGAATTCTAAGATCAGGATTAAACCGAAAAATCAGGTGTGTAATGAGTGGGAGGTTTACATGATGACCTCACAGTGTGACCTCATAGTAAAACTTAAGTCATAAAACAAGCCCATTGGTTAATGCCTCATACCTTTCCAGTTGATGCCACCAGGTGCTCCAAATATGAGGTAGTGGAAGTCCTTGGTGAAGGTAGCTGAAAGTCCTTGTTGGCAGTAGCCGTATTGCTCGTGTCCTCTGGGGAGGCCGTCACAAAAGCTCCAGGACCCTCCCTCATCCCCAGTGCCCTCGTCGATTTGCAGTGACTGACTCAGAACATAGCAGCGTCCTCTGATGTCCCGCGTTTCTCCAGCCGTTTGTAAGTGGAGCACCTGCCGGTAGCGATGGGCGCACGTCTAAACCACACAAACAGATGTTTATACCACGTTGCACGACACGGGCACGAAATGCAACACGATGGGACCAAAAAAAAAAAGTGTCTATTATAAAAGACACGGCCCTAAAACACTGACCACAATTTTCCCTCCAGGCCCTTGGCTCTGTACAGTGACTCCCATCCACTGGTTTGTTTTGTTCTCCTTCTGTGTATCTTCTGCAAATAAAAAAATAAAAGAATTAACTCGTATAACATTTATACATTCTCATTAACATGACCACAGCTCACTCTGTCCACCAGATGGCGCGCAAACACACAAATTTCATCGCATGAAACAGAAAAGTGACATGATGTTGGAAAACACACACACGACTGTATTTCAATGTTGTGGTCACTCACCATTATCATCGAACGTGACTCGGTCACAGACCGCGCTGGAGCCGAAGGTGCAGTTGTACAGACCCCCAGGTCTCTCGGACTTCTGATGGGGCAGTTTGCTCGCTTTGGGGGCACCAACCAACAACCTGCATCAGAGAGGCCACAATACACTGTTAATCCCACACTGTTAATCCCACCGAGATCAAAGTGCAGAGATCGTACAACTAGAACGTTCTGGATGAGATTCCTGGAGGATGATTCAGGTCCGTTTGGCGGGTTTTCTGTGGGACCTCATGCAAATGGGGTCAACTGGAAATGTGAAACCTTCGTGAATGTGTTTGGGTCACTGCCCCTCTCCCCCTGACCTCTGGGAAAGGTCTCATTAACCCTAATTTGTCTTAATGACTCTTTAAATTAATGAATTGGGAAGCTGATGTGAAATATTATAGGCATGTGTATGTAAATGACAGTGCACACTGTTTCGTCTTTATTCTGCTGTACATCACATCCTATTCTTTCGTGCTGTATGTCATCACACTTTAAGCTTTTCCATGGAAAATGACAAAGTGGACTGGTTTAATCTCAGCGGAACAGACGGACAGCTGGACAGAGCAGTCTCTGCGTCTGTCGCTCTGAAAGGCCCCTTTATTCTTTCTGGATTGGGTGTTGTGTTGATAACATTCATCCGGACACTTCAGATTCGGCAGCACAAGCTCCCGTTGTAAAGGCAGATGAAAAGACACTTTGACTGCTGAGGAGACTACGTTACCCACAATGCAGCTGGAACAGGCATTGTTTACTCATGAAAGAATGCTGAAGGTGTGCAGTTCAAGACACAGACAAGAGTCAAGATGGGGGAGGTGTGGGGTTTCCCAATGACCATCCAGGGAAGAACATTTCAGGTGCTGTGCAGATACAGCCAGGACAGGTGCCAAACTATCACTGCTCACACACACACTATATGGGGGCAATTTAGAGTAGCCAATTCAACTTGAACCCATGTTTTTGGACTGTGAGAGGAAACAGGAGAACCTGGAGAAAACCCAAGCCGCTTTCCAGTGTTCTGACCTCAAACAACCAAAGTGCACGATGCAACAGAGGCAAGTAAAAACCTCCAGATCAAGGCTCAGTGAAAACTCGAATAAGCTCCTTTAATAACGTACCTCAGGTTGTTTCATGTGACCGCATTAAATCATTCAGCGCATCACTTCATATGCATGGAGCAGGAAATTATGATCATAAGAAGAACATTAGGTTCCTTAACCCAATAATAATCCTCATATGATCAAAGTGAGGCGGATGAACAGCTGACGCACAGCCGACTTCATCAAACTACATCAACTCACAATTACACAACAAAGTTATAGAACATTTCAGACTGAATTTTATACAAAATACTGATTCAGAGCTGAGACTGAACAGAAGTCCCACGAGCGAAACGGAGAATCGAGCTCAGATGACATCATGAGGTCACACAGTCGACTCGTTTATCCAAAATGACTTTCAGCACTCATGATGACCCCCCCGGAGAACTGAGGGTTAAGCCTGGCTCACATGGGTAACTTCAGTGGACTCAGGGGGTTATTAACCTTCAGCTTAATAAAACACCTTAACCACTGATCTACCACACCCCGATTAACCAGATAACAAATGTGTGATAAAAAAAAAATAACTTCAACTAATACATAATGTTGTGCCCAGCTTCCAAAATGTTCTCCTCTGGATGGGCATGGGGAACCCCCGCGACCCCAGTGGAGGATTAAGCAGAAGATAATGAATGAATAGTACACAATGTCGTGAACTATTCCATTTAAACTTAGTTTAAGTGTTGGTTAAATGTTATAAACTAACAGTTTAAAGAAACTACAGTGGCTCTGCCCTCATTTTGAATGAAGCCAGCGTTTTTAAAACAGTAAAAAGTCAGAAATGTTTACAGGCCATGTCTTTAAAAGACAAAAAGAAAGCTGTGTTCCAGAGTGTGAGACAAGAGTCTCTTTGTATCAGAACACCGAGTTGTAAAAAAATAAAAGGCTGCAGTATAATATTTTACATCACAGTTTCCAGCATTGAACTGTATTTAAAATGCATCTGTAAATGTGCAGCGTAAAGAATCATATGTTGAGATCAACAATTATTTATTATATTCATCATAATTACAGGCAGCATTAAAATACAAATATAACAATATACAGTTATAATATACTGTAAAGTGAACATAATGCCTTATGACCCAGTTGTCACTGTGTGTGGCAGTTTGAGCATTTAGAGCTCTTTTTAAAGTGTAACATGATTTAGGCCGTTGGACACTTAGACAAAGTTACAGAGGCAAAACCGGAGGATGAATCCACCACATAGGAGGAGAAGGAGAATAAAGCCATAGAGTTTAATGGATGTAGAGCAGGAGGACATGCAGGAGGTTGGGGGTGATGGAGCAGGATACTTAGGACCGAGAGAGAAAACAATGATCCACTGTTGATCTAAAAAAAGACTAATAACAAAGATCATCTCGGTTAATATCTCACATCCTTTAGTATAATACCCCCTCGACCCAACGTGCTAACTCCTTCATGATTTAATTTGAGAATGATCATGTTCGGTCTTAATTAATGACTCTTGGATATTTTCTTCGTAATGCTCTATGAAGCAAGTCCTCATTAGAAGGTCATTAGCAGTGCACACGCGGTGGTAATGCAATAGTGCCGTTCAGGGACTGGCCTCGCTGACCGCAGCGGCTGGATAAACAGTCTCAAGATAAACTCTGTACATGTAACGAGTACAGGCCTTCTGCAGAAAGCAAACACACACAGGTTATCAGAGCGACAGCACTGCACATAGTGTAAAACAACGTTAAACCTGTTCATGTGAACACGTAACAAACCTGCGGGGACATGCAGCATGAACACACAACACACCGGCACATGACTGGACATTTCAGAGCCTTGAGTTACAGCGACTGCATACAAAATCCCATATTACATACTACACAATATTGAAAAGAGGTATGGAGGATGGCACACTGTCCTGGGTGTATCTGCCCAGCACCCGAAACGTCTCTGCTGAATGGGCATGGGGAAGTCCCCCACCCCCCAACCCTCATAGACATTTTCTATTCTTCAGACAGTGAGGGTCTCATTCAGCTTGCACTATACTGTTAGTCTCTTATTTTGAAAGCATCATGTAAGACAGATAATACAGAGGAAGCAGCTGTGGGCGCGGGGAGAACATGCCACACGGATCAGATTTAAACAAACAAAGATAAATGGGCTTATAAAGCGCTCCATCTAAACAGCGTTGGAAGTGCGCAGATGTGAAACGAAGGTAAATCTTTCTAAAGGCAGATCGGCTCCAGGTCTCTGAAAGGTGAGCCGTGTTCACGTCGCAGTCAGCCGCCGGATGAGTTACGGCTCCAGATGGCCTTTGTTCACTTTAATATCTTAGTTCTTTGAAATTCTCACACATGCTGCGCTCACATTGCCCAACGACCAGATATGAGCCACGAAAAAAAAAAAAAAAAAAAGCTGCTCGAATAAAACCAGGTTAACGTTCTCCTGATAATATTGAACGAAGGCTTCATTAGAATATGACAGTAAACGATGTTCTGCTAATTAACATTACTGTAGTGTTTGGCCACATGCGTTTCAGTCCCAAAATGGTTTGGGCGTGGCAGCTCAGAGGTTATGGTGTTGAGCCAACAATCGGAAGGTTGTGGGTTTAAATCCCCAGTAACCAATGTGCAAGGCCCTTAACCCCTCATTACTACAGTGGTGATGTATAATCACATTTAAAAAAAAAAAAAAGTTGCCACAACTACTATAACCCCTCATAAAGGATTACCACAACTAGTATAATCCCTCAATCAACAGTTGCTACAACTATTATAATCCATCCTAAATAATCCTAATAATAGTCACTTTAACCATTTGATACTTAATATTTTTAATAAAGTTAAAAAATAATTAATAATCTGAATCAGACTGAATTCCTTTGGGATATCATGTTGGGAAACTTGTAATTCGCTTTGAATAAATTCATGTAGAGAGAAGCAGATTACTTGCAGCAGATTATCAGATTTAAACAGCCGGGTTTGTTCCCAAGTGTATCTTAAACGTGCCAAGGTGGATGATGAAATCTCAAACTCCTTTTACTGAAGGTCACATGCAGAATTAATTCAGATAGACAGACAGCTGCTGAACTGATTAACCTCCGACTCTCTGTACGAGACAATTAAACGTCGTTCTTTTAATTAGCATTTGACCCAAGATGTTCAGGCTTCACTTAAACCCACAGAGAAGCTCATGAACAGGAAGCTGAGAGAATCTCAGGAAGGAAGGGGGGGGGGGTGTTTCCACACGAACTGGTCCTGTTGTACACTAGGATATAAGCCAGGTTATATATGGTGGCTAAAGTTAAGGGGAGTTTTCTGGCGTTGCATTGTGTGGTAGATCTGAGCTTATTATTTTTGTGTGCAGGAAGGAGCACAGGATGCTCCACCACGTACGAGCAAGTGTTCAAGAGCGTCATGATCTTATGATGATAAGGCAAAAGGACTAAAGGTAAAGTACTTTATCAATACGAGTTCCATATCGCTGGAACGTTTCCTAACGCAATGCAGGAACAGTGACACCAGCAGAAAACTCCTTCTGTGCACCTGCCTCGATCTGTTTAATCTTTTTGAGGATGTGTTTCGTTGGCTGCTTGATTATCAAACAGCAAGGATTAGATTCTCGCCGTCGACTGAAGAGTACGGGCAAGTTAGAACCGATTCCCGTCTCAGATCGGTGTTCTGACTTCTCGGCTCTTTAACAGGATTTTCCCTGGGATTGAGGTTTTCCCAGTCGCTTTATTAAATGTTGCCTCAGGCTTCAAATGAGAAACTTTAACTTTGAACATTCAGTCCACATCACTGCACTGTAGGAGCATCACTGAGCGAGGAGTGTGTTAAAATGTTTGGAATTAAATTAATTAGTTAAATTATTTAACTAAGTGATACTTTCTGTGAATTATCTTAAATTAATTTGATATTGATGACATACATCTCACATCTAGAGTTAGAGTGCTGTCCCACTTAACTAGCAGTGAAGGGTCTTTGATTACTTTTGGGTAAATATTTTTGGACTAATAAAATCTGGACTCATTTGGTCAGTGCAGAATATGTTTACGAGTACATCCCTATATTATTTTGTTCACGTCCATCTGCGCACAATAGAAACCACAGTTAAAACTACTATAATTCCCTTATAAAAAATGTTGCCACAACTACTAAGTCACCTCCATAACAATAGAGAGGTATTAATGATCCTATTAAATTTCTGGTCTTTGATTTTCCTCCTCATCATCAACGTTTCATTAAGACATCGTTGCATTTTTTCCATTACATTGTTGGTGCATTAATAATCTGAATAAGAATGAATTCCTTTGGGATTCCTACATAATAATAAAACACACCATAATTATGAATCATTCTACTTAAATGTCAGGTGGAATTTGTTGTTAATAAAGTAAACAGCAAGTCATTTTTCTGATCGGATTTAAACGTTGATGGAAAGACTTGTCTCTCCAGTAAATAACCTTTAAAGTAAAAAAAACATTAAATCAGAAAAATAAATATGCTCACTTATAAGTTCTTGTGTTCTCTCAAAGGGAGGTTTTTGATGACATCACTTTTAAACTGTGTGGGTGTAGAGGGGGGGGATGTTGGTAGTTGCCTAAGGGTTTTGATTCATAATGCTTTAACATTGTTTATGAGTGAATTAAATAGACGCACTGTTTGTGCATGTTGGAAAATTTGTACTGACAAGCAAACAGACTTGGGCGCACACACACACACACACACACACACTCAGCTGACTGCTCAGTAAGATATGCCACGATACACACCCACATGGTTCATTTAATCCCCCACCCCCACCGCCACTGCCCAACCTGAACCTGCAGGTGTATGAATCTCAGACAGGTTACTCTTTCGGAACATTTTATGGCCGGAGGATTTTGTTCATACAAAGCAGCTCCGTGCTTTATTCACGCCCTGGAGGAGTGTAAAAGATCAGGTTATAGCTGCCCTCACTCTCCAACTCAGTTTTCTTTCAAATCAAGAAATTACAGAACAGCTGTAAACCTGATCAAAAATCTAAAAACTTGCCAAACGTTTACAGAGGGACCTGTTGCTTTGCATGTTACTGCAGAACTGTTCCCAATGCTTCCACGTTCAGTAGACTCTACTTTAAACAAAGGATTATCGTGTGGAAGCTGCACTGTGAACAGCGCTGATCAGATCACACCTGAATCTGAATTTCTGATAGAACACCACACACACGAGCGTCTGGAATCCTGAGGAGACGAGAGTCAGACCGCGATGCAGGGTGCAGCTCCATAATAATAATAATAATTTTTGTGCTCTAACAATAAGATGCTGGAACAATCTCAGGAAGGTGTGATGTTCAGGTGGGCAGAGCACTTTGGCCTGTGAAACTATATATACAGGAAAATGATTCAGTGAACAAACCCCCAAAAAAATAATAAATAAATAAAAAATCTCTGCATTGATTAGACTATAACGTGAAGCTTGGTCTGCTGGATCTTTAAGTTCAAGTTCAAGTTATTTATTTATATAGCGCTTTTTACAACAGTACATTGTCACAAAGCAGCTTTACAGAATGAAAAGCCTTTAAACCCCCAAAGAGCAAGCCGAAGCGACAGTGGCAAGAAAAAACTCCCTTTTATGTTGTTATTCAAGGAAGAAACCTTGGGAGGACCAAGACTCAGTGGGGGACTCATCCTCCTTTTATTAATGAGTGATTCATTAAAACTATCATGTGATTTATTCGCTCAGCTTGTTTGCCACCTCAGCGATAACAAATGCTGTCGAACGTTCCGTTCAGTAACATGATGTGATCACCAGCCGTGCGGCCGGGTCACATTCATGAGGTATTTTCTATTTATCACACGTTAAGTGGGATTCTCTCACCTCACAGACCTCGCTGAGAAACAAGACATGCATCATTCTTCTGGAAGTTTGTATGTTCTCCCCATGTTGGTGACCTTTTTTTCACATATAAATTTGATTTAGATTTGAATGTGTGCATGTGTGTGTGTGTGTGTATGTGTGTGTTTCTGCCCTACAATAGGCTGACGACTTGCCCTGTGTGTTTCCGTTCTTTCTCCCCAAGTTTTCGGATACCCCCCCCCCCCCCAACACACTGAAATCAATGAATGTTTTGAATATGTGGAGAAGTGGGTGACCAGGTCATTTCACAACGAGGTCCTTTCGGTGTGGAGTTTGCATGTTCTCCCTGTGCCTGAGTGCTTTCTGGCTCTCAAGTGCCTGAGAAACTAACTGCACCATGTACTGATTATTAATTAATGACCATCCGCTGACACGGTTTCACTGTTACACTCCTACAGCAATCGAATCAAACTCCCAAAAACATTCTGTATTCCACTATAATAAAGCAGAACTCTCACACAGATCACTAAACTCCAGCTCCTCTGTGTAAAAGAGCACAATTTAGTGCTCAGGGTGTGTCCCTCTGTTTCACACAAAACGTCCCACATTCATACCGTTAATTACACACTCATTTCCTCACTGTCTTTCCTTTTATAATAAAATGACTTGCACACACCAAATCGAAATGAAATATGTCCTCTAACAGTCTTTTCACAGCCGTGGTCAGGGATCAGCCTCCTCATTCGACTCAAACATCCAGCATTTATGTCTGACAGGGTTTCAGATGATGTGTCTCACAGTCTGAGTGGTTCTCACTCCCATCTCTCACTTTAACACGTACTCTCAGAAAAACAGCAGCTCTGGCACTCTCTCCGTCCATTTGCTCGTCTGGGCAAGAACGCTGGCAGCGGAGAAGAATGTGGGGAATGAATCATAACTTGAGACACACACACACACACACACACACACCTTGCAATGTAAGGTCAGATCATTCAACCCCTTCACTTTAAAATAGTTTAAAGCACTTTGCTGAAAACCAGATATGAGAAACATGTTAAGCACTAGAGGCCGATCTAGTTCTCTTCTCATGGTTCCTGTGTGGGGTGGGATTCAGGTGTCTACGCTTTAATTACTACTGGCTCAGCAAACTAAGCAGTAAATCAAAAGAGCCATATTTTTGTATTTTCATAAAACACTCCTCAACTTCAGGCTTTTCGTAACACAGCATGTTGTAATGCTGCACCTTAGAAACCCGTAACCAGCGTTTTATATTAGAAATCTGTTTCAAAGAGCATTTCAAACAAGTAGCACCCAGAGTACAGCTTCTAACCCTGATAAAAATAATTAAGTAATCCATTTTGCTTACTGTACTTACACCCAAGACTTTGTCCTTTACATTTAACCCACCCATGCAGTGACACCCACACTGAGGTAAGTGGTGGGCAGCCCTGTGTATGGCAATCGGGGTTAGCTGCCTTGTCCAAGGGCACTCCAGCCAGAGCACTATGACGACTGGCCTGGATTGATTTGATTGTATTATGTATTGCCCTCTGTAATCACTTTAAACAGCCCTCTGTTGAATGATCTAAATAAAAATGCCACAGTGGCTTCATGCGCCAGAGAAGAAAGCCCTGAAATTAACAGCAGGCATCAACAAAAAACTGGCCTTAGGGTTTCTGCAGCATTCCTGCCTGAGCACTTCTCATCCAGCTGCTACATGGATCATGAAACGGTATTTTATTACTGGTTTCGCACATCCCAGTATCAATCATGACCCTATTGTTGGATTAAACTTATATTGTAGATGCTTTCACCCAAAGCAACATACAAGCCTCTGGTTCTGAACACCCCTGGACACAAATCACTGAGCTACCACAACACTATGGTTCATGGACTACATGAAATCTGCCCTCACAGTGCAGCAGTATTGATTATCAGTGCTGTTATTGCTTTAGAGATGCAGGTAATCCAACCATGACGCATTTGCATATATATATATAAATAAAAAATATGCCAGGATTCAACAGGATGGCAAAGCCTCGCAGGTTGACAGATTTTTTTTTTTCTTTAAAACATAGATCTAAACCATTTTTATATTTATTTTAACATTCAGACGTTCCTGCCTCCAGCATCTCGAGGATCAGTCATGCAACTTTCTGTTATTAATCGACATTGTCGTCTTATCCTGCATGGGCCTCGACTGTAAATACTAAACTCTCACACTGTAGTTCGTAAATTGCTCTTTAAATCAAACCAACATCTCTTTAGATTAAGGTGTGTTCTGTTAAAACACTCTACATTCTGAACCTCCCTCAGAAGCCACTCTTTCGGTTCTTAGTCATCGTCCTTCATACTGTTCTCTTAAAATAGGAGTTTGTTTGTGGTCCACAGCAGGAGGCTGACTTTCCTACTTTACACAAAGTTATTTGTCAGATAATAGATGTTAACTTTGCTGTGAGGACCTGGTTCCTTGCAATCATCATCAGAGCTGTGTTTTTATTCTGCAAGTCCACAAATAAAAATGTACTTATTGGATTTCACCCCCATAATAAGTCATGGAATGCTTCATAACATCACATTGAAGTGTCATGAAAAAAACTCATTTTACTGATGTATTATGGTCAGTGTACACAAACACGGTCTATTATATATCAATCTTTAAAAAAATATATTTTTTTTTCCATTTTCCACATTATCCTCTACACAATTTCATATGGGGCAAATAAGAGCAGCTAATTCACCTAATTTTTTTTTCCTCCAGATCGGGATTCGGACAGTGCCACCCTCATGTTGTTTTAAATGTCTGTCAGTTTAGGATTATTAATAGGGCCTGGTATCGAATTATAACACACATACACACTATTCAAACTATACAAACAAAGATATATACAAAAAGAAGTCATTCAAGTATTGGGTTCCAAAAACTTGAAAATTAAGGTGTTCATTTATTCATTATCTTCCGCTTTATCCTATATTAGGGTCGGGGGGGGGGGGGTTCCCCATGCCCATCCAGGGGAGATCGTTTCGGGCGCTGAGCAGATACACCCAGGACAGGGTGCCAATCCATAACTGGGCACACACTCACTCACACAGACACGCACACAAACACGCTCTACATGGGGCAATTTGGAGAACTAAATTGACTTGATCCATGTTTTTGGACTGTGGGAGGAAACTGGAGAACCCGGAGGAAACACGGGGAGAAAATGGAAACTCCACCCAGATGGGGATTCGACCTGGGAATCCCTAGTGCTGAGAGGAGAACATGCTAAACACTAAGCCACCGTGCCGCCTTAATTAAGGTGTTGAGTTTCCAAATGAAAGTTTGCTTTTTCTTTTTAAACAAAGGGGAATTTACCAGCAACAAAGCCGACATCTTGATTTAATACTACAGAATGCACGCTGTGATTAGAGAAATAAAAAAGGTGGCCAGTTGTATTTTGTTTCTTTTTTTAAGTAGAATACAGAACGTCCTGTTATTAAGGACACACGTTTTAACACCTGGCGTTTCACCTGCAGTAACTGATACTGCACAATTAAAAGATAAGAGATTAATAAAAGCACATGAGAACCTGCACCTGCAGAAGACAAACTGAAGTGAAGACACTCACATCCTCCGGTCGGTGGGGACCAGCTGGCGGTGCATCGCCAGCGAGAAGCCGAACAGGCTGCCCGGCTCTGCGCGCGCCGTCAGGACGTTCTCTGTGTCCAAATTAAAGGCTGAAGACAAGACGCACTCCATTAAACAGAGCAGCGTGAGGACAGGAGTCCGAACCCGCGCCATGCTGCCAGCGTCCGCGGCTCTGCCGTCCTCTGAGCTCCGTCTGCAGCTTTAAAGACCCGGCCTGACGTTCGAACCCGTGCTGCGCCCCGAAGATCCGACGTTTAAGCAGCCCTTCCTTCTGCCCCTCCGCCGGGCTGTTTATATACCCTCAGCCCCACCCCAGCACACAGGCCACGCCCCTTACCTGCCCGAACACAAAACGCAGAACACAGACCGAGTGCAGACATTCAGACCATCAGAACATCAGAACATCAGAACATCAGAACATCAGAACAGTTTACTGTAAAGTGCCTGAGGGAACATCAGCCAAACCCAAAACGCATAAGGTCGAGCTTATAAAGCTCCTCACATCAAAGCGCCGCTCAGTGGGCGTGGCCTAACCCAGCACGCCATCTATAACAGAATGAAAAGCAGGAGGTCAGATTGAGCTGTGTGTCTGATTTCCATATTTCCTACTGAATTCAAATCCATTCTAAAATAAATGAACAACTGGAGACGAATCCAAGAATTAATCTAAAAAAAAAAGTAAATACTTGTGAGAACATGGCTGTTTACACCTAAATAAGTTACAACCACAGAAATTAAATATATAAATACACTATAAATTATTAATAACATTCTGAAAACCAGTCAATAATTCACAACAAACTGCAATGACGTTCTAAATTAAGGGATTGATTTCACGCTGATGACCTGCTCACTGCACATCATACATATTACATTTGATTTTGGTAATTTATTACTGGGGTGTAAGAGTAGGTACACAGAAACAAAGTCCTGGGTTTAACTCAAATGTGGGTAAACAGGGTCCATGCTGTGTGAGGTTTTGCATGTTTTCCTCACTACATGCGTTTTTGGTTTTCGGGCTCAGTTTCCTTTAACTCTAATAAAAAAACTACTACATTGAGAATAAGTGCCGGGATAGACTCCAGCACCCCTTGCCTTTCTGTCAATAAAACTGCTGTTTGATTTCAAGCTGTCTTATATAAAGTAATGCATCGTAAATTATCAGGTATCCATGATGGATGCTGATCAGTGGAAATCTGTCGCCATGCCGACCGTGCCGCTGATTTTGCAGATGGCCGAGCTGCAGTGTTTCTCAGAGACAGTTCTATTAGACTTTCTAAAGACAATACGAGGCTTTAGCCGCCGACAGGAAATATTTGGACTGAAAACAGGACATGCCAACTGGTGGGACCGAAATTTTCGGTACCTTAGTGAAACAACAAAGACTTTCAAACTCAAACTCTCACAATCATCAACAGTTTTTAAAGACGTGGAATATGCAGCGTGTAACTCTGACCAAGCAGCCAAGTATTTTATAATAAACTGCTATAATTTAATCTAAAAGATGCAAACATTATAAGATTATAATCAGATTTGAGTGAATGATAAGGAGCCATGTCGTCAGGTTAAAGCTGGACATCACGCGTCTCAGTGAGTGGAATGAGAGGACGTCTTCCTCATGAACAGGTACAAAAATTACACAATACACTCAGGTTCTCTGATTTATGACCATACTTGCCCTACAAAGACACACCCTTTGTATCAGCACAGTCATCATACAACCCCACCTCTCTCTCCCTCCCTTTCTCTCTCCCTTTAAACACTTTTACTCTCGTGCTCAGTCAGGTGTACCAATCTCCTCATCGGTCAAGGTGTTGAAATCCTAGACTGCAGGCTATGAGTGTACAGTACACATGGGTTGGGTGTGTCCTCAAACAAAACCAGCTACTCCTTTATTCACATCCGACCATGGCTTTCCCTTACACCCTTCCTCTGTACGCCTTCTCCTAAAAAAAAAAAAAACAAGACCCAAGTGAAGACCCAGCCTTTTTCTCTCTAACATCTGTTCTCCTGACACAACCGTGGCACAAAACTCTCAAACCTTCCAATGAGTTCATTCAGTCTGAATCTTTCCTTTATTATTTTACTGCTCCATCATCCATACTATAAAATCCGGCTCTGCGTGTTTATATATGGTATCAAATAGTATAATTTAGTACCATAGAGGTTATTGCCGCAGTGTCAAACATGCAGACTTTCTATCCTGAGAGTTCACAGTGCTTCTGTTAACACACGGTGTGCAACAATAGTTTATAGTTTTATGGAGCCGGATATGACTCTTATAAAAGTCAGTGATAAACATGAACACTGTTTGAAACACCGTCACTGTTTCCAGGTACTTTAGGATTAGACTTATAAGCTTATAAACAGTTTATAACCCTCACTACAGCATGAATGCACCTTCCATATATATTTTATACTATATGTATCATATTGTACAGCTAATTTGTTATTTGTAAATATAACTGTATAAATTGTAAAAAAAAAAAAAAAAAATTGCAATTTTACAAAAGAGACACCATCATGTGTGTAACATACTTGGCAAATAAAACTGAATCTGGTTCTGACATCAGATTCTGATTCTTGTATCAGATGTCCAATTTGAAATACATACTAGATTAGACATCTGATCCGCATATTTTTATTCCAATTATTCATCATAAAGTGAAATGAGTTTAGGGCTCTCTGCAGGTCAGAAGAATTCCTTCTGCCCAATATAATATAGCTGGTGCAGTGGTTAGCATGTTCACTTCTCAGATCGAATCCCAATCTGGATTGAGTTTGCATGTTCTCCCCGTGTCCACGTGGGTTTCCTCGGGGTTCTCGGAGCTGGAGGTTCAATCTTTTGTTATGTGAATTATTATGCAAAGCAGTGATGTGTGCCTGGGTTAAGTTTATTCTGATGTAGCCCCATGTTCAGAGTCTGCATTCTGGGATGCCTTTCCACTCACCGCAGTTGTAGAGTGCTTATTTGACTCACCACAGTCTTTCTGTCCTCCCAGCAGGCACAAGGCGTATCTGTCCCCAAAACGGCTGCTTACTGGACGGAGTATTAACTCTAAAGACTGTTGCATGAATAAGAAAGGAGCTCAGACTCTAAAAGCTGTGCCACAGTCACAATCACTGCTGTGAACATGCATGCTTTTATATACTGCACTGCATCCAAACGACCCGATTAGATTATATTAGATTATTATTATTATTATGAGATTATTATATAGATGAGTTCAACAGCATTCTGACCGCAGTGCTCAGGATGTGAGGTCTTGCGGTGGATCAGGAGATTTTTATGGTTAACTGTAGTAGTTAACTGTTTGAGAAAGTTTGTTTTAAAGATTCACACTCAGTGATAAAAATGTTTGGTCTTTTCTTACAGCAGAGTCCGTCCTTCACTCTGAGCTTCTACTTTTAATGCTTTGCCAAGAATGTGGGTACACACTCCTGCAGGATTGTTTCTCGTTGCCATGCTACTGACCCTGTGTTTTCCCTCTAGCAGTGTGTGTGTGTGTGTGTGTAAATTCATTCATGTGTTCAGTCAGGACTTGCAGCTCTCTCCTACACTCTATTTGCGCGGTTACACCCTTATTATAAGTCCACTCTGCTCTGAGGAAGCCTTTAAATACGACGTGGAACGTTAAATAAACTTAACACGCGTCAAAGTGTCACATAGATTTAGTTCTCTTTCACTGCAGAGCTCATGTGATGTTTTGTGATGTTGATCGTACCTTAAATATTTGAGAGGTTTGAATCACAGCCAAGAGGGCACAGCTGGACCCGCAGTCTGTGAGGGGAGGGGTAAGGGCACAGCTGGTTCTGCATTCGGGGTGGTGGAAGGGAGATGGGGGGGGTAAGGGCACAGCTGGTCCTGCATTTGTGGTGCAGAGGTGGAGATGGAGGGCACAGCTGGTCCTTCATACGGGATGGTGGAAAGGAGATGGAAGGAAGGGCCCAGCTGGCCATGTACATTTGGTGAGGAGAGGAGGACACAGCTGGTTCTTCATTCAGGTGGAGAGGTGGAGATGGAGGGAAGGCACAGCTGATCTTGAATTTGGGGTGGAGAGATGGAGATGGGGGGAATGCACAGCTGGTCCTGTAAATCAGAATAAAGTGCAGATGAAGGGAGGACATAGCTAGCATGCTTTCTTTGTGGGGAGGTAAGGAGGCACAAATACTCTTTTTGTGTTATTGTGAACAGAGGGAACAAGTGGATGAGTCTCTGGCTGAGGGATGAAGCAAGGTAGGCACAAGCCATGAGATGGGGAGCACATTGTGGGATGATTATCAGCTAATTATCAGAGAGGCCATTCGTTAAACTTGTGAAGGGTGAAATATTGGCGTTGTTACTAAGCTCACATTACGCTTCACGTGGTTTTAAAATAATACAGACCATGTGCTATCTATTTTTTGTGATAACATTCTCTAGAATCGAAATTAAATCTGAATGAGATGTTCCAGTTAAATATTGACTCAGTTGGAGTGTGTGGGAGGTAAGAAGTTGTGTATGATACTGGATCAGCAACACAACTCCTCCCACTGAGGGCTCATGGGTGTGTGTGTGGGGGGGGATTTGCAAGAATTGTGATGGGTCAGGCCGCTGGCGCGATGCTGGAGAGGTCAACAGTGAAACTCTGATTATGAACGTCGCATGTGTTCCTCCGTGACCCTTGTGTCTCCTCGCATGCTTCCTCAGATGCTCGCTGACAGAAGTCACGACTTCCTTCTATTTGTTTCGGTCGGTGGCGGCCGGCCAGGGGAGCAGAAATAAGGACTTTGGAAAAAATGTCCAGGAAGCAGAATTAGTCATCGGTGCAGAAATGGGTCCATCGTCACAATCACACCGACATGCAGCTGGTGGACCGGGACCAGCACCGTACTACAACATACTTACAACATTAACCAGTAGAAACGCTCAGCAGCAGGTTTCTGAGGTGCACCTCCATGCTGCAGGCTTTTAGACCTGGGGGAAGCCCATGCAACCGCGGGGAGAACCTGGAAACTCCGCCCAGATCGGGATTCAAACCTGGAAACTCCGCCCAGATCGGGATTCAAACCTGAAACCCCAACAGAGAGGCGGACGTGCTGAGCACTTGATACTCCTGAGGGATGTGAGGCACAGAAAGCGTGTGGCAGCTGTGGAAGTGAGGACACATGTAAACCGTATTTAACTAAATTGAGGAACACCGTAACGGAACCGAGAACCGAAGGATGACGTTCAGCAGGACAGAATGAAATCACTCAGCTCACTGCAGAGACCGAAACATGTCAACATGGCTCTGATTTCTTCACTCACGGCATTTAAAAAAAAAAAAAAGGAGGAAAAAAGGGTTACGCCCACATCTGACAGTGTGTCATTGTCAGACTAGTTGTCCTCATATTACACACACACACACACACACACACACATACACACACACACACACAGTGGACCCTAAGGCAACGTATTTAGCTTTGCCCTGCTAGGGCGTGGAAGAGCACACAATCACACACACACACAATCACACTATCACACACACTATCACAGAGAGAGAGAGAGAGAGAAAGAGGTTAATGAAAATGTATTTTTTGTAACTAATCTGTGACAGGAATATACGACGGCGTTTGGGAGGTGCTGGTGATGCTGGTGGTGATGCTGGTGGAGGTGGTGGTGATGCTGGTGGTGATGCTGGTGGAGGTGGTGGTGATGCTGGTGGTGATGCTGGTGGAGGTGGTGGTGATGCTGGTGGTGATGCTGGTGGAGGTGATGATGATTCTGATGTAGGTGGAGGTGGTGGTGTTGCTGGTGGAAGTGCTGGTGGAGGTGGTGTTGATGCTGGTGGAGGTGATGATGATTCTGATGTAGGTGGAGGTGGTGGTGTTGCTGGTGGAACTGCTGGTGATGCTGGTGGAGGTGGTGGGGTTAATGATGCTGGTGGAGGTGGTGGGGTTGATGATGCTGGTGGAGGTGGTGGTGATGCTGGTGGAGGTGGTGGTGATGCTGGTGGAGGTGGTGGGGGCCATTGACAGTAATTAAAGATCATTAACGCACCTGTTAAACGTTCTGCTGATGATCTCACCCACAACACTGTTTGTTCCTCTCTACGCTCATAATTTGAACACTTGATTTATCCAGGATGGAGAACTCGGAGCGAGTTTGTTTCCTGGGTGGGACCCCATGTCCTCCCTGTGTGGCACCTGCACGTCCTTCCCGTCCTCCCTGCGTGGGTTTCCCCAGGTTCTCCGGCTTCCTGCCATATGCAGCCACGCCGAATCAGTATCAAACAGCAGGCTTCGGTCAGGAAGGGCATTCGGGGTAAAACTGAGTCGAGTCCAGTGTGCAGATTTCCCCGCTGTGGCGAAGCCTAAAGAGAACGGACGGAAGAAGACGGCGATATAAATTTCAAAATAGTCTGCAGTCAACAATATCCAATAATTAACTTTTATATAATTGCATAATGTGCAGTTGTGTTTAATGAACACTTTGCGAGATGGAATTCGGAGTTGTCTTTCAGCAGAGGCTCTGAACAGCTGGCTGAAGCTGGAAGCTGCTTGTGGTGAGTACTTGTTCACACACGTGCACTCCTGCTTTTAATCTCACACTTATTTCCATCCTCGTAACACTCACCGCTCAGCTGCCGCTGCTGCTTCAGCTGCAATAAAGTTGTTTATGCCAGACTTGTGGTTTATTAAATAGGGAATCACAAACCCCATAACACCCCCGCAGGACTTAAGCGTTCTGACCCGATGCCCAAATCCAAACCGCTGTGGAGAACAACGTGAAGACAATCGAACGGACAAATGTTTTCTTTCACACTTTTGGTTTTATGTTTCATCCAAACTGATTAAGAATGTGGTGCAGTGGGAGGCACCGCCACCTCACAGCAAGATGGCCCTTGGTTGGATTTCCATTCGGCGGGAAGTTTTGTAGGTTCTCCCTGTTTCCACCCAAAGCACAAAGTCAAGGTGCAAAGAATACTAACATCTTGTGTGTGGAAATTTGTCGGTCGTGCAATAAACTGGCAACTCGTCTTTATTCGGAGGCTTGTGATAAAATCGGTTCTCAATATCCAGGAGAGAACGTTTCCAGGCGCGGGACAGATGCCCTAAGGACAGGGCACCAACACAACACCGAGCAAGCACTCACCCTCACAGCCGCACACTACAGTATAATGGGGCAATTTACCTTAAATACATGGCTGTGGGAGGACCCGGGAAAAATTCATGCGGATATGGGGAGGACATGAAAACTCCACCCACATCTCCACCCCATGGATCTCCAGCACTGAGAGGAGAACATACTAACCACTACACCAACGCTCTGCCCTTCCAGGAGCTTTCTTTTTAAAACTTTCCCTCAGCTTCATGATACAACATGCTTTAATATCAACATCCTCAGATACTAAGAGAAGTCTCTTGGTTTTAGGAGCCAGCCTTGCGACCTAAAAGTCCCGGGTTCGATTCCCGGTTCCACCGAGTGCTATGACTGAAGTGCCCTCGGTCAAGGCACCTAACCCCAATTCCTCCCCATGTTAACAGATCTGTACGACTTTATTTGCAGACAACAGGTTTTCATAACAACATTTAAACAATCAAACAGAAGATGTTCTGAAGGTGGAATCCGTGCAGAGCTGTAAATCCAGATCCAACTCCAGCCACAGGGGTCCACTGACACAATGCGAGCCTTCCTCCAAACCGCCCACTCGATTCCCTCTCCCTTTTCTTTGATTTGCGGTAAAGTTACTTTCACTTCCTCTGGTCTCTGCCCTTCACCCCTCATCTTCGCCGGGCCTCGGTTCCAGTGTTCTCCTATTTTCTACTTTACACACTCCTCCCATTCCTCTCTGCGGAGTCAAAGAACGAAGAAATGATTGTTTCAATATTATTTATGGGATGTGATGGGATCCCGTGTGTTTGTATGAGGAGGAAAACACCCACGATGCTGCAGATTCCAGCTCCTGTAGTGAGAGATGGAACGTATCCTCGTGGATGTTGGTCAGCAGTGTGCAGACGGAACAACACTGCGGGATTTTAAAAGCTCGTTGGATCTTTATAGCGCTTTTTAATTCTGATTCCCAAATTCTTGAGTGTGAGCCGATCGGTTAATTAAGCAGCTGGCTGTACAGTTGACATCAAATCAAATGCGTTCAATAAAACCCGGGCTGCGCTGCTCAGGTTTATTGGTTTGGGTGCAAACGATTCATTACTCTGAGGAGTTAGACTGGAGCCCAGCATGCAAGCACACACTGAGGATTAAATCACTGCAGATCCAGCTCTGGGAGAAGCCTGTGAATCCACAAAGAGACCTGAAATTAGAAAGTGTTTCACTACGTTGTTTGGTACAGAGCGTTATAATATGGAACAACCTGAGATGAGAACTACAAAACTTACATGAGATTATCTGTATTATTTATGGCGTGGTGGCTCAGTGGTTAGGACGTTGGGCTTCAATCTGAAAATTGGGGGTTCAAATCCCAGGTCCACTAAAGTTACCAGTGTGGATCCTTGAGCAAGACCCTTAACCCTCAGGTCCAGGGATGCTGTGATGAACCCTGTGCTCACCTTGTAAGTCACTTTGGATTAAAGCGTCCAATAAATGACCAAATGTAAATGTAAATGTCCAAATGTATTTATCTTTTCATTTATTCATTATCTTCCGCTTTATCCTCTATTAGGGTCGCGATGCCCATCCAGGGGAGTACGTTTCTGGCACTGGGCAGATAGACCCAGGACAGGACGCCAATCTATCGCTGGGCACACACTCACTAAAACAGACGCACTCTATATGGGGCAATTTGGAGAACTTAATTGACTTGATCCATGTTTTTGGACTGTGGGAGGAAACCCACGCGGACACAGGAAGAACATGGAAACTCCACCCAGATGGGGGTTCAAACCGGGAATCCCTAGTGCTGAGAGGAGAACATGCTAAACACTAAGCCACCGCGCCGCGTATTTAGATTTTTACTGCAAAAATCTGTCAAAAGTCAGAAAAACACAAATCAAGAAAAAAAATGTACATGAATCGAGTAAAATTTTCTGCTGATATACTGAGAACCTTTATCTTGTTAAGATTCTAGATTATTTATCTTACTCAGAAATCTATTCAAGTCAGAATCAAGATGTCACACTTTTTAAAGGTTTTCTGATAAGAGATGCAGTGTTAGCAGGACGTTGAACTTATCCACATATACAAACTCTAAAACCAAAACTATACGAGCCTCTTCACTTTGACATGGAGGCTATGTGCTATAATCAGCCACTGGGCTCTTGAACACGGTTCTCAACTCTTGATTGACGGGATCACTGCATGCCTTTTCTGTTATTCACTTCAGGGCGGGACTTTTACCGTCTAAAAAATATTTCAGGACAAAAAAATTAGTTTTCACTGCAATGTTAATACTAGTTCCTGTATAATGTAGATCCACATGTGATTTATTTGATGTTAAACGCTTCAGTGGAACAAAAATCTGAACATGTGTCTGAACTTCAGACGGTCTGCAGTTCTCTGCCTGTTAGAACAGGCCGTAAAGCCGAACTGAAGCACTCTCTCTCTCTCTCTCTCTCTCTTTCTCACGCACGCACACACACACACGCACACACACACACACACACACACACACACATGCCCCACCCGGCTTGTTCATGCACATCTCACCTTTCCTTTCCCACCCAGGCCTCAGGCTGTTCTTCACAAGCACCTACAAATCTACACTGACTAAAACTCTCACCTTGAGGCCTGAGCTGGTTGCCATGGTGACGTCCTGAATTGTGAAGCAGCTTGTTCCGTGTGATGACACATCAACTGATGGGGACAAAATGTTAAAAAAAAAATAAAATAAAAAAACTTTTGACAAAGTTCAGTTTGTATGGCTACATGAAATTAAAATCAGTCTTAACTACAGACAGACAGACAGACACACACACACACACACACACACACACGCACACACACAAACACACCACTAATCAATTCATCAGTAATTGTCATCATCTATCAAACACAGTTTGCAGTTATTATAAGCCTCACACCACCACCATGTCAGTGTCACAGCAATGTATTGTTCACCACCCAAACAAGACCTGATTCCTCTACATACTGCTTTTATTAAACTATAAAAAAGTCTTACAAATATGAAATATATTTTGAGTTACTGGGTTTGATTAACTTTTTTTTAATGTTTTCATTGTGTTGAATCATAAAGCAGCTAAAAACTTTCTCTAGATAAGTTCAAAAGAAAGATTAACGTACTACCAAACTCATATTAAACTTTCATTTTCCACCCATCACTGAATCCTTCAAATCTGATTAACACTATGACTTTAGATAAAAGGAAGTCAACATTTCCTGTAGATTAATCACCACCAGCAGGACCCACTGAAGACGGACGGGGTGTAGATTAATGCAGATTATGAGTCAATATAGATGATGATGATTAAAGATTAAAGGTTTGAGGTTTGGCTCAGGTCTCGTGAGGTTCTGAACCTGATGTAATGTCAGGCCCTCGTTTCACTGATACCTGATCATTTTGATTCTCCACAGTCATCACAGGATTAAAAACTAATTTACCACTTACCCCAGTACGAGATGAAACCCACAGAACCTGCAGTTTATCCCCCTGTGCACTGAATACATCTGCGGTTGCTGTAAGCGTGCCCTTTTCTTTTTTTATAGTAGTGGTATTTCTAATGATGAAATCCAGGTGATGCTCCATCTTTGAAGTGAAATCCAGGAATCCACACACTGGACACCCGGCGTCTCTCCTGAGTGAAGGTTTCGACTTCAGCTGTAAACCCAGAATTAATTTGATATACTGTGATGTCAGCGTGAGATATAAACCACTGAGACGAATGAGTGACTGCGGTCAGTTTTGTGTTTACACTGCCCTGCTGTGTGTTACAGTTCAGCCTCATTTCAAACATACTATACATAATAATTTACTTTAATAAAATACTGCCTCCAATCAGCACATAACTAAATCAAAATCATATTAATGTAGTTATTTTTAAAATAGATTTAATATTTTCATTTAATAATTGTTAAATACATGTTGTAATCTGTTGTACGATTATACCACACGGTTCAACAAACCAACATCGCCACCTGGCGGCGCGTAGTTACTGGACTTAAAATAATAATAATAATTTTATTATTATTATTATTATTATTATTATTATTATTATTATAACTACACCTGATTATTTTATATAATAAAGGGTACCTCTAGAACCCACATCTACAAACCCATATACTTTATTAAATGATACATATTTAAATGTAAAATAGCAATAAGGGTCGTGGGGGGTTCCCCATGCCCATCCAGGGGAGAACGTCTCGGGCGCTGGGCAGATACACCCAGGACAGGGCGCCAATCCATTGCTGGGCACACACTCACTCACACACACACTCTATAGGGGGCAATTCTGAGAATTCAATTAACTTGTTCCATGTTTTTGGACTGTGGGACGAAACCGGAGAACCCGGAGGAAACCCACGCAGACACGGGGAGAACATGGAAACTCCACCCAGATGGGGATTCGAACCGGGAATCCCTAGTGCTGAGAGGCGAACGTGCTAAACCACTAAGCCACCGTGCCGCCATAATTAATATTAATTAATTCATTAATTAATAATAAATCATTAAAATCATCTTAAATTAAGTGTAAGATTTTAAAGAAAGACTTTTACACATAACTGCAAAACCTTTATTGAAGTTAACATTACATTAATAAATCTAAATATTTATAAACATTTACATAAAAGTAGTTTTATTAAAATTCCCTCTCTCGCTTTTTCCGTTACACTTACCCCCACTCCCCACGCACACCCCACCACCACCCCCCCACCCACACACTAGCAATTTAAAAGATTTAAGAGTAGAGAAAAATGTGTTACTACGCAAATGGACAGAATGTTTTGGTGCCACCACCTGGTTATTTACTATAACTGCAGCAAATTGAATTAGAAAAAGTAACTTTATTATAGTTAGGTTAGGGTTAATGTTAGGGTTAATGTTAGGGTTAATGTTAGGGTTAATGTTAGGGTTAATGTTAGGGTTAATGTTAGGGTTATAGTGTTTATGGTTTGGATAAGTCTTTACCCAATGAACTGAAATCAATGTAAGTCCCCTCGGTGCATAACAACAAACACGTGTGAAAAACTAAAACTGAACCCTTTAATAATTTCTGCATCCTTTCACACCTTTACCTTCCAAGTTCTAAAGGAAAAAAATACATTCAGTCTACACAAGAGAGGGTCTGTTTTTGGGATTTGTGTTTAGGATCTGTTTTGGGGGTCTGTGTTTAGGGGTCTGTGTTTAGGGTCTGGTTTGGGGGTCTGTGTTTAGGGTCTGGTTTAGGGGTCTGTGTTTAGGGTCTGGTTTGGGGGTCTGTGTTTAGGGTCTGGTTTGAGGTCTGTGTTTTGGGGTCTGGTTTGGGGGTCTGTGTTTAGGGTCTGGTTTGAGGTCTGTGTTTTGGGGTCTGGTTTAGGGGTCTGTGTTTAGGGTCTTGTTTTGGGGTCTGTGTTTAGGGTCTGGTTTGGGGGTCTGTGTTTAGGGTCTGGTTTTGGGGTCTGTGTTTAGGGTCTTGTTTTGGGGTCTGTGTTTAGGGTCTTGTTTTGGGGTCTGTTTTTGAGGTATATTTCGGTTACTCGTGTGAGTCTAACAGTCTGATGTGTGTTGTTTGTTAGGAGGCAAGTGCACAGCGCTATAAATAAACATGAGGCCTAAGAGTCTTTACGCAGCATTACAGGCTCAGAGTGAAGATCTCCTGCAAACTGTAACGCTGGCTTTTTGTGGCCCCGGGGCCCCGCCCTCAGCCCGACTCCTCTCAAATTAGTTAGTAGTCTCTGTGGCCCTGACAGAAGAGTCACGAGTAAATTGCCACTTGCGGGGCGGTTGGGGGCGTTTGGCGCGACAGGGCATCAGGTGCGGGACTCTTTTTTTTAGCCCCGGTGTTTACTGGAAGAAAATTGCTGTTTTGCTCACCTGAGGAGGCCGAGGAGACTGAGCGGCGCCGGCCGCGCGCACGCGCCGGAAGCCCTGCCGTCTTTACCACTCTCCTCTAGGGGGCGATCTGAAACAAGCTTCACGATGGCCAGGCGCCAGAAGTAAAGAGATGCCGAACTCCAAACGACACCGCTGCTGGTCATGAAGTTCACTACGGAGTGTACACAAAGCGGGTTGAATGACCCTGAGTAGTGCACTTACAAAGGATGGGAGACGTGATTTAGGACATGTCATCGAATTAAAAAGGCACAGCAGTTTTGTTTGTGTAACGAATTTAAATAGCAAAAAACTTTATAACAAAAGAGTGAAGAATAATACAATTATATAACACAGAATTAAAAAGCAAAAAGGCAACCTTTAACTTTATTAATACGCTATTTAAAAATAAATCCAATGTTTTAATTTCTTTTTTCGTTCTCATCTGGGGGTGGGGGTGGGGGTTTGTCTCCATACCAATCCAGGACAGAATATATTGCTGGGCAGAAACACACAGGACAATCAGTGAAAACACACTCACACTCACAAACACACACTATATAGAGACAATTTAAAGCAGCCAATTCACCTTTAATCCATGTTTTTGGACTGTGAAAGAAAGTCCACGCATAGAGGAGAACATGGAAACTCATTGGTTTTTGAACCTGGATGCCCAGCGCTGGAAGGAGAACATGCTAACCACTACACCACTGAGTCGCCCTCATCAGTATTTGCTTGTCTTTATCGTTTCTTGTTAATAAAAGTTAATTCTGGCTCAAACTGTACATCCTGGATTAATTGCTACACAGCAAACATCAAGCTGGTCGGTTAGAAAGCAGTTTGTTTAATGAGAGCTTATTAAGCGCAGAAGAATGCAGCTGCCCTTTCCTGTTAATCATCACGGCTTTTATCGTTAAGCCACCTAACATTTAAAGTTAACTCTTTCACTGTATTTTATTTCTTTTTATTTTCGCGGTCTGACTCGCTGTATCAGTTTGTTGTGTATGTTATACACTGTAGTCATTCAGTAATAACCAGCAGCAGCCATAGCAGACCAACCAGTTCACACTGGTCTGTAGAGTTTTTCTCAACAGGTTGCGTAAACTGCATGTGCTGTTCATCACAGTTACCTCAATGCTCAACCAGAATGATACAATCTCCAGGATTAGCCCGACTCTGATATTGCTGGTTGGCCATGTGGCTGTGATGTTCATGTGTGAAGTCACTGCAGGCTATATGTGAGAAGCTCATAGTCTCTAGGCCCGGTTGATTGTGACGGTTGTGTGGTTATGGTGGTTGCTTTTTATCCTTCTGTCCCCTTGGCTTTCTAAAGGCTGGGTGGAGCTACTACTCTTTTAATCTCTGTGACGTCCTTAGGTTGTTTTTATGGATTGTAGTCTGCCCTGTTAGAAACCACAAATGTAAGTCTATATACGATCTAATGAGAGCTGCGGATGCTAAATTCTGCAGAAAGGTCTACGTACCTAACACTATTAAACACAGTATATGGACAAAAAGTATTGGGACATATCTTTCAATAGTTAAATTCAGGTGTTTTATTTAGTCCCTTTGCCACAAACATGTTAAATGTAAGTATATTAATATTTTTTTTAGATCTGCTGTTCCGCTCCAATAGTGTTATCTTTAATTAATTGATATTACAGATTTTCAAACATAAAATTTTAAGGATTAAACCAATCCATTCATTATCTTCCACTTCAGAACCGTTCAGGCGCTGGGCAGATACATCCAGGACCGAGGGCGAAAACCCATTGCTGGGCACATACACAACACACACATACATAATGTGGTAATTTAGAGCAGCCAATTTACCTTAAATCCATGTTTTCAGACTGTGGGAATAAACCGGAGAACCCAGAGAAATCCCACACAACCACACAAGAACATGGAAACTCCTTCCACAATCGGGTTCAAAGCTGGATCCCCAGCTACGACACAATGCTGCCTTAGGAATAAACACTTTTTATCATTAGATATTTACAGAGATGCATAAATTCTATGTATCTATTCATATAAAGTTTTTCTCATGGTGCATTTTCTTAAAACAGCTTTTCTAATTTCTGAGCATTAAACTCAAAAAGATCAAACAAAGTTGACAGCGGCAAGTAAAAGTTTCCATGATAGTAAAATAAGAATTGTTGCAAATAGAATAAAATAATGTATTTAATTTGCAAAATGGAACTGAACTCTGTTTTGCTCTTTGATCTTCATTGTGTCTTTAGAGTCACAGTGGTTTTGAGATCCTGGGGCAAAATGAACATAGTTTTTTTTATTTCATGTTCCATCATGCATTATCCTCCACCCAACTGAACTCTCAAACCCACTTACAAATGGAACCTGTGTACTAACCTGTTCAATTTCGTATATTACAAACTGTACAACATCAGACCATCAGAGTTCAGGACCTGAAAGCCATTGGTTCTTTGGATGCAATAACTCCGCCCATCATCTCTGTGGAACCTCCTGACAGCTGCTCTGAGAGTCAGAGCCGGAGCGCAGATTCCTCCATCAGCAGTGGATGATGAGCCTTCAGCCTGGACTCGGGTGATCCTGTCTGTGGAGCAGCATCAGATCCAGCATTGCCCCTGCAGGTGCAGACCCGCGGGCAGGTCGGATCATCCTCTTGTGAAGTTCAGTCGGAATAGCAGCCCTCTGTGCAGCCTGGTGATTTGAAAGGCGAGTTTGGAGAGATGACGGCTGTTCTGGATAGCCTCGGCTCGGATATGCACGCTGCTCACTTTACCTCCAACTTCAGCAGCATCCATAAGTCGCAGGACTCTCCCACGCTGCCGGTGTCCAGCGTGACGGACAGCAGCTTCTACAGCGTGCCTCAGGGCGCGAACTGCGCCGGAACCAGCGCTTACGCGCAGCTCGCCTCGTACTCGTACCCGCATCCAGGAGGGCTGAGCGGGGGTCCATACAGCCCCAAAGCCTACGACATGGGCTTCGGATCTTCATATGGGACCTATGGGGGCTACGGACCCGGCTCATCATCACCCACTCCCACTGAGCCAGGTGAGACCCGGCGCGCCGGCGGGAACGCGCCAAGAGTCTATTAGACTCAATACAGCACTATATACAGCAATAAATACAACAATAAATACAACAATAAATACAACAATAAATACAGCACATGCCATAATATTCAACACATAATCCCGCAATCCTGTAATACAGATGTGCAAAATTTACTAAATTAATTTGTTAATTTATAATGTTACAGGAGTCAGGAGTGTGGTTAAAAAAGACTTAATATTCATTTAGGAGAAAAGTGGAAACCAAATTTATTTCTGAACCAAATATTCACTAAAGGAAGAAAATAAACTATTGCAGATTACAAAAAAATTAATAGCAAAGATTAAGTGTTAAGTAAAACAGATGGATATATATAATTAAAGATAAACCAATCTATAATTTATCATCTGTAATATACATATAAACACAATATTATTGATAACTTACAATATAGATGTTTAAAATGAGTAACCTATTCATTAACATAATGTTGATCATCTTAACACAATTAAACTTGTTATTAAGGATTAATGTTTGTTAAAGTCAGTAGTCTATTGAAGGTTTAATGATTTTTTTGGCGCCACACTAAACTAAATAGATGCTTCCCCTTAATGAGGACCTTTGATATCTTTGATTAGACATCCTTCTGTGTCTTATCTTTGGCGTCAACATATGTGGTTTACTTTCAGCAAAGCCTTAAAAAAACAAAATAAATCTTTGTATTTGTATGTGTTGTATATTCCACTTTCAGTTTTCGACATATAAAAAAGTAAGCTAAGATAAAACAATCTAAATCACGTTGACAATATTTTAAAAAGCTGCTTAAAACGAGATTTCAGTGCAGGTCAGTACATCTGTGAGTAGAATGTGCAGTTTATGCAGTTTTATTCGTTCAACATTCACTGGGTAGCAATGAGCAATAAAAATTCAAGAAAGACAATTTGACCTCAACAAGAAAAGAATAAAGTAAATAAAGGAAGAAGTTGTATTCTTGAAATTTCTTTGTAAAATAGAAAAACTTTGCTTTTGTGTATATAATAGACATCTTAATTAGAAATAGTGACCTTGAATAATATTTATTACATTCAATCACCATTTATTTATTTTTTATTTTACTGGAGGAAACTGGAGTTTTAGCTTATTTAAGAACAATAAGAAACCTTTAAATTAAACCAACTCTGAAGTAGAAAAGGCAAGGAAGACGAGAGAGAAGTGCAGTATGTCAGTGGAATAAATGTAAAAATGAGGTTGGACCATAATGGAAGAAACCTTTAGATAGATATTCGACCTGCTTTGGAGATCAGCCACAAGCCACACGGCGTTGACCTGCTAAATCCATGTAGAGTAATTCATCTGACTCCAAACAGCCCACTGTAAATTTATGTGTGTGTAGCTATATTAGTGTGTGTGTATTCACTGGAAATCCTTCTGTGCACACGGTTAGAGAAAGATGAGAGTGAACCGGAGGTGCGCATGGTGAACGGCAAGCCAAAGAAAGTCCGGAAACCACGAACCATCTACTCCAGCTTCCAGCTGGCCGCTCTCCAGCGCCGCTTCCAGAAGACGCAGTACCTCGCACTACCAGAGCGCGCTGAGCTCGCCGCCTCGCTGGGCCTCACACAGACTCAGGTCTGCCATTTCTTTCCATTTCCCACCTTGTCCCACACTAGTTTAAAAAAGCAGCAACAATAACTGCTGACCCAAAGTCTTTTGACCAGGAAAAATATCAGATGGAAGAAAAATACAGAGGAAAAATTCTGGCCTCCAAAAAAACCCCAAACCCCCTCTGTAGAAACCAGTCTGAATTTATTAGCAATGTCATACAAGAGGAACATTTCACTGGAGCACAATAAAGTTATTTCATTCAGTTCAGAAGAACTTTTTACTTAAATTCATTCACGTCGGACTTCGTCAGTTCTAAAGAATGAATCTAAAAAATACTACACCTTCTCAAATCTAGAAATTTCTTTTGATTTCTCATCCGATTTGTGCACATCATCCGTAAACAACATCAAAATTAAATGAAATTTTTTTAAGGTTATAAAAAAAAAAAACCTATCATTACTTTCTCAATGCACCCTGAGCCATACCGTTTTTACATCTCAAGACGTTCCGCTGCAGCTGCAGCTTTTTATTACATTAAAATAAAAGCCAGAATCATTTCAAGACTAAAATGAAATTGATTTGAACAAAATCCCCTCTGGAATCGGATGGAGCTCCTGCTGAATTCAGTGGAAACCAGAAAGAAACAAACGTAGAGTAGAGTTTTCGGAAAACCTAAACCTTGAGTGGATGAATGTAAAGAAGCCGTTTGTTGGTTCTGTAATTAATCTATTAAAGAACAGCTGACGTTCAGATAAACATTTTACGGTGGTGAGTGACTTCTCTGGTCTTTTTGGCAACAGCGTATATAAGGGTTATTCATCACATTTAAATTATCCCTCCATCACAATTAACACTGAACTTACAGTCAAAACTTCAGACACTTCATCAAATTCCTTTTTTTATTTATTTAAACTCAGTTTCTGTTGGACTGAATATATGAGTATGTACATATATGTATAAATATATAAAACCTGCCGGACACTTAAGATGAATAAGTTCCCCACTGAGCCTCGGTCCTCACAAAGGTTCTTCCTATAAAAACAAAGGGCAGGGACGTTTTCTTTTGCCACTTTCGTATTAACTGTGTCTTGATTTCAGGCTTAAAGCTGCTTTAAATCAATGTGCTGATGTAAAAAGCTTTGTATAAATAAAGAAACTAGACACTGAAACTTCAGGTTCTAGTAAAAATATTTTTAAGCACATTTTTATCTGTTTACTGAATATTTGGGCAAAATAAAGGCGTTTTGAGTCCATGCAGAAGTCAAAGCGGTTTTATATTTAGTTTTATGGTAAAAATCCAGCAAAAATTAGAAAAGGTTTCTGAAATATGCATTTAAATTCCCTATTTTATTTCTTTAAACACAGAAAACCATTAAATGCCACGTTATGCCACTTTTTGCCAAACTTAACTATTATATAATATAATATAACTATATTTATTCATTACTGAGTTTCTTACAAACATCGGGATTACAGACGGAGCTCCTGACCGTCGTATCCAGAGGAAATAAAATGGTTGTGCGTCATCGATGGAATTATCCTGTTTTATTTTTACCCAACATACACCATATGGACAAAAGTATTGGGACACCTACACCTCACACCTACGAGTGCGTTCAGGATACAAGTCTGTCTATTTGCAGCTTGTACTGTCTACAGGATTTTGAAGTGAGTCTGTGGGAGTCTGTTTTTTGCCCATTTATCTTTTTTAAAGAGCTCTTGTGAGGTCAGACACAGATGTTGGATGAGAGGGTCTGGTTCACAGTCTCAATTCCAGTAATTACAAAGGTGTTTGATGGGGTTGAGGTCGGGGCTCTGTGTGGGCCAATCGAGTTCTGTATCGGGGCACGGCCATGCTGAAACAGGAAGGGGCCTTCCCTAAACTCCCACGACGTAGGAAGCATGCATAATGTCCCAATTGCACAGCTACATGTTTGATATGAGGTCTGTTTCAATACTTTGGTCCTTATGTTTTACCTTTTACAGATTTGTTTAGTGTCCTCTATATTTATTAATTTTTAAAATATTCATTCATTCATTATCTCCCGCTTTATCCTCTAGTAGGTTCGCGGTGGGGTTCCCCATGCCCATCCAGGGGAGAACGTTTCGGGCGCTGGGCAGATAGACCCAGGACAGGGCGCCAATCTATCACTGTTTTAAAATATTAGAAATATCAAATATTTTTTATGTCTTGAAGCAAAATCCCTAAAATCGTTTGTTTTCTGCTGTAAAGCTGATCTCATTTGTGATGTTTCATGAAAAAAACCCTCTGGAATAAACCTTTAAAGTGGCGTCTTCACTTCTTTATTGCACCATAAAATAAGAATCTTTCATCATAAGGTGTTAGATCTGATCTTTTTCCCTCCTCTGTTTGTCTCCAGGTGAAGATCTGGTTTCAGAACCGGCGCTCCAAGTTCAAGAAGCTGTGGAAAAATGGGGAGATTCCACCCGAGCAGCACGTAGGTTCAGGTGATTCTCCACCTGCATCACCTCCCATGCAAACCGCCTCGTGGGATTTTCCCCAGAATGCAGCTGCTGTAGACGTGGACTCCAGCACAGAGCAGTCCGCCGGACCCCCCAACACGACCGCGCCCTCGTTTCTGTCCAACTACCCATGGTACGCATCGGCAAATGCGCACTTACAGCCCAACACCCTCACGCAACCCCATCTGAACCCTGCCATGAGCGCCGGTGCCATTTTCTAGCTTTGGTAATTGGATGCATCTGTTTCAGGACAAAGGGCTTGTAGACTCCCGCAAGACACAAGCATTCAGACAAACACGTACATCACATCTAGTCGCGTTATTTTGTTTTCTGTGGAATCCTCTGGACGCCGGTGCAACGAATCAACCAAGGCACATTAAATTATTTTTCTATTTATTTATTTGTTTTGGTTTCGACTCACATGGCCGCCACGTCGGTGAACAGGACTGTGGGATGAATCACATACCGAGTAAAAACGGGTAGCCTCTATTTTTGCGTGTATTGTACATTTTCCTATTATAGTGGACTTTATCAGGCCTACAGAGCAACTACCATGCTGTTTATACAAATTGTACTCAATAAAAAGAAAAGGCTTTTTTTGTCAACTCAGAACTGTCTCTGGCTAAGTTTAACTTTACAGGCTGGTTGCATGACGAATTAAAGTGGAATCAAGAACATAAAATGGGATCAGGAAAAACACAGCAACCGATGTGTGACTGCAAGCTGTCTTTTCAGGATTATACAAGTAAATAAATAAGAACGGTCGGGCAGGAGGTCCGTATTCGATCAGACCATTAGGAGACAAACTTCTAGACAAAATCCTAGTGGCAGAACATCCGACGCCTCGAGGGCGCTTGGAGAAGAAACAGCTGGCACATTGCAAACCACATACCTCCGTTCCAGCATGAACGTGTATTTAAAAGCCACCATGTCCAGTGTTCTGAAACACACAAGGCAACGGTCTATGTGGGTATAAAAAAATATCAGGATGTAACCTTAGTGTACTTTGGCTCCATTTGCAGATATTCAGCTCTATGAAACATGACGGCAATTAGTTTTGGGATTAAGAAGCACAGGAGAAACCAGTGAGGCCGACAGTGCAGCTTAAGTCCTGCGGCTGAAGGTGGTTCTGTGATTAATGTGGACTGATTACCAGAAATGAAAGGTTCCCATGTCAGCATAAGAACAAGACTCGTCATTCAGAATAGTATGGATCATATCTATGCAACAGTGTTATTTAATAAAGCGTTAAAATCCCGAGTGGCTCACGTGTTGGTTACAGACTTACACACACAGACGAGTTAGAACATCCACAGACACAGGGAGGACATGCATAATCCACAGAGACAGGACCTTTGAATTCAATAGAACCCAAGGCCTTTTTGCTGTAGGGCAAGCATGCTAACTACTACTATTTGGCTACTATTTAGTCTTGTTTCTGCACATGAGTCGAGGTTCATATCTGATTCCTACTGCAGTTTCAAGGTTAGAGTTTGGTATGTTCTTCTTGTAGATGGGTTTCGTGCCTGACTCAGCAAAATGAGTTTTTCTAAATTGACCCAGATGTTGGAAATATTTACGAGTAATTAAATTATGGGAGGTTTGCTTCAGTTGTTAACTGTAAATAAACCCGTTTGGAATCTGAGACGTGAATCTCATTTCATTTTTCATCGACGAGCCTCAGATTCTGTGAGTTTGATCAGTGAGGAAACGGATAAGACAATACGAGCTGGTTTTTCGAAGCTCACTAGGAAACACGATCGTTTGTGTTTGTTGGTTGAACATTTTTGTACAAAGCCCAAACGACGGCACATTGTGATGTCACAGCAGTGATGTCACAGCAGTGTTGTCGTTCTGTCAGAACCCATCGTTTTAAATGAACGACTGTGAGTTGCTTTGTTCGAAACTGAAATTACAGCAGGGCTTCTCAGAGGCTGCTGGAGGGATTTTAGAAATTTGCTTTAAACTTAAACAAAAACTTAAGAATCAAATGTGTTGATTTTTTTTTTTTAATCTCTGAACTGATGTTGCTGGTAGAACAGTAAAGTTAATAACGACTTCAGTTCACAAAAATAAAATTGACATAAACACGGCCAAAAAAAACGTCTTCTTTGTGGAACCAACTAAAAATAGTGCTTGTATGGCAGAAACCCTTTTTTTGTTTAGTTTTCTTTGTTAAAAACATCACTTTTAGGTTTGACCCACCCACCAGCAAACCGAAACCAATCATTAAAAAGACCCACTTATTGGTTTTGGATGTTTTTTTTTATGTGTATCAATTCTAAAAAAAAAAAAACCTAAGACACTATTAAAAGAACATTTTCTGGTTCTACAACCCCCCTCCCCCCCACAAACACACACACGCAGAAAACTTAATACACTGTATGGACAGATATTGAGATAAACCTCTTAAGTACTGGACATGTTTGTAGAAACAGTTTGGGGAAGGCCCTTTAAGTCAGTTTTCATAGAAAAACTTGACTGGCTCACAGACAGCTCTGAGATGAACTCTATCAAAGAACACAGAAGCTTTTCCACATGAAGGAGTGAAGAATCCCACAGGGAATCTCCAAAATGTTGAGGAAAGACTTTTTAACAGAATGAAACTATATAGCTGTAAGGTGGTATATAGGTTTCCCAATAATTTTGTTCATTTAGTGTGATTTTAAGTATAGAAACTTATGACCAAAAGTACACACTTTCCATATTATTTGTTCTAAGTTTCCACTGAGATGACTGAATCTCTTTGGCAGCCATATTTTAAAATTATATTCCTGTTCCAGCATAACGGCCCCACCAAAAAACGACAGCATGGTGCAGATTAAAAACACTGCATTTTAAAAATGGTCTTTGTTCAGTCTTTATTTATACACCAAGCAGCAATTACAGTCCAGAAATAAATAAATAAAACCCATGACGTGCGTCTCGCTCAGGGAACCTACGCAGGGAACCTACAGTGAGCCAGTGTCCTCATAAGGACACGGTGAGGCCTGACATTGCTTAAGGTTCGATGAGTCTGGCATGGGGAACCAGAACCTCTCTAATGACCTTAAGGATTAATTGGAACGTCGACTTTGAGTCACGTCACTGTCTGCTGTTAAATGCAACTCTGGACAGAAATTAATATTGTGATTGCAGAAGCATGTGTGGAGAATGTGTGACATCATCACAGCTAAAGGGGTTCCAACCAAATATTAGAGTCTGTGATGTGTTTTGTGTCCCCACAGTGCATTATGTAACAGTCAGGTGTCCACATTATAGATACATTTCATTTTAAACCCCAATTTAACAGAGAAGACACCACCACAATACACATCTCATTAACCCCGCTCTATCCTATACTAGGGATTATGGTTTTGTGGGAACATTTAAAGCGTTGGGCAGGTACCCAGGACAGGGCGCCAATTCACCACTGGGCACACGCTCACTCAAAGGTTTAGAGCAGCCAATACACCTTCAATCTATGTTTTTGAACTGTGAGAGGAAACCAGAGAACCTTACGGACACGGGGAGAACATGCAAACTTCACCCAGATCGGGATTCAAACCTGGATTCCCAGCGCTGAGAGGAGAATGTGCTAACCTCGTGCGACGTTGGAAAACTGTAACAGGTAAAACAAGTGTTCCACCCACCACTCCTCACAGCTGTTGTACTCACATTCTTTGTAGGTACGTCGTGTGCATTCAGGAACCTTTCTTAAGGTTCCAGGTGCAGTTTGTCTCTGTATTCACATAATGCTGCTTTAATTTATTTTAGTCTTTTGTTCAAACGGTTGAGTTGGTGACATTTATTTTGTTGCTGATCTAATGATTTATGTCATACACTCATCCAAATATGAAGAAACGTACCGAACAACTGTCTTACATGACGTGACGTTCATGAACAACGGCTCATCCAAAACACTAGGAATGTGGCATCATCGCTGGCTTGTTATTCACAGCTCTAAGAGCTTGTACTCTTCCACTATTGCTTTCCACACAGAGTTTGGAGTTTGTTTGTTTGGGCGACTCTTTTCTCACTCGCTCACAACCCTGATGCTGTAAACCAGAGCAGCGCTCAGTCAGCTGCTTCATTCATTTAGTTTAAAGCTTTACGAACAGCACTGAATTTTTCTAATATCACTCACATTCATGCACCAAGCTGTTTATTTTATTAAGGGCGTTGGAGCCTATCCCTGCACATACTGAGTAAAGGATAAAGATCTTTATTTACTTAAAAACTAACATGGATACACACACATATATATATATATATATATATATATATATATGTATATATATACATATATATATATATATATATATATATATATATATATATATATATAAATATATATATATAAATACATATATATTATATATATATAATTAAAAAAAAACATTAATGCTACTTGCAATAGGAGGCACCACAGTGGAGACACTGGACGGTCTTTCTGAAACAACCTATTTACCCGGGTTTGGGACCAGCACTACAAGACACGTTACTTATATGTTACACCCCCAACATCAATCTAGTGTCTCCAAAATAATCCATCAGCACGTCTTGATGTGGTAAAGAAGCCACAGACCCCAGATTAGAATCCACACAAATCCCGGCGTCAACCCACGCAGACACAGAATTCCTCCAGGACCTTTAGTTTCCTTCCATATTTCAAATATGAGATACTAAATCACCCTGATGACTGTATCATCTGTAACGGTTCATTGATTTTATTGGCTATTGATGATGTCCAGATCTCAAACTTTAATCTTATTTAAGCAAACAAATCACGCAGGACGATGTTGTTTTGCTTTAGACAGTGAAAGGAAACCTGCACCTCAGCAGGAACCCCAACGCTGCCACATGGAGAACATTCGAACTCCACTCGGACCAAACCAGGGCCGACGTCGTACCTCCTCCTTATGAAAAGGATTTTTATGAACCTAATAGAGAACATGATTTACCACATCATGTGTTTTATTCCTTTAATAAAAATTCATTATTTGTTTTCCCCATAAGTTTATTAATATAAATATGAATACACTGAATAAATACGAGTGCTTTATAACGGCTGTCTGGTCGGTGGTCCTGCGATGGGCCCTTACTGTGATGTCATCGAAGCCCTGAAGACTATGTGTCTTTTAAATGGCACCTGCCGCCTTGCATTTGTAATACTATAATCCCATAATAAGCATTCTTGTGCGATTGGACGTCGACATGGGAATCCATCGGGGCCTCGGTGGCGTGTGCTTTTGACGTGTTCTATAGCGCAGCAGCATGTATCTGAAGTATGCGCAGAATTCGGGTGAGCAGACAGAGCGGTTTTGTGCGGGTACGTCCTGCCTTTGGAGGGAGGGGAGGGAGGGCAGGGAGGGCGTTTCGTGTGCGGCTACCCGGCTCTTCCCACTGCAGACTTTCTGGAGTCAGTGTGCGCCTCTCCCAGACAGTTTATGAGTGCCACTGAAGCAAAATAAAGACACTGAGAGAGAAAAAAAAGCATAAAACCGCCTCAAGCAGGACCGCCTCGGAAACATTATTCTCCAAAAACGCCCTGCGCTTCCAGCTCCAGCTCGGGCCTTAGACTATTTTTAAGCCGGGGGACACGCGGTTCTCCAAGTTCTGCGTGTCCAGTTTTTAACCCATACCAAAATAGTTAGCACAATACGAATAAATTCAACCCACCAGATTGCGGTCTGCGATGTGCAAACTATTGAAAACACATGGCTGAGCGCTGCTTTAATTTCCGTGTAAGCTGGTTAGTCATTATTAAGCAAACAAGTCGTATTAAATAAGCATTATATTTATAAAACCCCAATACAAGCAGGTTCCCATCTGGCAATCGCACCAAAACTAAAAGCTGCAACACTTTGTGTAAGTTTGAGTTATCCAACTAGAAATGTAAAAAGTTTAAAAGTTGGCTTGTCGAAGTGTGTGGTTGCTATGGTGTTGTTAGGTGGTTTTATGCTTTTGTCACCTTTACATTGCTGTGAATGCTGAATTTCCAGTCTGCATGCTGAGGGGTTTTATACTGAGGCTGGATATCAAAGACTGAAGGCGAAACCCAATTATTACAATTACATTTTAATAGTCTGTCTTGAGTCCCATTAAAGGTATTACAATAATACATTTATACACACACACATATATATATATAGGCGGCACGGTGGCTTAGTGGTTAGCACATTCGCCTCTCAGCACTAGGGATTCCCGGTTCGAATCCCCATCTGGGTGGAGTTTCCATGTTCTCCCCGTGTCTGCGTGGGTTTCCTCCCACAGTCCAAAAACAAGGATCAAGTTAATTGAATTCTCAAAATTGCCCCATATAGAGTGTGTCTGTGTGAGTGAGTGTGTGCCCAGCGATGGATTGGCGCCTTGTCCTGGGTGTATCTGCCCAGCGCCCAAGACGTTCTCCCCTGGATGGGCATGGGAAACCCCACCGCGACCCTAATAGAGGATAAGCGGGAGATAATGAATGAATGAATATATATATATATATATATATATATATATATATATATATATATATATATATATATATATATATATAT
>JAFMOD010000346.1:798172-840672 GCA_019802435.1 Corydoras maculifer
TATATATATATATATATATATATATATATATATATATATATACACACACATACATATACACATATATATATATATATATATATATATATATATACACACACACACACACACACACACACACACACACGTGTGTGCGTGTGTGTGTATGTGTGTGTAAATGCACTCAAAGATATGCATACACATGCACACAAAGACACAAAGACAGACACACACACACACGCGTAATGTGCAGGCTGTACATGTTTGGAAGGGTGTTTCCAAAACACAGGTGTGTCTTCTTTACAGCTTAACGTTTCGCTCTTCCTCAGTATCCTCTCCAGCACCAAGCGGCGCCGTCTCGAGCGCGAGCCGACGCTCAGAATCCTCGCAATAAAGTACAACAGGCTTCATACTCAAACAGCAGCATGCTAAATATAAAAGCGACCGATCTGGACTGTTCACATGTCGAGAACATCGGCAGATGTGCAACATCCAGGTTGTGAATCCTGTATGAATAAGAATTCTAGTTCTTATTCCTACAAAGGGCAGGAACGAAGTGGGATTACCTTCATCTTCACTAAAAGTGTATTACTTCCAGATAATTTTCATAGAAATAATGCTAAGCGAGGACGTCCAAGAATTAATGACTGTAGAAGCAATAGAGTCTTTAAATAAAATAAATATAAAATTGAAATCATTTTCTTATAATAAAGCATGTGGATTTAGGGGACTGTAGAAGTGACTTCTGACAAAGAGTTTTGTATTTTATTGTCTCATCCATATATTATTTTGTTTGTGTTGAGACCTGCATAGTAAAAACAAAGGTTGCCTCAACTACTACATCCTATGCACTCATCAGTGGTAGTAGGGAAGTGTATGTGTTTATTTGGGCAAAGTCATCAACTGTCCCTCCTGCACACTCCTCTCTCACTCACACACACACACACGAACCAGCTGACTGTTCACATACACTAATTACTCACCGTTTCCTAAATACACAGTGTGTCTTATAGTGTGTTACCTGATGGTGTTGCCGATGACACACAGTGGCCGGCCGGGTCCACATGCCGCGATGGCCTGATCTCGGCACTGCCGCGCCACATCCACCAGCGTCCTGCCCCGCTCGTCCACCGAGCCAATCAGAAACGTCTCCGAGGTGTCACCATGGTAACCCTCTAAGTAAACCTACATATAATACACACGCACTGAACCACAAATATATATAAATATATATAGAAGGGAGAGAGCAAAAAAGAGAGAGAGAAAAAGAGAAAGAGAGAGAGAGAGAGAGAGAGAGAGAGTGCAACAGAGAAAAAGCATATAATTTGGATAGGAGTGTTGATGCGGGTGTACTTACAGTAACATCTATGTTGATAATATCTCCATCCTGAAGCTGTCGACTAAATAAAAACACAGTTATATTAACACAGAGTTGTACCTCATTTCCGTTTATTGCTTTCTCATGAATTTCTCACGAACTCGAAGAACCCAAATACCAGCAAACGTTACATACCAGTACAGTAAATTATTTTTATTGTACACTGGGGCACAGTCTTACAATTACATGCATGCATGTTAATATACACCTGTAGCAACGAGACTGAATTTCTGCTGCACGCTCTTACAATTATGACCTACACTGCATACAGATGGTATGTGTTTTAGGGATCAGTAGGACTACCATTCGGAAGGTTAGGGGTTCGAATCACAGTGCGTGCCCCTGAGCAAGGCCCTTAATTAATCCTCAATGCTTCAGGGGTTCTGTATCATTGCAGACTCTGTGCTCTAACCCCAAACAACAGGTTGAAATACGTGTAGTCAGTCTGCAAAATGACCACATGGTATTTTTTGGCTTCCTTAATTAATTTAACGTCCGGTGTTAAATTGGATCTCGAACCAGAGTTTACCAAAAACCTTGTGTCATTATTTTCAGGACAGATAATTTCACTTTTCAACTATTTCTCGAATATCTGATAAATGAAGAATGCAGGGTTTGGAATTCCTGGAGGACAGGACCGTCATCCCATCAGACCCGTTTTATTCAGAGAAATGAATATCTCAGAGCGGGTACCTGTCAGGAATGCCGTGACAGATCACGTTGTTTACAGAGGTGCAAACAGACTTGGGAAATCCACCGTAGTGCAGTGGAGAGGGGTAGGCATCGTGTCGGATCACTTCTCGATGCACCATGAAATCTATTTCCTCTGTCGTCATGCCGACCTGATGTAAGAACGGGACAAAAATGGACATGCAGTGAATTAACCAGTAAGCAGGTTTGAATTTTGCATCATGTAACACATGCTGTCAGAGGATCGAAGGTTAAATAGAAGGCAGGTTTTGTTTTTCGAGGTACGATTCACAATATGTTACTCTTTGGACCTTAAGGAACCTCTGTGTAACGTGATCCATGTTGCCTACTGTACTTACACAGAGGAATTTGTCCTCCCGTTTAACCCATCCCTGCAGTGACACACACACACACACACACAAACACACACACACACACACACACACAGGTGAGTCCTAACCCCAGAGTACGAGTCTTGACCCTGTAGAATGTATGTGTTTCGGTCGTTTCTATCAGGATTTTCTGAAATGTTCTACCTTCAGACTGTTCCCTGCGAGCAGGAGAACGTGCCGTGCAAGTTGGCAGGCTCTCCTCAAACCATCAACCTGCTCTTCAGCCTTAATCTCTATATAATCAGGCCACTCAGGTACAGTGATGGAGGAGACGTAGTCTGGCTTCTGGATGCGCTGCACACAAGAGAGACGTGGATAAATACAGAGACCGAACACCAAACAGAGAGGGTTCTGATCTGCAGCGAAATGAGAGGGTGCACCGAGAGAGGAGTTAAATAAATAAAAAGACACGAATGAGGAACAAAAAGAAATCATGAGAAAGATGGAACTGTGGACAGAAAGAGTCATAGAAAAAATAATAAAAAAAAAAAGAAACGACAGAAGGACGGATGAGGAATTTAGAGTTACTTTATTCATCTCTGAGGGGAAATTTCACTTTTTCACAATTTGAATGAAAGGATGGAATTAATAAAACAAAGATAAAAGAAAGATCAATAAGAGGGAAATAAAAGAAACCAAAAACAAAAAAGGAAACTAAATGTACAAACATATTTTAAATTAATAATAATATTAATAAAGATCAAATTACATCAATTAAATTCATTCATTATCTTCCACTTTATCCTCTATTAGGGTCGCAGGGGGGTTCCCCATGCCCATCCAGGGGAGAACGTTTCGGGCGCTGGGCAGATCCATTACTGTGCAAACACTCACTCACACAGACACACTCTATATGGGGCAATTTGGAGAAATCAATTAACTTGATCCATGTTTTTGGACTGTGGGAGGAAACCGGAGAACCCGGAGGAAACCCATGCGGACACGGGGAGAACATGGAAACTCCACCCAGATGGGGATTCGAACCGGGAATCCCTAGTGCTGAGAGGAGAACATGCTAAACCACTAAGCCACCGTGTTGCCCATCAATTAAATTAAAATGCAAAACAAATTTTACAAACATTTAGAAACCCATGGCTTAAGTAGTTCTGACGAGAGCAAAAGAAAACAGTAAAGGTTCTGGTAACATTGTTCTAAAAGGTTCCACCATAAGCCGTTTAACTGGTGATCCTTATTCCTTATTTAATCCTGTACTAGGATTGCGTGAGGGGGGTGGGGTACTGAGCAGATACACCCAAGACAGGGCACCACTCTATCACTAGACACACACAATATAGGGGCAATTTAGAGCATCCAATTCACCTTAAATTCATGTTTTTGGAATGTGGGAGAGCAAAAAACGGAGAACCTGGAGGAAACTCACGCTGACACAGGGTAATAATGTAAAGTGCACCAGATCAGGATGTGAACCTGGAGAGGAGAACATGCCAACACTAAGCCATGATATGCAGTGTTTATTCAAATGTTCATGTACACATTTCACTGTTTAATAAAGATTAGAACCCGATTCGATGTGGAACATCGGGATGTTTTGTGGTTGGATCTTAATCACGACTGTAAACAGTCCACATGTTTTCTCAGCTTGATCACATGACTCAGATCCAGATGAATCATGGGATGGCACGGGATGCGTATTCAGGAGGTCATAGAGGAATTCTCACCTGCCTCCTGCCATCTGGGATGCCTCCCGAGTTCAGACGAGCCCGCTCGGGGCATCTCGCCTCAGTGTGGCGGGCAGAAGGCCGCTTTAAAGGCCGTCTCAGGCGTCGCATGCAAGGATGGTTTGTGGTTCACCACTTTGCACCAAACTCGAGAGAATCGTCAGTCTGTTCAAAGGCAGCGTTTCTCAGACTGCAAAGAATTTATATCTTTCACCATCTACACTTCAAAACATCATAAAAAAAAAGGCTTCAGGGAGTCCGGAGGAAGCTCAGAGCATCGGGGCCAAGGGGACGGACAGCAACGGAACCTTCCAGAGCAGAGTGATCAGAACCCTTCAGTTAAATAAAGGTGTTTTATTTCATTGAGGTAAATGGGGTATCTGGGACGGTGTTTATTTAAGGTGGTTACCTTGGGTACCGGATAGGCTGGACGCACCACGGCAGGCCGGACCACATTGTGTGAGCTGGTCCATTTCCTCCAAAAATAGTGCCGGTGCTGTGTAAACTGGGTGGTGTTTGGACCTTGACGGCATCCTGGCAACCTCACTGCCCTCTTCAGCAGGCCTTAACACAACCAACAGAAACACATTTACATAGCGATTAATTAAATTAACGAAAACAAACACTCTGTTAAAGGCTTTTATATACATTATATACATTACTGAGCCACAATAATACAATTACGGGGCGGCACGGTGGCTTAGTGGTCAGCACGTTTCTCTCTCAGCACTAGGGATTCCCGGTTCGAATCCCCATCTGGGTGGAGTTTCCATGTTCTCCCCGTGTCCGTGTGGGTTTCCTCCGGGTTCACTGGTTTCCTCCCACAGTCCAAAAACATGGATCAAGTCAATTGAGTTCTCCAAATTGCCCCATATAGAGTGTGTCTGTGTGAGTGAGTGTGTGCCCAGCGATAGATTGGCACCCTGTCCTGGGTGTATCTGCCCAGCGCCCGAAACTTTCTCCCCTGTATGGGCATGGGGACACATGGCAGGTCTTATTTGGGTGGTGGATCAAGTTAGCTACAGTTTATGACCTCACAATGTGCAGCAACTGCACAGGTTTCTATTAAAGAGTGCACAGAGGAGGTTCCTAGGGGGCACAGTAGGGGGCACAGTGGTGTCTCAATGCTGGCGATCTAGGTTTAAATCCCAATCTGGGTGAAGTTTCCCTGGTTTCCTTCCACAGTCCAAAAAATTGAATTTAAGGGGAATTGAATTCTCTTAATTGCCCCTATATAATGACTGTGTAAGTGAGTGTGTGCCCAGTGATGGACTGACGCCCTGTCCTGGGTGTATCTGCCCCGCGCCCAAAATGCTTTTCCCCTGGGATGGGCAATTTTGGGGAATGGGGGAATGTCTGTCCAGTGGTGGTGGTGGGGGTGGGACAGAGGGTCCTGGTTTGCACCCACTGAGCTAAATAAAGCACGGTGAAGTCAGGCCCTGATGTTGGACACGGTCTGGGTTGCAACTGACTCGAATTAATCACAAAGATGCCGACTGCGGTTGAGGTCAGGACTCTGAGCAGGAGTTCCTCCACATCAAACCCCGCTTTTATGGCTGATGCTTGTATATGGACAGAGTGATGCCGGAACAGAAAGGGGGTCTACCCAAAAGTGTAGCCGCACGGCACATCGGTTCTAAATGCGTCCTTCTGTGATGTGGCCTCAACTTTACACTATACTGAACATTTATTAACAACACGACACTAATTCGGCATCACTCCGTTCATCTGCGCTCAAAACAATCTAAATATCTGTCTTTTTAATGTAACCCCCTCTGAACTGCTGCTCACTGTGTGTGTTTTCTTTGGTGCACTATTCGGATTTACAGAAACTGTTTTGTGTGTAAATCCCTTGACGGCAGTTATTAAAATACAACATATGGATTCTCATATGAACCGTTGGGACCGAACTCGGGTCTTCTATTCAATCCCACTGCCATAGATTTAAAATCAGGAACCAGGCCGCGCATTTTAGACAACTGTATCCTTCCAGCATTGTAGGAAACTGTATAGCGAGGAGTTTATTCTGTTCCACCGTGACTTCCCTCCAGTGAATAAAGTCCATAAAGGCACGTTTGGCTGGAATTGGGGTGGAAAGCATGACCGGCCCACACAGAGCTCAATGGGATAAAGTAGCACTAAGAGGAAATCCAGGTCCTCTCATCCAACATCGGTGTGTGACCTCACAGGCGCTCCTCTGAATAACGGTGCAAATATTCAAAAGGTCTGCAGAATAAATCCAAAAAGAAAGACCTAAAGAATTGTGGGAGCAGCAAATGGGGACCAACTTGAAAAATGGGATGTCTGGGACAAATGGGACAGCTGATGTAAACATGACAGCGCTGTATGCACTGCACCTCTGCAACACGATTCACTGAAGAGATATTGCATAACTAGATAGACATATATATATATATATATATATATATATATATATATATATATATATATAAATAAATAAAATGATACCTACCTATATATATATATATATATATATATATATATATATATATATATATATATATATATATATATATATATATATATATACACAGGTGTATTATTTTGTGTATTTATTGTTAAGGTTTTCTTTGATTTTTAGCTCATGACAGCATTATCGCTGACATTCAGACTTTCATAATCGTTAAGAAAGTAGATTAAAACTCTGGACCGTGGAACTCGAGGACATGCTATAGTTCTAAACACATTGTTTTCGCTGGAAAAATCACTGCTACCACAGTCGAGAATATTGACTTGGTATAAAAGCCAAGCAACGAGCAGCGCCGCCACACCGGAGCCGTGCTGCACGAGCTACTGTAAATCCAACCAGCGATGCATACGGAGCGAACCGCAAAGTCAGAATGGAGGAGAGCAGAACTCTGTGACCACAGACCCAGAATAGAGCAACTCTACATCAGAGAGAGGGGGGGGTGGAGGAGGAGAAGGAGTGAAGAGAGGGAAGGTGGGGGACGACTGAGGAGGAGCAGAGGGGGAAAAAAAAAAGAAAAAAAAAACCACAGACCACAGTCGACTCTGATATACAGACCGGCGGTGAAGGAAGTTTGGAGGAGGACAGGGTGAAAGAAAAAAAAAAGAGGAACACAGATCAAAGATGAAGAGAGAGACGGACGGACGGACGGACGGAGGGGTTCTATACATAGACGGAGAGAATGATAAAATAGTAAAACAAAGGAAAGAGCGACTGTAATGTTGGTTACAGGAGGAGAAAAGGCATGAAAAGGAGAAAAAGAAGGTTTGGTTGGTTTGGAAAGGCAAATATTTTGGTTAAAAAAAAAAAAAAAGGAGCGAATGACAAACAGCAGCATTTAGAGTAAAAGAGCAGAATGTGTGGAGTTAACACAGAACTTCAGAAACAAAATAAACTGAGGAATCATTCGATCGTAGAAATATATATTTTGGTGAAAAAAAAAAAATTAAGTATAAAGTGTAGAACAGCAAAAAAATAGCAGTTAGAATTAAAAAAGCGTGGAGAACGAGCAGCATGGTGGCGCTGTGGGTTCGAGTCCCACATGAGCCGAAGCACAGGTCCTTTTGTGTGGAGACTGCATGTCCTCCCTGTGCCTCCGTAGGCTCCGGTTCCCGGTTCAATAGATTATAAGGGTAGAGGGTAAAGCGCTACCACTGTGCAGGCGAAATGTAGAATGATCCTATGTACTGCCCCCTAGTGGGAAGTTGTTAATTGTTGCTATTTTGTGTCGGCTAAAGAAGTTGTTTGGTCTGTGTGCGGTTATTTGCTGCATTCAGTCAATGTGAGTTTGCTTGTTCTCCCTGTGTCCGTGTGGGTTTCCTCCGGGTTCTCCAGTTTTCCTCCCACAGTCCAAAATCAGGGATTCAATGTGAATTAGCTGCTCTAAATTGCCCCTATATACTGTGTGTGTGTGTGTATTTGCCAAGCACCCGAAACATTCTCCCCTGGGTGGACATGGGGAACCCTCTTGGAGGGGCATAGATTTGATGAAGCCCCATAGATATAATGTCTGCAATTTCATTCAAATTAAAGGGAAAAAAACATCAAACTGTTGGGATCCACAGAAAGCAAGATTTAAACAAAAAACAACAACAACATGTAAATAAAGGGATTCCTCCATCATTAGCTGGGATTGATGGGGGGGGGGCACATTGGCCTAGTGTTCAGCATGTACACCTGATCTTGGTGGAGTTTGCATGTTCTCCATGTCAGCGTGGGCTTCCTCCCACAAACCAAAAACATGGATTCAAGGTAAATCTCTATATAGCGTTCCCAGCACACCTCAGCACCCAAAACTTTCTCCCCTTGATGGACATGTGGAACCTATGGGTTCTGTAGATTTAATTAACATGTTGTACTTGGTTACAAGAGGACGGCACAGTGGCTTAGAGGTTGGCATGTTCTCCTCTCAGCACTAGGGATTCCCGGATCGAATCCCCATCTGGGTGGAGTTTCCATGTTCTCCCCGTGTCCGCGTGGGTTTCCTCCCACAGTCCAAAAACATGGATCAAGTCAATTGAGTTCTCTAAATTGCCCCATATAGAGTGTGTATGTATGAGTGAGTGTCTGCCCAGCGATAGATTGCCCCCCTGTCCTGGGTTTATCTGCCCAGCGCCCGAAATGTTCTCCCCTGGATGGGCATGGAGAACCCCCCCCCCCCCCCCCGCGACCCTAATAGAGGATAAAGTGGGAGATAATGAATGAATGAATTAACACTTGGTTATAAATGGGGCAGCACGGTGGCTTAGTGTTTAGCATGTTCTCCTCTCAGCACTAGGGATTCCCGGTTCGAATCCTCATCTGGGTGGAGTTTGCATGTTCTCCCCATGTCAGCGTGGGTTTCCTCCAGGTTCTCCGGTTTCTTCCCACAGTCCAAAAACATGGATCAAGTCAACTGAATTCTCTAAATTGCCCCATATAGAGTGTGTTTGTGTGAGTGAGTGTGTGCCCAGCGAAAGATTGCCCCCCCCGTCCTGGGTGTATCTGCCCAGCACCCGAAACGTTCTCCCCTGGATGGGCATGGGGAACCCCCCGCGACTCCAATAGAGGATAAAGCGGAAGATAATGGATGGGTACTTGGTCTTAAAGTCTTAAAACACATTTTCAGCAGTTTTAATGTTTTGTGTAAGAACGTGTTTGTAATTACATTTTAATATTAATTTTGTTTGTTTGTTAAACTAAGTTCAGTTCAGTCTGTATTAATTGTTTTCTTGCCTCGCAGCCCTGCGGACGGACGTCGTGTCCCTCTGTGTGTTAATTAAACACTTTATTAATGAGTTTTGGAGTATAAACGCTCTCTGTCTCTACCTGTCTCTATGAGCGTCGCTCGCCGAGCCGCCGCGCAGGGCGCCGCCATCTTCCCGCGCGTTCCAGGTCACGTGATCGGTGCGTCTCCACGTCCGGCGTCGAAAAACTAAATTCTAGACTTTATTCGGTTTGACGTCGACTGTGACGTCACTCACAAAGTTTACCGGCCTCGTGTCTGTAAATACAGAATGAACTGCGCGGTTTTGTGATCGGCTGTTGTTTTATTTTTTCATTGTAGCTTCACGTTTCTGAGAAAAAAGTTCCACACACAGATAAGGGGAGAACATGCAAAACCACACACAACAAAGCTTTCCCAACATGCCAGCTCACCGCTATTGTTATATCTGCTCTAAATAAATCGAACAAAGTTGTAAAAAATGTTAATGATACATTAGTTAAAGGCTGGCACGGTGGCTTAGTGGTAGCATGTGTCCATGTGGGTCTCCTCCGGGTTCTCCGGTTTCCTTCCAGAGTCCAAACAAAACATGGATTCAAGATAAATTTAAGGCTTTAAATTGCCCCCATATAGTATGTGAGTGTGTGCCCAAAGATAGATTGGTGCCCTGTCTTGGGTGTATCTACCCAGCACCCAAAACATTCCCCCCTGGAGGAGTGTGGGGACCCTCCCCATGACCTAAGTAGAGGATTAAGCAGATGACTGAATGAATAAAATTAATTATATTTATGACGTTTGTTAGCAGTCAGGCTTTTATATAGTGTTATAAAGTTAAACTTGTATCATGTCATCATTGTGGATGACAGTAGGTTCATCGTAGCTCCACTTTGTTAAAGGAAAGCATTGCTGCCTGTAAAATGATAATGCTGAACTCAGATCACGTCCTGCCAGCATTACATTTGAAGGTAGAAAGTTTGGGTTCCTTATTCATGACTTCATTATTACAGGCATAACTTCAAAGACCACGGAATTCCAGTGCAAACTCTTTTGAACTCTTGATGTCATAAACCCTCAGTATTCCATGCCCGGGGCAGCGTTCGTACTTTATGAGGCTCAAGTTTTCTAAATAATCATCCAAACGTGACATTCTTCTGCAGTGTTGTGGCAGTGAGACAATTGTCCCATCACACCTGATAATTGCCCAGTTTACCCAACTCGATCAGCAGGCCTCTTTGTGCCTCAGAGAATAAACAGTCCTGATTTAGAGCCTGGGGTTGAGTCACAGGGACAGCAGGGTTGTTTACTGGAGCGAGGGTGCAGATGGGTGCAGTTAAGGTGAAGATGATGAGAAAGTTTTCTGCTGGATGAGTAAACAGTTTGGGTCAAAAACAGAGAGTCTGATGTGTGACCTGTGTCTCTGGTTATTACCATAACTTTCCCCCACCAACACACACACACACACAAGAGCATCATCATAATAACTAAATTATGTTGTCACGGGTGCATACTTAATACCACACTTAAAGAAACAATAAAAATACATTTTAAAAAATTTATCTAATTATTTCTTATTATATCTGTTTATATTATTATTAATAATAATAATAATAATAATAATAATAATAATAAGGTATTTATTGGTTTATTTTAAGGGGGGGGGGGGGGGGGGGGGGGGGGGGGGGGGGGGGGGGGGGGGGGGGGGGGGGGGGGGGGGGGGGGGGGGGGGGGGGGGGGGGGGGGGGGGGGGGGGGGGAGAGAGACAGAGAGAGAGAGAGACAGACAGGGGGCGAGAGAGAGACACACAGAGAGACAAAGGGAGAGAGAGGGAGAGAGAGAGACAGATATAGATACAGGGGGACACATAGAGAGAGACAGAGATACAGGGAGATAGTGTGTGAGAGAGAGAGGGCGAGTGTGTGTGTGTGTGTGAGAGAGATGCTGAAGTCTAAGACCTTCGTGAGGAAGACTCGCTCGGGGGGGGTGATGAAGGTCGTTCGGGAGCATTACCTGCGGGACGACATCTGGTGCGGCAGTGAAGTTTGTGATGAGTGTAAAGATCAGAACCCGGTTCTGCAGAGCGAGCCCGGCACGCAGAGCGGCGCGTGCGCGGCCCCTCATTACGTCATCCCCGACACCAACGTCGTCCTCCATCAGGTGTGTGCTCTGGGACCTCCATCACTCTCAGCTCCACCCAAAAGATCTGCGAGTATACGCTCTATACACACACAGCTGCGACAGACATCAACCCATTATTATTATTATTATTATTATTATTATTATTATTATTATTGTAAATAAAAGTTTAAAGTTTGCAGATTCTGGGTCCGAGCTTCATCTGCAGGAGAACAAACAGCAGTGAAGTCCTGGAGTAGCTTCAGTCACAGTGGTGTTGTGTCCTCGTCCTGCTCTGTCGTCGGTTCTGATCACAGCCTCGCTCGCGTTCTGCTGTTGGTTTCACTCTTTAATTCAGGAGATAAAATTCTGCTGACGTTTTCGTCATGATTTGACTTTGAATTCCTCAAACCTCAAACAGATCCAACAGGATCCAACAGATCCAACAGGATCCAACAACCACTTCAAATGACTTGAGGAGTTTGGTGGGAATTTAGTTTCATGTTTATGGAATTAGGACGGCACACCCTCCGGGGTGTCCAGGGCTGCCCGCCGCTCTGGGAATGTGTGCTCACGTCATTCAGTGTGTGTGTGAGACTGTACAGATGGGTTTAATGTGGAGGACACACTCCTCTGTGTGTAGAAACGGTAGGATAAATATTTCACTTTATCATTTTATAATTGAATTCTTTTTGTTGTCCTGACAGATCGACATTCTGGAGGACCCCCTGATCAGGAATGTCATCATTTTGCAGACGGTCCTGCAGGAGGTCCGACACCGAAGTGCCCCGGTGTACAAGCGGATCAAGGACGCGATTAATGAGAAGGAGAAGCACTTTTATACGTTCACTAATGAACATCACAGGTACCTCGCACCAGCGGCCTGTTCAACCAAGCCGTTCAGTTCTGTGTCTGTGTGTACATTCAGAGGTTAGGCCACGCCCCCTTCTTGCGTCATTCTCCTCCACTTATCATATAGATGGACTTTGTAGTTTTATAATTCCAGACTGTAGTCCATCTGTGTTCTGTGTTGTTCTTGTCCCCTGTTGGTTTTCTGTTCTCTGTTGGTCAGCAGCATCACAGAACAGGTATCATTTGGGTGGTGGATTGTTTATTGTCAGTTCTGCAGTGACACTAATGCTGTGAGGGGGGTTTAGTGCCGCTGTAGTTTCATTTCATTATTAATTTTTTAAGGTTTTTAGCCCAGTGATAGATTGCCCCCCTGTCCTGGGTGTATCTGCCCAGCGCTCGAAACGTTCTCCCCTGGATGGGCATGGGGAACCCCCCCGCGACCCTAATTTAGGATAAAGCGGAAGATAACGGATGGATGAATGAATTTTAAAGGTTCTCTATGTATTTTGGTTGACTTTAAGGTGTGTGTTTCAAACAGAGAGACTTATATTGAACGTGAACCGGGAGAAAGTGCGAACGACCGAAATGACCGAGCGATTCGAGTGGCAGCGAAGTGGTACACCGAGCATCTGCAGAAGTCTGCGCCTGCCGCCGCGCTGAGAGTCGTACTGCTCACCAACGACCGAGCCAACAAGGAGAGGGCCGAGCAGAGCGGCATACTCGCCTTCAGATGTGTGTATGATCGACCCCACCGATTGGCTCGTGGTGTCTGCTGTGTCGTGTGCTTTGCTCGTGGACGCAGTGGGAAGTTGAAATCCCGGGTTGTTTCGTTGTCTCCTCGCAGGTGAGGAATATGTGAGGAGCCTGGTGGGCTGTCCCGAGCTGGTGGACCGTCTGGCCCTGACCGCCGATGACCAGGTGAGTCCCGCCTGCAGACCCGCTCACTGTGAGCCGTAGGGAGCTCACCGGTTCCTTCATGCTCCCGCGCAGGGTGAGGTGATGAGCAGTAAGCTGCTGTTCCCCGAGCATCTGCCCCTGTCCAAGATTCAGGCCGGGATCAAGAGCGGCGCCTTCCTGCAGGGGACGTTCCGCGCAAACAGCGACAACTACCTGGAGGCCACGGTCTTCATCCACGGGGAAGGGGACAAGAGCACGGAGGTATCAGACGTAACGGGGCATTTTGATGGTAGTTCGGTACCACGGGGCGTTAAAGCGATTTAGGAAATGTGTAATTGATTTTCTGAGTATTTATGTGCGATGCAGGTGCTGCTGCAGGGCCTGCAGAACCTGAACCGAGCTGTACACCAGGACGTGGTGGCCATCGAACTCTTCCCTAAAGAACGCTGGGTGGCGCCGTCTTCAGTGGTGCTGCAGGACGATCAGACGAATGATGAAGACGCCGAGGAGGAGGAGGAGGAGCAAAAGGTACTGATTGTTCTATTGCTGTCCTAAAATGGCTGATACACTGGATTAATGACTCTTAACGTTTTGGGATCAGCTGGAGGCTCCAGCGGTGGAAAAAGCGCTGCTTAAACCCACTGGACGTGTGGTGGGGATTATTAAGAGGAACTGGCGCCCCTTCTGCGGGATGCTTAACAAGTCCCAAATCAAAGAGGTAACGGTTTCCTGTGCGAGATTTGGCTTCAGTGTGGTGAACACCAGTCAGCCGTATTGCTTAAAGGACTCTTATTCTGTAATTTGCGCATTCAGGCCACCAGGCACCTGTTCACGCCGGCTGACCGGCGAATCCCGCGCATCCGTATCGAGACTCGCCAGGCCTCCACTCTCGAGGGTCAGAGGATAATAGTGGCCATCGACGGCTGGCCGAGGAATTCCAGATACCCCAACGTGAGTCTGCACCCCCGACCTGCGACGAGGAAGCGGTGTTAATCAGAACGAGGCCTGAATTAATTCAGTACGTTGTGATTACAGGGTCACTTTGTGAGGAATCTGGGAGGAGCGGGGGATAAAGAGACCGAAACGGAGGTTCTGCTCTTAGAACACGATGTTCCGCACCAGCCGTTCTCTCAGGCCGTGCTCAGCTTCCTCCCCAAAATGCCCTGGGAAATAACAAAGGAGGTATAGGGGGCACGTGGCCGTCTCGCAAACACTGTTCACTCGCTCACAGGGGCGGCATGGTGGTGCAGCGCTTAGCACTTCCACCTCACAGCAGGAAGCCGGCTCCACACATCAGACAAATCCATGCGGAGGGCGTGGATAGGCTCCAAACGCATGTCTGCAGGGGCACCGAGCGGGTGTTTTCTGGTTCTTGTCGTTTATCTTTTTATACGGTTTTCCGGAATCCCGTCTCTTTACGTGGCCGTTACGTCACACTCCTCTGGTTTACTCTGCGGTTTGAACCTCGCCCCTCAGGACCTGAAGGTGAGGACCGATTTACGGCACCTGTATGTCTGCAGCGTCGACCCGCCGGGCTGCACTGACATCGACGATGCGCTACACTGCCGCGAACTTCCAAACGGAAACCTGGAGGTGCGTAGCCAGCGTTTAGAAAATCGATTGTTATGATTATTATTGTTATTTGGGTGGTCGATGATTCTCAGCACTGCACTTTACTTTGACAAACTGGTGCTGGGTTTATGGAGTCCAGCAGCACTGCTGCGTCTGATGCACTCACACCGGTGTAACACACACTGACACACCAGCGCCGCGTCAGAGTGAGTGCAGCGCTGAGAATCAGACCGACTGCAGAACCGACTGCAGAACACTTTCATCAGCACTCACCGCTCTCTCAGGTCGGCGTCCACATCGCAGATGTGAGTCATTTCATTCGGCCTGGAAATGCGCTGGACCTGGAGGCTGCCAACAGGGGCACCACAGTCTACCTTTGTGGAAAGGTAATCTATAGTCTTTGTGTGTGTGTGTGTGTGTGTGTGTGTATATATATATATATATATATATGCGGGCGGCACAGTGGCTTAGTGGTTAGCACGTTCGCCTCTCAGTGCTAGGGATTCCCGGTTCGAATCCCCATCTGGGTGAAGTTTCCATGTTCTCCCTGTGTCTGCGTGGGTTTCCTCCGGGTTCTCCGGTTTCCTCCCACAGTCCAAAAACATGGATCAAGTTAATTGAATTCTCAAAATTGCCCCGTTTATAGTGTGTCTGTGTGAGTGAGTGTGTGCCCAGCGATGGATTGGCGATGGATTCTATCTGCCCAGCGCCCGAGATGTTCTCCCCTGGATGGGCATGGGGAACCCCACCACGACCCTAATAGAGGATAAGCGGAAGATAATGAATGAATGAATGAATGAATATATATATATATGCATGCTCATCCGGGGGAGAACGTTTCGGGCGCTAGGCAGATACACCCAAGACAGGGCGCCAATCTATTACTGGGCACACACTCACTCACACACACTATATGGGGCAATATGAAGAATTCAGTTGACCTTGATCCATGTTTTTGGACTGTGGGAGGAAACCGGAGAACCCGGAGGAAACCCACGCGGACACGGGGAGAACATGGAAACTCCACCCAGATGGGGATTCGAACCGGGAACCCCTAGCACTGAGAGGAGAAGGCTAACCACTAAGCCCCATATATATATATATATATGAAGGGTTATTAATTACTATTAATGATCAAATGCATCACAGACCACAGAAACTAAATCTCTTCTTTCTGCATCTTTCTTCATTACATCACTGAATATTCTGAATTACCAGCTTTTTAAATATTTCTCAAGCTAATATCGTGACCAAAGCCATCGATTCTGCACATCCACAAGTTACATCATCACTGGGTTTCCCTTCTATTTTTATGATAATGACAAAAAATATTAAAAGCATAATGTCTCTGTAAAACAGCTTTATGTAGCCGTATTACAATCACGGCTCCTAAATGAACTCGTAATTTTCAGGATCCAGTGAAATACGACAGAAAGAACAGATTTCCTGAACGAATGTATTCGGCTGAAATCCCTCGTTCTGCGTTTAGAACCAGAGTCTCAAATCAACGGCAAAAATAGTAAGTTTGAAATTGTAAATTGGTTTAGTAAGCATGCGTGCCTGTGCTTTCTGTGCAGAGGATTGATATGGTTCCTGAACTTCTCAGCTCGAACCTGTGCTCTCTGCGCTCCAACGTGGAACGGTGACGTCTTCACTGATTGGTTTAATTTTTGTGTTTATAATATTAAGAGTAAATAGCAGAAGTGTTCAGTTCTTAAACGTAACCCTGACTGACTGACTGGCGCCCCTCTGCTGTTACAGATTGGCCTTCTCCTGCATTTGGGAGATGAACCACGACGCTGAACTCATCAGCACACGCTTCACCAAAAGTATCATCAATTCCAAGGTACGCAGAATAAAGGCAGCGGATCAGACGCACTTTCCCTCTGAGTTCAGGTTTCGGCTTCGTTTTGAGTGAAGTTTAACGACGGAAAGCATTCACCTGTAGTTTGGACGGTAGTTTAAGGGGGAATTTTGTGTAATTGTAAGATTAAGTGTCAGTGTAGCCACCTTAAATAAAATGAGATCATGTTCTATACAGAACTCCACACTGTGACAGTGTTGTGACTCTCCATCAGGCGTCGCTGACGTACGCTGAGGCTCAGATGAGGATCGACGATGCCAGCATGAACGATGACATCACAAAGAGCCTGCGGGGTTTGAACAAGCTGGCCAAAATCCTAAAGAGTCGGAGAACCGAGAAGGGGTGATCACAAAGTGTTACATTCAGCAAATTATTTCAAGTGTTCCAAAACTCTGTAGACACAGAACCACATCACCGTGTTTTAACTGAACAGCCAAAAGGGTCAGAGTCACAGCGCCAGTCAAAATTGGACACGCCCCCTTTTTTGCTCTACTTAACGTCCATGTTCTCAGGTCCACTTTCTGTAAAGATAGACTTTGTAGTTCTACAGTTCCATTCTGTAGTCCATCTGTTTGTGTTCTACAGTACATACTGTGTTCTCTGTTCTAATGCTCAGAACAGTACCACCATAGAATAGTAGCACCACAGAGCAGGGGTTATTTGGTGGGTGCATTATTCCTATCCCAGCAGTGTCACTGAGGTGGAGAAATCTTGGACTAACCCCCCCAATGCATCAGTGTCACTGCAGAACTGACAATAAACAATCCACCACCCAAATGATACCTGTTCTGTGATGCTGCTGACCAACAGAGAACCAACAGGGGACAAGAACAACACAGAACACAGATGGACTACAGTCTGGAATTATAAAACTACAAACTCCATCTGTATGATAAGTGGAGGAGATGGAGGATGGAGCCAGAGGGGGGCGTGTCCAAAGCTTTGACTGTACTGTAAGTCTGCTATTAAAGGAACAGTTTGTGACCGGTGTTGTTGTTGCAGGGCTTTGACGCTGTCGTCTCCTGAGGTTCGTTTCCATATGGACAGTGAGACTCACGACCCCATAGACCTCCAAACCAAAGAGTTGAAGTGAGTAGACGGGAATCCGGTGAGGCGATGGCGTCCTCCGGGAACGTGCAGGCGCGTCTTGTCGGCGAGCCGTGCGGGGTGAGAGCTGATGATTTAAGGTGTCACCTTCTTCCTCCAGAGAAACTAACTCCATGGTGGAGGAGTTCATGTTGCTGGCTAACATTTCTGTGGCTCAGAAGATTTACGAAGAGTTCTCGGAGTGTGCGCTGCTCCGAAAACACCCCGCGCCTCCTCCGTCCAACTACGACATCCTCATTAAAGCAGCGAAGTCAAAGGTATGCAGAGCCCTGACCCGGCTTACTGAGGACACTGCGGAGTCCGATCCACGTACCTCACATACGGTTCCTGCATGTGAACAAGACCCCGGCCTGTTCGTTCTGTTCTGCGATTTAAAGAAAAAACGAATTCCCATCTGGGTGGAGTTTGCATGTTCTCCCCATGTCCATGTGGGTTTCCTCCCATAGTCCAAAAACATGGATTTAAGGTGGATTTAATGCCCCTGTCTAAATTGCCCTCATAGAGTAAATGTCCCCCTCTTACGACCCTAGTAGCCTAATGGATGGATAGCTATCCATGAAGTGCACGGTGTTAATGTCTTGTAGCACTGTTATTGCCATCTAGAGGCGATTGTTGCAATGACAACCACAGTGCTTCGTGTTTGTTGGCGTCCTCAGGGTCTAGACATCAGAACGGATTCGGCGAAGGCTCTGGCCGACTCTCTGAACGAGGCCACGGTGGAGGACTTCCTGTACTTCAACACACTGCTGAGGATCCTGGCCACGCGCTGCATGATGCAAGCCGTCTACTTCTGCTCAGGAATGGACAGCGACTTTCACCACTACGGCCTGGCGTCCCCCATCTACACCCACTTCACGTCCCCCATCAGGAGGTGAAGGTTCAAACGCTGTAGTTTCACTGCAGTTCACAGAACACAGGATCAGCTCAGGGGCTCGACCCCGACATCCGCACATGACTCTGTTCCTCTGTATAATAAAAATTTATATATACATTTTCTATGCTGCTATATTTATATTCTATATTTATATCTATTGTATACTACTTTTTATATAGGGAAGAACGTTTCGGGCGCTGGGCAGATAACACCCAGGACAGGACACCAATCTATCGCTGGGCACACATTCACTCACACAATCACACTCTATATGGGGCAATTTGGAGAATTCAATTGACCTTTATTCATGTTTTTGGACTGTGGGAGGAAACCGGAGAACCCGGAGGAAACCCACGCGGACACGGGGAGAACATGGGAAACTCCACCCAGATTGGGATTTGAACCGGGAATCCCTAGTGCTGAGAGGAGAACATGCTAACCATTTATAGTTGTAGTTGTATATTTTTTTCATATATATATATATATATTCTTAGTTGTATATTCTATTATATTTCACATATCTATATACTGTATTTTTATCACATTTCTTTTCTTTAAATTTTTTCTTTAATTTATAACTAAAAGAACAGGGTAATCGGAGTTCCTGTCTCATGTACCACATGTGAAATTAATGATAATAAAATGTTCTTGAATCTTGAATCTGTGTTCTGCAGATACTCTGACATCATAGTGCATCGCTTGCTGGCGGTGGCCATCCACGCAGACAGCACCTACCCCGAGCTGACGGACAAGCACAAGCAGGCCGCTCTCTGCAACAACCTCAACTACAGGCACAAGATGGCGCAGTACGCCCAGCGAGCCTCAGTGGCCTTCCACACGCAGGTGAACCCGGGTTCTGGAGCTCCTCCTCTTTTACTTCTTTCAGTTCGTCTGACACCGTTCTGCCTCCTGTCAGCTTTTCTTTAAGAACCGAGGAATCCTGAATGAAGAGGGCTTCGTTCTGTTTGTGAGAAAGAACGCCATCATCATTCTCATCCCCAAGTTCGGACTGGAGGGAACCGTCTTCTTCGAGAGAAAAGACAAACCTGGACCGCCGCTCCGATTCGATACGGAGGTACCTACAGACGGACGTCTCGCACAGGGGTTCGAATCAGGGTTACGGGTCGCATCTGAAGCTCCTTATGGAAAGAAATTGGGAATGCATGGGCCATCAATCTGAGGGTCAGGGGTTCAAACCTCAAATCCAACAACAGTTTTGAGCCTGGGTCTCATTCTGTACAGTGTGGTAGCTTCAGTAATTACAGTGATGGACTATCAATCTGAGGTTCAGGGGTTCAAATCCAAAGTTCTGAATGTGGGTCATACTGTTAAGAACTGCCCCACCCACTGGATATTGAACCTGTAACCCCCTCCTGTGAGGCCAAAGTACTAGTCGCTGCACCACCATGCATACAGTTGAGGTTGATCCATCTATAGGACTCACTTATAAAGAACTGTGAACGTGTGTGGGTTCTGTACCCGGTGCTTTGATATAACTCTAAACCATACTTGTTCATTTCAGGGTCCCACTCTGACGGTGGCGGATCAGCACACCTTTCACATGTTCGATAAGGTCAAGGTGACGATCAGTCTGGATGCCTCAAACATCCAGCACCAGAAGATAAGGATGGCGCTGCTGGAGCCTGTGGTAAGCTCAGATGGTTCCTTATCCTCGGTTCTTACGCTGCAGTTCGTTATCTGGCCTGCGTTTGCCTTTAGTTTTACACAATATGAACAGGAGTTCAGCTGGAACAGCTATAAACGAGGTGTGCTGTGATGAGTTTTGTACAAACTAAGGCTTTCCACAACTACTAGAATACAACATAACGACTGTTGCCACAACTACTAGAGTCCCTCTAATCATTTCTTGTATTTAAATAAACACTGCTGCTTGTGATTCCACCTGAAGTTCTCGTTAACGTTTCCATCCCTCTCAGATTCCCGGCGTCAGTGTGGCGTTACCAGAACCCGAACCCAAAGCCAAGAAACCCAAACTGGATCGCTGATTAAAAGTTTGCTTTATTTTTTTTTTTACATGACTTTTTACTGTTTAATCTGTGATTGGCTGTTACAACGACAGACCTGTCTTTGTTCAGACTTTAATAAACCGTACATCGGACCGTTCTAATCCACGTTATACTCTGCTAATTGTTCTGATTATTCATATCTGTATGTTAGAAAGAAACGGTTTATTCATCAAATTAAATGTAATAGGTTTTAAAATCAGAAAAAACAGACGTACGCTTTAATTTAAAATTCTTTATTGCAGTTCAGCACTTAACAACAGGGCTAAAGGAAGAGTTTAGAACCAAGTTACTCTGGAATGAGTGCAGTCACATGGTCTGCAAGTTCTTCAATGATTGGTCTTGATTCTAATGAAGGGATGATATTAATCTAAATATGTAGCAGATTGTAATTAACATTTAATTCTTAATCTGTAGTAATGCACTGATGTACCAGACATGACATCAGTGATGCAGAAAAGCCGATAAACATAACATGACGGTGATCGAATGAGTGTTGTAATCACGAAGTTCATGATACACCCCCTCCCCCCCTGAACCCACCTCCTTTCATTTATATGCACACCTCAAACCCCAAATCTGCAGTGATGAAGTTCAACCAATAACATAACGAACATGAAGAACGAACATTCATCACGTTTGCAACAGAAACAAATCCGTGGAGTTTCATCTTTAAAGAACAAAAAAAAAAAAAAAAACCACTAAACTAAGAATTGATCATAATTGCTGAATATTTTCACTGAACATAACGCACCCTTTATCTTCATGGGAACGAATCGCACCACAGAATCTGCTTTTAATTAATGGATATGATGCAACAATGTGGCAGCTGTAGTGGTCAGGGGTTAGTTATATTCAGATAACTGCAATCTGCAGCTTCACCACCAGGTGTCCCACACTGCTACATAATATTTTACTTCTTAATGTCAGATATAAAAAACACAAAACATTTACCACCACAATAATCCAGCAGGCGTCTACATTCGAGCAGAAACCATGTGATTATTTGGCGACAGCTAAACTCTTCCTTTAACGCTGCACACACAATTCATGAATCAACACTCGCACACGTTAGTGGTTCTGCTTGAGCATTTATAAATTAACAAGAGCTTAAATTTCTAAAGAAATGATCATGAGGAGGGAATACTATAAAGATCAGTCAGGGATTTAGATGTTTATATCCAGCAGTCGAAGAACTAGACTAGTCCTAAGACAGAGGGGTGTGTGTGTGTGGGGTGTTAGCCAGTGATCGTGTAGAAAGCATGTCATTAGTGTCACTTGCCCTATGATTAAAACCTGGGTCTTCACAGAAACCAGAGGAACCAATAAAAACCTCACAAACACAAACGTAGAAACTGTAACCTGCAAGAAACAGCATGATCTAAAATAATGAAAAAAAATAACCTTAAATATGAATCTGTGGTTCAGTAAGCATTCCATTAAAATAATGAAGTTCGAACGCAATTAATGCCAACACGACATCATACATTCATTCAGACAAAAAAAAAAAACAGAATTAAATAAAAGCTGTTTGAAATCAAGTCTATTCAGTATCTTTAGTTCACTGAGGTAAAGTTCATAAACACGTCTTTGGATCATCGACGTTTAAGGCACCTGTGCAAGTCCTGCTTCAGCGTTGACCGACGGACAGCAGGGATTCAAACTCACGGCGTCAGCGGCACACCGGACGAGGAGACGTCCCTCACATTCAGTTGTGTTGTACGACCTGCAGGACGGAACCATCACAGTGAACATGCAGCCGGTGCGTCTCTGCAGATCCGTCATTTTAATCGCTGTACATGTGGATTACCTTCGAGCTGATGGGTTTTATGTGTGTGAATCCCTCCTCACCTACGTAAGGCTCCGGCGCCTCCTTACTCTGGCCCTCCAAATTGACGGCATCCATGATGCTGGTTGTGCAGGTGGAGTGGGTGTTGTAGCCGCTGTCCACCTGAAAACACCACGTGGGGTCGATCACACCGAAGCCCAGTGACTGCGTTAGGGAGGCAATAAGAACGAGAAGTCATACGAACCTGCATGCTGACGTCAGACGGCGCCATGCTCCCTTCAGCCAGCAGGGACACAAACATGCGCGTGCTCTCGGCGTTCGACGCGCTGCCGCTGTGCGAGCTGCCGAGTCGACAGAACTCCCCACTCGCCACCTCCTCGTCATCCCCGTCTCCTCGTCCCACATTGTCCTCTGTGGAATGGTTGTGCTCCATCTGCTCGGACGTGGACAGAGACGCGGTGTTCTCGCCGTGTCCGGAATGAACGGCCTCCCTGTGCAGGCAGGCCGGCGGGGAGGAGGAGTCCAGCTCCATGGTGGGTAAGGGCTCGTTGAGAAACATGTCCTCTTTGTCCTGGAGGAGGGAGTGGAGGAGAGAGGACAGTCTGCTGCTGTGGTGAGGGTGCAGCGGGGAGCTGCTCCTGATGGGAGAACAACCCTCCACATAGGGGCTCTCGGCACACCGGCTCAGAGGCATTTTATGACCGCAGGAGGGAGGACCATCGGGGGACAGGAAGGACAGCCTCTTCCTTTCACCTGAAATGAGAGAAAATAACGATGGGTGTTTGAACAGCTGGTGTGGTGGGGGGAGGGGGGGGGGGAGTTTAGTTCTCCTTTTACACCCAACCAAGGAGGACATGACCACGGGAAGCCAGATGTCTGCTGTTTAACGTCGCTATACCTGACAAGGGTGTCATAGAGGGTTCGAGGACGATGGGAGACATGGTGGGAGATTTGAACATCGGAGACGAGCGTTCGGGAAACAGTGGACTGGTCAGACTGCCCAGGCTGTAAGCACGACCCTGGTCCTGGATAGGACTGGAGGAAAACTGGCCCTGCAGAACACACACACACTTAATCTATAGACGTAAAGTGAAAACCCAATTTAAATGACATCACCCTTTGATCTCCAACACTCACAGATGAGGGTGTCGTGGCTGTGATGCCACACCTCAGTGGGGAGACTATGTCTGATGACATCATCTCTCCTCCATAGCTCGCTCTTTCGGGACTGGAGGGGCTGGACGACTCCGAGCCACTGCCGTGACCGTCCAGGAAAAGCTTCCGTCTCAGAGAGGACGAGCTGAGGGTCTCCTGTACCTGTTCCGAGACCTCCTCGGACCTGCAGTATTCACCTGTTGAAGTTATTTACCATCACCACATGTCCCCAACATGTCAGAAATATTCATGGTGCTTTGCAATGATTTGTATTTTATAAAGAAAAGCGGGCAGCACTGTGGCTTAGTGGTTAGCATGTTCTCCTCTCAGCACCAGGGATCCCCGGTTCGAATCCCCACCTGGGTGGAGTTTCCATGTTCTCCCCGTGTCTGCGTGGGTTTCCTCCGGGTTCTCCGGCTTCCTCCCACAGTCCAAAAACATGGATCAAGTCAACTGAGTTCTTCAAATTGCCCCCTATAGAGTGTGTGTGTAAGTGAGTGATAAGATCACTTATCACTGAGCAGAAGATAACGAATGAATGAATGAATAAATAAAAGCAGATTTACCCAACACTTTCTCAATATTAAAGTTCACAGGCAGGGACAGGATCGTCTGACAGGATGCTGCAAATTATAAATGAGTTAGAAAACAGATTTAAAAAAAAATTCATGACCGTTAATATACTAAAGAACGTTAAATAAGAATTTACATCAATTAAGACAAACCATTGATTTTCTTCGGTGGTGGAGGCTCCTCTATTACAAGTGGTGATAAACCTGGAATAAGATCATCATTATTATTTTTAAATGCAGGAGGATTAAATATTAAGTTAATTACATTAACTCATTTCAAAAGATGCCCCTTTAAAGTTAAATACTATGTGACCTCACTTACTTTTCTCATACTTTTGATGCCCTGATTGTTTACTCGCTGGCGGTCCCCACGGCGACGGAACTATTGCACCTTTCGTAAAAAACTGAGACAAAACAGCAGCATTGTATTGAGGCGTCCATAATTAGTGAGGGTGTCTGATTTAAAGGTCCTAACGAGAATGTCTTACTTGTTCGATTGCATTCTGACGTTTGCGCTCCGTTTCGGCATCAGATCTGAGAGGATACATTAAAAACAAATTAGAACCGCAGGACTAAATGTTATAAAGTCTAGTGTTCGGTGCAGGGCTCACCTGGTCTGGCTCATGTATACAGACTGACGGTGAATGTCCTCCGGGTCTATGTGCACTGGGAGAAGGTTTGCCATTTCATCTATGGACCATTTGAACTTTGCTGGAGTCTGAGAAGTTAAGTTTGTATAAATGAATAAAAGCTGAGGAGAGAAGATCTAATGCAGTGTGTAAAAGAAGTCTGATCACTGACTGATTTATAATATTTAGGATATTAATTTGCTTATTTATACCTTATTTAAAGAATTAAAGAAGGAGAAAATGAAAAATTATTTAAACTTAGAGAAGGGTTTCTCAAAGGTGGGTCGCAGACACGTTGTGGGTCACGGACTGCTTGTAAAAAAATTAATACAGTGTATTGGATTCGGTGTTTTTTGACCTCTTTTGAGGATTGCTTTGGATTTACGGCTGTGGTCATGTGACACGGACGCAACTCATTGTACCCATTAACTTTCCATTCAGAAATAAAAGTAAAGTTCATCAAAGAAAGATCACATTGAAGATGTTCAGATCAAAGATGTTGATAAGTTATTATTAATTTAAATCAAAAGCAGTTAAAGGGTAAAAAAATATGAACATTAAATAATTATTAATTATTTATATATACACAGAATTATATATATAAAATTGTCAGCATAGTGGCTTAGTAGTTGGTATGTTCGCCTCTCAGCGCTAGGGACTCCACATTCGAATCCCAATCTGGGTGGAGTTTCCATGTTCTCCTCCTCTGGCTCTCCATGTGCTCCTTGGGGTTCTCCAGTTTCCTCCCACAGCCCAAAAACGTGGATTCAAGGTAAACTGAATGCTCTAAATTGCCCCATACAGTGTGTATGTGTCTGTGAGTGTGCCCAGCGATAGATTGGTGTCTGAATGGTTCTCCCTCTGGATGGGCATGAGGACCCCCCCCTTGCGACCCTAGTAGAGGATGAGGCGGAAGGTAATGAGTGAGAGTGTGCATGTGATTTATTGTGCTCTGTTTTCTGTATGAAACACCACAGTGATTCCTTTTGAGCTCTGTATGTGTTGTATCAATGAGGATGTGAACGTGTGGGCCCCTGAGGGCCACTTACAGCTGATGAGACTGTGGAGCTCCTGAACACTGAGGGACTGGGGACGAGCGGCTCGTGCAGACGGTGGTAGTCGGTGGGACTCTCAAACGGGTTCAGGATGCCGGGTCTCCCCGGGGTTTCGGGCGTCACCTGGATCTCATTTAAATCCCCCATTTTAATAAAAACCTGCGGATTTAATCAGAGCGAGGCCTGGACTCAGCACACGGACCAAACCAACACCGCGCACGCCGTGTTTACAGTTAAACCTCGTCGCTTTACTCACCAACAACGGCCTGCTTTCCTCTATTTACACATTACAGTTTCAGCGACAACTAAGACGTTTATATAGTTATCCGGACATTTAAACGTTGCAGTTACTCACATAGACCGCAACGAAAACGGCTGGCTCCCCGCTGCGCTTCAAACGTTCGATTTAATTTTGCCCCAATAGCAAACAGCCAATCACAACGCAGAAGCATTCTGAACTAACCAATAGGAACGCACACACAAATGACGTGGCGAGTAGTTTTATTTTCAATGGCTGTGTTTCCAATCACACCCTGTGCTACGGCAAAGGGCGCACGCGTAGCGTTAAACGAGCACTACATCTAGACCCTATTTAGTGAATCAGGCAGCAGTTTGGGCGGTTACCGCAGTGCCTCAGCCCGGCGGCTCGCTCTGTTGGAATGGCTGTGAACGTCAGTTCGGTGTTAGTTTAAATTCATTCGATGGCTTTATTACGTAAGCAGTAATTGAAAAACAAAATCGTTAAAGTCATTAAATCGTTTAGAAGCGTAAATACGGTGCGTAGGAGAGCGTATTGTGTTTAGAACGCTAGGCTACTTAGCATCATGGCAAGTGCCGCGAATGCAAACATTAACGCTGTGCGAGAAACGATGGACGGTACGTTTGTCAAACTTCCAAATGGTTCGTGTCGTGGTTTAAACGTTAAAACCTTGTTCTAAATTAACGACCTGCCTAGTTATCATTAGGGCAACAAAAATAGTAGTTGCAATCGTGAGTGTAATGCGCATGCGCACCAGCGAGTCCTCTTGTTATTATTATTATTCATTCATTCATTCATTATCTTCCGCTTATCCTCTATTGGGGGCGCGGTGGGGTTCCTCATGCCCATCCAGGGGAGAACATCTCGGGACAGGGCGCCAATCCATCGCTGGGCACACACTCACTCACACAGACACACTCTATAGGGGGCAATTTGGAGAATTCAATTAACTTGATCCATGTTTTTGGACTGTGGGAGGAAACCCATGCAGACACGGGGAGAACATGGAAACTCCACCCAGATGGGGATTCGAACCGGGAATCCCTAGCACTGAGAGGCGAACGTGCTAACCACTAAGCCACCGTGCCGCCCCGTTATTATTATTATTGTTATTATTATTATTATTATTATTATTATTATTATTGGCGGCACGGTGGCACGTTCGCCTTTCAGCTCTAGGGATTCCCAGTTCGAATCCCCATCTGTGTGGAGCTTCCATGTCCCCCCCCCCCCCGTGTCCGTGTAGGTTTCCTCCGGGTTCTCCGGTTTCCTCCCACAGTCTAAAAAACGGATCAAGTCAATTGAGTTCTCCAAATTTCCCCATATAGAGTGAGTGCGTGTGTGCCCATTGATGGATTTGGCGCCCTGTCCTGGGTCTACCCCCCCCCCCCCCGGGCAACCCTAATAGCAGAAGATAATGAATGAATTATTATTATTATTATTATTGTTTTGTAAGTTTTAAACTAAAACATTCGATTTTCTGCAGGTTATTCCGAATAAAAAACACTTGATCAATATGTCATGCCTGTTTACATAAATCTAACTCTCTTTTATAAAAATGTGAAGCTCATTTCTGCATTGACACTGTACCCCACAGTTCTTCTAGAGATTTCCAGGCTTCTCAACACAGGACTTGATATGGAGTCCCTGTCCATCTGCGTCCGGCTGTGTGAGCAGGGCATCAACCCTGAGGCTCTGTCCTCTGTCATAAAGGAGTTACGCAGAGCTACAGAGACACTGAAGGTGAATTAAAAAGTTTAACCCTAAGTATCTTAATAACATCGAAATGCGATGGAAAGAGTTAAAGGATCAAAGACTGCATGCAGCAACATGGTTCCCAGCGTGGTTCACGGCTCTGACTGATGGCGTAGGTGCATGTTGGAGCAGGTGTTATTTGGGTGGTGGATGAGACTCAGCACTGCAGTGATATTAAAGTGATGGTGGTGTGTGTGGTATCATGCTGATATGGTACCATGTAGATGCACTTTGTAGTTCTGTAATTGCAGTTTGTAGTGTCTTTATACTGTACATTCTGTTATATAATCTGCATTATTATAAGATGAAGTCCTCTTTTTTTTTTCCTGAATGCTGTGTTTGCAAGATTGCCACATCAATCACTTTATAGATGTGATGCTGAACCCATATCCTCCACCCTGGAGGATCTACACAGCTCTCGTTGTCTGCAGAGAGCTCACAAAATTATTATAGACAATTCTCACCCCGGTCACCATCTCCTAGAACTGCTACCATCAGGTAGACGTTACAGAGCGATAAAAACAAAAACAAACCGGCTCAGAAATAGCTTCTACCCGACCGCTGTTTGGGCACTAAATTGCGCATTGTAAATTTTTACATTTATAAAAAATTATAGTGCTATCTTTAAATCTCTTTATTTGTGTACATTTATGTATGTGACACCGAAAGTATGGCCCCTTAATTTCGTTGTAAATGGTATACCTGATTCTGATATTGTTCAGGAATGTGCTTGCAATCTGCAACTTCACCACTAGATGCTGCTGAAACCTTGACAATGGACGTTTACAGTTATCTGCACTTGTCTACAGTAAGAGCTGCTGACTCCCTGGTCTTGTACAAGTCTTTAATCCATTGATTTTTCTGTTTCAGGCCTCTGAAGTCAGTACAAGCCAAGGATAACTGGACCCCCTCCACACACACATCTGCAGTCCTCGCAATTTTTTTGATGAACCCCTGCTGATCAGTCATTTTCTCTGCAAACAGTTTATAGATTCACGTACAGTCTGTAAGTATGAAGTCTGTCAGTGCAGATGAGTTCGGCTGGAGATCAGGGATGTAGATCTGTTTCACTCCAAACGCTCTGTAAACCCGAACACTGAGCATCAGTCACATAACGTACAGTTTAATATATGAATATTTAATCCTTCTCCATGCAAATGTCTTATTGTGCACGTTTACTATGTTATATAACAAAAGCGTTGTTTAAATTTGGGGAGTGTGTATCTGCCGCCCCTGTATTCTGCCCTGTAATAACAAGAGATGATACACAAACTGTACACGTAATAAAACTGGCTATGTTTGTTTGCTGTGTTTGCATCGTTTATTCACTAGGTGGTGATGGTGAGCAGCTCCGGTGGTTGGTCTCACACTACACCGCAGTGGGTTTCATTCAGATAATAAAACACACAGGTCTGTTTTCCTCTCGCTGCTTGAACATAGAGAGTCTAATCGTTACGTCATTAGGTATTAAATGCATATCGTATATGAATTTCACAATTATGATTTATTCATTAAAATGTATCTGATCTCCCTTAAGAACCTGCCTCACTGTCGTATTCACCACCCTGAACTCGCCTGCAGTGCATGATGGGTAGATTGTGTACAGTCTGGACCGCTCGCTGTGCTCTTCCTTGCGTTTGGAGCACGTCGGGCCGGCCATTACTTTAACTGAAATCGTTAATGGATCAGCATGAAGGGAGAACTTCTCCTCAGACCGGCCTTCATTAGTGTCCAGCAGGGGCGGAGTGGGAGAGCTGGTTGTGTCCTTGGCTCCTGCTGATGGAGGGCCCCCACAGCAAGCGCGAGATCGTTTAGCTGATGCGTCTTTAATCGCCTCGACTGCACGGAGACACGGCCGGTCTCTGCAGTAAGCGCAAAGAGCTGTCCCGGAGTGTGTCCTCTGATTAAATGCGATGATTTAATTACGCTGAGTGACAGCCCCGCATTCGTCACTGTGGTGCTTTGTTTATTGAGTAATGTATGGTAATGTATGGGGTGTCATTGAATCTGCAGAGTAAGTGGCTCAGCAGCATGAACAGATTGGAGGGTTTGTGTTTCGCAGCAATTAAACTGAAATCTGCACACAGATCCAAAGGTTTAGAAAAAACAACATGCTTTAATTCATTAATGTGTTTATTTAAAACAATCGATGATAAAACGGTCTGGTAATCTAGTCCGGCGTAGTGGTTGGCATGTTCTTCTCTCAGCGCTGGTGATCCAGGTTCGAAACCTGATCTGGGAGGAGTTTCCATGTGCTCCCTCTGTGCTCGTGGGTTCTCTGGTTTCCCTCCTACAGTCCAAAAACATGGATTCATGGTGAATCATTCATTCATACATCATCTTCCACATAATCCTCTATATTAGGGTTGCAGGGGGGGGGGTCACTTTGGATAAAAAAAATTCTTTTTTTGATCTTCAGCTTAATGCTATATAATGCCAATCCATCGCTGGGCACACTATATAGGGCTAATTTAGAGCATTTAATTTGATCTTGAATCCTTATTTTTGTACTGTGAGAGAAAACCCAGCAGACATGGGGAGGACATAAATCCCCAGCGCTGAAAGGTGAATGTGCTGACCACAGTCACCGTGCTGCCCCTGCTCTTAATTGTCCCTTAATGGTGTGTGAGTGAGATTGTGCCCAGGGTGTCCTGGGTGTATCTGTGTATCTGGGTGTATCTGTCCAGTGCCTGAAACGACCCCCTTTTATCCAAGGCGGTCACAACATCCCTGGAGCAATGAGGGTTAAGGGTCTCGCTCAAGGGCCCACATTGGTAACTTCAGTGGACCTGGGATTTGAACCCCCAACCTTCAGATTGTTAGCACAATACACTAACCACTGAGCTGTTACACCCTGTTTGAATTTTAGATCATTAAAACACACTATTTTTTTTTATTACACAAAATAAACCCAATAAAGCGTTTTAACAGAAGATTTCATGCTTTTAAGGCAAATTTGCTCAAAATATTAAAGCCCCCAAAACCTGTGTGAATTATTATGGCACCATTATAATAATTATCACACATCCAGACACTAATGCATCGCATTAATTACTTTAATTAGAGAAGCTGTTCAATGAAAAACAATAGAGCCTCGCAAAGATGCATCAACCTCCAGCAAGTGTTTATGGAAATTCCCTCGTGTTCGGTTTTACTTAATGAAATAGATTTGTAATTAGATTGCAGTTTTGTGTGTTCAACTATGTAATGAACAATATTCTTCATCTCTTAATAGAAATCTATAATTCCGTCCCTAATTTCTCCAAGTGATGCATACAAAGTATTAAGCAGGTAGGTGGCAAACATCTGCCGTTCATCTAATCTTAATGAATTTGATTAAAAGTCCCCGTGCACAAGGTTAATTAGATGCTTAAAATGCATTATTCAAGTTTTACAAGTAAAATTCAGGAGTTTGTCATTTATTTTCTGACCTAAATAATTGAAAGTTCAAAGTTATTTATGGCACGTTTTATAGAAACGTTTGTCACAAAGTGGCGTTACACAAAAACGCAAGTCACACAACAGCAGCGGCGGCAGAAAGGACAACAAATCGATCCGTTTTGTAGTCCAGCTTTAAAATAAGCAGAAGGTCGTTTTATAATTGAGGATTAATGAACTGTACGGTGGCTTAGTGGTTTAGCACGTCCACCTCAGTGCTAGGGATTCCCGGTTCGAATCCCAATCTGGGTGGAGTTTCCATGTTCTCCCCGTGTCTGCGTGGGTTTCCTCCGGGTTCTCCGGTTTCCTCCCACAGTCCAAAAACATGGATCAAGTCAATTGAGTTCTCCAAATTGCCCCATATAGAGTGTGTCTGTGTGAGTGAGTGTGTGCCCAGCGATAGATTGGCGCCCTGTTCTGGGTGTATCTGCCCAGCACCCAAAACGTTCTTCCCTGGATGGGCATGGGGAACCCCCCCCCCCCCGCGCGACCCTAATAGAGGATGAAGCGGAAGATAATGGATGAATGAATGGCTATTATAAAGGCTGGACGCCGTGTACAGAGCTGTTCACCACTCCAGGTGTGGTCAGGTTAGTTCTCACTTTACTCAGTGGATGTGTGTGTGTGTGTGTTTAACTGCACGGATGGGTTAAATGTGGAGGACACACACCCCTGTGTGTAAGTACAGCAGGCAAAATGGATCACTTTCAGAAGTAGAAGATGCTTTGGCTTAATAGCTGCTCGCTCTCAGAATTAATTCGGTTATAAATCGTCTTCTATCATGAGTTGTGTTCGGCGTAAATGTTTATCGATTGCCGTGTCATTAAGCCTTCATTAGGACGGAATAATGAAATAAACACCCGTACCGATCCATTAACGTTCACAGTGTAGTTTTGCAGGTTCACCGCGGTATGAAGCCACGGCGGCAGCTCACGTCCCCTTCGCTTTGGCCTACTTTGTTGACCATGACAGTAAACCTACTTCGGTTCCTGGAAATAAATCCACCCTAATAGGTCGTAATAGAGCGATGTGGCAGTGCGTCGTTCAAAGTGACACTCCGGTGATTAGGTACCAGGAAAACGAGCCCAAGCAAAAAGCAGCCGGGCCCCGAAATAAAGCTTCCTGTCAGAGCCAGCTTGAAGCTTTCCTGGACGTCGGCGCCGCTTCTGACTTCATCCGTAGTGCATCAATTCCCATTAGTTCTTAATGATCGGCCTCATGGAGTGCTGTCACCTGAGCGCCCGTTTTCATCAGCGCCGCTTTTGAAATGGTGCTTCAGCTCCCATTAACCCGCGCCTGGCCCGGCCCGCGCTCCGACCAGCAGACAAACAAAAGAAGCTGATGATGCTGGCGCTCGGCGTCTGACAGCACTATTTACGATGATTAATGAGCCGCTGGTTTTTGTTGATTACGCCGCTGCCAGGTCTCGATACTTGTTTCAATTAGGCGCTCTGAAGGTCGCTAAACCACGTCATGGTGCATAATCCATTCCCATTAGCGCCGAAACATTTAGAAGACGCAGATTTACCGTTCTCATCCAGGCCCGTCAGGATGAGGTCTCTATCGCGGCCCATCGCCCACTGACCCCCCGGTTTTCCTCAGGGGAACTTTTCAACCCAGATCCTGCGGCGACCGCGTCGTTATTCGTCTAATTAAAATGGACGGCGTGATATTTATGCTTCGTGAATCTGACGTGGCAACCGCGCGTCCACGCCACATGCTTAGATTCCGGCCGACGTTGTTGTTGACAGCGGCGGAAGCGAGCTGTCAGCCTCCATCAGCCTGTTTATGAGCAGAATACGGCCCGCACCCAACCACTGACGACACAACCGCGTCTTCAGGACCCGCTTTTAAAAAGCACCCCATCTTGCAGTTGCGGTTCCCTTTAGGACATTTTATATCATTGGATATCATTGGCGGCGTAGTGTTTAGCATGTTCTCCTCTCAGCACTGGGGTTCCAATCCCAATCTTGGTTCCATGTGGGGTTCCCCCAGGTTCTCTAAATTACATGTGTGTGAGTTTGTGCCCAGTGATGGATTGGCGTCCTGTCCTGGGTGTATCTGCCCAGTTTTGGGGAACCCCCCCCCCGCGACCCTAGTAGAGCATAAAGCAGAAAATAATGGATGAATGTTAACTTCTGTCTCTCAGCGCTGGGAATCCAGGTATGAATCTTAATCTGGGTGGAGTTTGCATGTTCTCCCTGTGTTCGCATGGGCAGTTCTCCAGGGTTCTCCAGATTCCTCCCACAGTTTAAAAGCATGGATTCAAGGTGAATCGAATGCTCTAAATTGCCCCATATAGTGTGTGTGTGAGTGTGCCAGTGATAGATTGGTGTCCTGTTCTGGGTGTATCTGCCCAAGAGGTTCTCCCTGGTGGGCATGGGGAACCCACCTCCTGCAACCCTGGTCCCTAGTATCGGTTTAAGCAGGAGACATTCGAAAGTGATTGTAGAACCTTGGAGTCCATGATGTTGGAGTTCTCGTTGTGTGCTGTTCTGGAACTTTGATGTAGCACCTTCACATAATGCAATTAAGATCTTGTAATAATTAGAATAATAAGTAAATAATGGCTTGAGTTTGCAGTGGTGTGATAAATAAAGTGTTCTCGTCCTCTGTGAGGCGTGATTTGTAAGTGTCCCAATACTTCTGCCCATGTTGTGTACTCAGGTTTTGCGCGAGTGAGTTTCATGTCTCAGCTTTAAGGAGACATCCCTCCCCAAGCTCATTTTGCATTGATGGCAGCTCCACCTTCCGAAACGACCCTCTTCAAGGCTGCATGTCTGCGCCCAGCGTTTATGCTGACGTGCCTCCCGCCCGCCGCCGTGATTCATGCGCTCATGATGAGCCTTAAATGGGTCCTTGTTCTGATTCAAACACTTTAACTGTCCTGCATCAGATGATGTATGATCTGCATAATCAGAATTTGTGGCAAAATAAGGAGAAGCTCAGACTCCCAACCTGCTTCAGGTTCACCGTTTCCCGTCCTGAACGAGTTGACCAATCAGGAGCCTGTAAAGGTAATTAATATCATGTATTTATGGTAATCCAGATAGAAAACAGATGTGAGCCACTTTCATTCATTATCTCCCGCTTTATCCTCTATTAGGGTCGCGGTGGGGTTCCCCATGCCCAACCAGGGGAGAACATCTCAGGCGCTGGGCAAATAGACCCAGGACAGGGCGCCAATCTATCGCTGGGCAGACACTCACTCACTCACACACTCTCTATATGGGGCAATTTTTGAGAACTCAATTGACTTGATCCATGTTTTTGGACTGTGGGAGGAAACCGGAGAACCCGGAGGAAATCCACGCAGACACAGGGAGAACATGGAAACTCCACCCAGATGGGGATTCGAACCGGGAATCCCTAGTGCTGAGAGGAGAACATGCTTAACACTAAGCCACCGTGCCGAATGTGAGCCACTTCTGGTTAAGAAAAAAGCTGAAGCTAAAGATAATGGATGGATGGACTATCCTTAAATCAGTCCAGATCTGAGCTCCGGTTCCTGACGTGTTCCCTGCTGGTAACGTCTCAGACGATCATGTCTTTTGTTTTTGGCTCAGCATCCCGTCCTCTGAATCCTCTCTCTCTGTGTCGGGAGGCGATGCTGAAACCCTGTGCGTTACTTTGAACTTGGCAGCTGTTTTTCAAACTCCTGATGTATGTTGTTTTCGTCTCATTGAAAAGTCAGAAAGGTGGAACGCTGGAACCTTCGATGACCTTAGCGGCGTGTGATTTTTAATGTTTTCCTCCGGGGGCTGGCGAGAGGTTGGGGGCTATTCGGGAGTGCTTAGCGGTGTGCTGATTTTGATGGATCAGCTCCATAAGGAATGGACCTGCACTCTCTACTCTGCCTTTCTCACGGGTTCTTCACAGATCACAGAGCATCTTCTAGCGATTGCTCCTTATTCATTCCTACACACACACACTCACACACACACACAGGCACATCGAGTCATGCCCCCAACTGCATTCACTTCAGCAGCATCCATCAAGCACAAACTAGAACTCCTTCAGCTGGCAAATAACCTTCTGTCAACTTTGTGGGGTTGGGTGTGTGTGTGTGTGTGTGTGTGTGTGTGTGTTGTTCAGGAAAATAAGCTTGAATATACACAAGCAGACATTTGTTTACATTTTGGCTGGACATACTTTTGGGCATACCAGTCTGCCAGCTGCCCCTATACATTTGGACCCACGTCCATGTGGGGTCTGCATGCTTTTGGACATGCGTGGTTGGGACGTACACATACTTTTGTCTAAAAATCTGTGCAGCGTCTGCATACTACTGGTCACGTGACCCTGGGGCAGGTAAATTTGGGGCGTCCTCATCCGTTTGCTCATAAGTTCTCAGAGAAGTCTGCATACTTTTGCACACACAACTCTAAAAGTATACGGACGCCATGCGGATGGATGTCTCATGAACTTCTGCCCACATGTATGTGGACGCCCCACACAGGCGCCTGTTCAATAGTATGTGGACGACCCAGGGACTCTAGTCCAGAAGTATGCGGTGTCTTATGGATGTGCATGCGTAATTCGCCGAGTCAATCATTTTTAATATTAAATAAACGGGCGCTTTGTTTCGTATGCTGTGTACAAATCCACACTTGTAAGTGAAATTCATGCATTCTAATCCGGTGAAGGACACATTTAAAGCAATCACATCCATCCTCCACAGATGATGCGGCGCTGACGTTTTAGTACAGTTGACTTATGGCATCGAGCATCAGTGACCGCGGCAAATTCCAACCTCCCCTGAAGGACCTTTGTAAAAATGGCACGATTAATCCATCAGCGGATGTGTGCGCATGGCAGAGGGAATTAAATTACCAGGGACTCGTATTTATCAAGACCATCAAGATACTTATCTAGTAACAGCGCTGATGCAGAATCTGCTTCATCTTCTGCATCTGATTTGCTCCTTCGGTTTTTCACCACAGACACAAAATTCATTTTGCAACGAGCGGGAAAGTGCCCAGCCATCAGCGCTGCCCAAACCCGATGGGTCAACGGCGTTGCTTTAGGAATTATCAGTTTTTTAAAGAATTCTAACAGAGCAGCTTTGTAAGTTTCCCCATTGTGGGACAAATAAAGGTTTATCTTATCTTTACACAGATCCAAGGCATTCTAATAAATAATAATAAAAATAATAATAAATGAATTGTTCATTCTTCGCCTCTCAGCGCTAGGGATGTCCTCCGGGTTTTCTCCAGTTTCCTCCCACAGTCCAAAAACATGGATCAAGTCAATTGAGTTCTCCAAATTGCCCCATATGAAGTGTGTCTGTGTGTATGTGTGAGTGTGTGCCCCGCGATAGATTATCGCCCTGTCCTGGGTGTATCTGCCCAGTGCCTGAAACGTTTTCCCCTGGATGGGCATGGGGAACCCCCCCCCCCCCCTGCAACCCTAATATAGGATAAAGTGGAAGATAATGAATGAATGAGTTGTTCATTCATTTATTCCTTAAAGAGCTCCCTGGAAAATCAGAATTTCAGAACCTAAATCTACAAATGTGGAACCCAAATCATCACCAAGGTTAAGTTCAAGTTTAAGTCATTTATTTATATAATACAGAGTTATAAGATTTTAAACTCCCAACTGAACACCTACATCTACAGGGATTATCTCTCATCTCATTATCTTACTCTACTGGGGGGAGGTGGGGGGGGAATCTTTCAGGCGCTGGGCAGATACAAACAGGACAGGATGCTGGGTACACACTCACTCACACAGACACACACACTCTATGAGGGCAATTTAAACTAGTGATTCAGAACCTCAAGCGGCAACAAAAAGGAACTGCAGGTTCTGTCTGTCCATCCACACAGAAAGCAGGCTGGACATTAACATGTGCAGTTGTAGGTATGTGGTTAAGGAACCGGCCTCGCAACCTTAAGGTCCCCAGTTCGATTCCCCATCCCACAAAGTACTCTGGCTGAAGTACACTCGAACAAGGCACCTAAACCCCAATTGCTCCCCTGGCGTCATGTACAGGGCTGCCCACCACTCTGGGCATGTGTGCTCACTTCACTCAGTGTGTGAGTTTGTGTGTGTGTGTCACTGTATGATGCAGGACACAGGTAAAAATTTAGAATTCTAAATACGCAAAAAACCCTTTTTGTTTTTAAAGGTTGTTTTTTAAATGTCACAATATTTGGAGGTGAATGTATTCATTCATTATCTCCCGCTTATCCTCTATTAGGGTCGCGGTGGGGTTCCCCATGCCCATCCAGGGGAGAACGTCTCGGGCGCTGGGCAGATAGATTGCTGGGCATCGCTGGGCACACACTCACTCACACAGACACACTCTAAACGGGGCAATTTTGAGAATTCAATTAACTTGATCCATGTTTTTGGACTGTGGGAGGAAATTAGAGAACCCGGAGGAAACCCACGCAGACACGGGGAGAACATGGAAACTCCACCCAGATGGGGATTCGAACCGGGAATCCCTAGTGCTGAGAGGCGAACGTGCTAAACACTAAGCCACTGTGCCGCCCTGAGGTGAATGTAATATTTTTTATTTCTTTTTTAGTTTAATACTAAATAAAGTCACCGTATTTAATTAAGGTGGCTGAGTGAAGCTGTCACAAATATGTATACAGCAAAGCCTTTAATAAGGTATGTGTGTATATATATGTCTGTGTGTGTGTGTGTGTGTGTGTGTGTGTGTGTGTGTGTGTGTGTGTGTGTGTGTGAAAGGACGTGACAGTAGGTGTCATTCTAGGTAAAAGGTCAATAGAAGTGTATTGATTAAAGCCACCGCACTATAAATGGCTCACGCGATCAAATCTGTAAAGATTAGATTGAATGGCAGCTTCGCTCCATCTGTATAAATACACACGCCGGCCGGTCGCTGTTGCTTTTACTGCACATGTGCTAGCACTCAGGATCTGCTATGCCTTTGTTTCGCCGTGTCTCTTTTCCTGTCCGTGCTGTATGGTTCCATCGATCGGGGCTCATTCACGGGCACTAAATGTACATTACATCAAACGTTCCTTTTGCATCACAATGCAGCAGCGCCAGTCGATGGGAGAAGGTCAAGAATGGAGTCCAGCTGGCGAAGCTGAACAGAAGTCAATGAAGAGCAACCGCTGTTAAGACAATAAACGACTGAGGGGGGGGGGTCCATTACGCATTCCACAGCTAGCTAGCTTAGTAACGTTACACTTAGGTTACGTACAGATGATTATATTACAGAAATCAGGTACGAGAGAGGGGGGCACGGTGGCTTAGTGGTCAGCACGTTCTCCTCTCAGCACTAGGGATTCCCGGTTCGAAATCCCAATCTGGGTGGAGTTTCCATGTTCTCCCCGTGTCTGCGTGGGTTTCCTCTGGGTTCTTCGGTTTCCTCCCACAGTCCAAAAACATGGATCAAGTCAATTGAGTTCTCCAAATTGCCCAATATAGAGTGTGTCTGTGTGAGTGAGTGTGTGCCCAGCGATAGATTGGCGTCCTGTCCTGGGTGTATCTGCCCAGCGCCCGAAACGTTCTCCCCTGGATGTGCATGGGGAACCCCACCGCGACCCTAATATAGGAAAAAGCAGAAGATAATGAATGGATGGAGGTACGAGAGAGCCTGATTCATTCACAGTAATGCACACGCTCTCATACCTTACACCATGCTTTCACAAAAAACTAGGTTTGATTCATCCATTCATTATCTTCCGCTTTATCCTCTATCAGGGTCGTGGGGTCAGGGGGGTTTCCCATGCCCAGGCAGATACACCCAAGACAGGGTGCCAATCTATCGCTGGGCACAAACTCACTCAAACAAACACACTCTATACAGGGCAATTTGGAGAATTTTGAACTGTGGGAGGAACCCGGAGGAAACCCACACAGACACGGGGAGAATATGGAAACTCCACCCAGATGAGGATTCGAACCGGGAATCCCTAGCGCTGAAAGAAGAACATACCGTGTCACGCTTTGATTCACAAATGTCTTTATTAATCACAAAATCGTTACTAAACTAGTCTTCTGCAACGTAATCTAGTCCGGTTTGAAGAAGCCTGGCGTCTGTATTTAACGTGTACGAACAGAAAAGCAAATCAAACCGTCAGCGTGACGGCGACGGCCTGCAGATGATTTACTATTTCAATCTGCAACGTTTTCTACTCGAGCGTGTCCGGATAAAAATGCCAAGGCGATTACAACAAGGTATTTATTATAGGTCGATTTAGGCCTGACAGCTTTTTTACAATTATTGTTTTTTTTAAATATCACCGCATCATTTCATTTTGCCGTTTTAGAATACATCCCCGGAGGAGAAAGACATTCATCTAAATTAATATTGTCAAAATCCACCACAAACCCAGGACTGTGACATTCAATACAATTATCAAGAAGTCTCCTGCGTCCTGGATTTCAGCTCCACTTAAGGCCCGTCGTTTGGATTTAGCGTTGCTCTGACATTTTACAACACTTTCTCCTGCTGTCGCTGCTGTTGTCTAAATGCTGCGTTTTGCAACAAACCCTCTAACTGTGTGCGAGTTTCACCAACGCCTCAACTTATCACCAACCCTCAGGCAAAGTGTGCCGGAGTGTACATGAAGCCAACAAAAAAAACCAAAACAAATGCAGCCTGTTTACAACATGAGAATTTATCATTCATTCATTCATTATCTTCCGCTTTATCCTCTATTAGGGCCGCGGTGGGGTTCCCCATGCCCATCCAGGGGAGAACGTCTCGTGCGCTGGGCAGATAGACCCAGGACAGGGTGCCAATCTATCACTGGGCATGAGAGTTTATTGATTTCAGAATTACACAGATGTATATTTAGCTATTTAAAAATATATAATTGCCCAAATATTATGAGATGGAGTTTCCATTTATCTGTTATCTTTCACTTGATCTTATACCAGAGTGGCTGGTGGGGGTTCCCTATGCCCATCCAGGAAAGAATGTTTTAGGTGCTGGGCAGATACACCCAGGACAAAGCGGCAATCTACACACACACACACACACACACACACACACCCTGTAGGGGCAATTTAGAACACCAGTTTACCTTGAATCCATGTTTCTAAACTATGTGAGGAAACTGGAGAACCCGGTGAAAACCCACACAGACACGGGGAGAACCTGGAAACTCCACCCAGATAGGGATTCAAACCTGGAGCCCCAGCTCTGAGAGGAGAACATGCTAATGTAACCACTAATTATTAATTAATAAACAGCTGCATTTAATAATCTAATTGTGTATCAGTGTGTGGTGTGTGTGTGAATATATATATATATATAATATACAAACACATGTAATCTCATGCCTTGGTTTGGACACCCCTGTCTGATTTCTGTTCTTTAGAGTTCTACAGTTTCATCCTGCAGTCCATCTGTTTCTCTCCGTCCTCTGTTTCTCTCCGTCCTCTGTTGGTCCCCGTTCCTCTGTTGGTCCCCGTTCCTCTGTTGGTCCCCGTTCCTCTGTTCTCTGATCATCAGAACCCCCACAGAGCGGGGATTATTCGCATGATGGATTATTCTCAGCATCCACCTTCCCTGGTTGGTATCGTTCATTGTGAATGATGCATGGTGGGTAGTGAGTTGGCCAGATCTAATTTTATTAGAAAGAAAAAGAAAATCTTCCAATTGAATCAAAATCAGGGTTTTGGTATGTTCTCCTTTTGTGCTTTTCGACAAGTCATTCAGCACGATTTGACATCGCGAATCCAAAGAGCCTCTTGTCATTGTGCTGATTTGCTGACCTTCTCTGTCTTCAGGGGCCTGATGGGTAATCGATTGATTTGAGGTCAGGTGCTGCTCTCTGATGAACATCAGAGTACAAAGTGTGAAAGTCTCAGAGTTTTTTCAGCTTCGTGTGTTTGGATTTTCTTCTATTTGGTTCAGGTTTATTGATTACAGTTAATCACGTGTGCAATGTAAGGGGGCTGTTTATATTATATTATAGTCTTTTAGAGTCACTTCCAATAGATGGCAGTATAAACTGTGGTGTGTATCCGATTCTGTCCAGGCATAAGGTTAAAACCACCTGAATAAAAGATCATTCTATCAAAATACACTCCATAATAATTAATAAGTAAATCATCTTTCGCACAGTTTGTCCATCAGTGAAGGAAACGCAGAGTTTTCAGCTTCTTTTCTCTCTGTTTCTGAAAGTTCATTCATTTATTCAATACCTATAAAGTCCATAAGGGGACGATGTCTAATTGCTTTAATCATTTTTTATTCTGGTTTTCACCCTGCTTTCTAAAGCATATCAATTTTGTTAATACCATGTAATTAAAACATGTCAGTGCTCTACAAGGCTGGAGCTGTAGCCCATTAATGACCATGAACATTGTTTTAATTAAATAGCCAATTATACTAAAGCTCCAACCATGAGAATTGACATTTAAATGAGCTTTATTTAAATGGCCTTCAGGATTGCTTCATCAGAACTTTTCATGCAGGAATTAATCACAGCTGATCAGCAGCGTCCCGACACTTCGCTTTTGTCAACCGACCGTGGGGTTTGTCTGTCTGAGTCCCGATGTGAAGGGTGTGAGAACAGGAGGACCACTGGACGACTTATGACGTCACATCAGACTGACTGATGTTGCATTGGATGCTGAGTGCATCCAGCTGCGAGGATGTTGGTGGCTGGACATTTCGTTTGGAGTGATAACAGTTCATTTGTTTCCAGTAGGGGGCGCCACATATGACCTTTAATTCTCCATCTCACCCTTTCCTAAGTGTCCTCCTCCATCACACCATTCATACATCCTTTATCACCCGCTTTACCCTCTATTAGGGTCGCGGTGGGGTTCCCCATGCCCATCCACGTCTCGGGCGCTGGGCAGATACACCCAGGACAGGGCACCAATCCATTGCTGGACGCACACTCACTCACTCACACACACACACACACTATATGATGCAATTTTTGGTGAACTTAATTAACTTGATCCATGTTTTTGGACTGTGGGAGGAAACCAGAGAACCCGGAAGAAACCCACACGGACACGGGGAGAACATGGAAACTCCACCCAGATGGGGATTCGAACCGGGAATGTGCTAACCAGTAAGCCACCGTGCCGCCCCATCACACCATCCACCTACATATTCTCCCTCATCACATCCATAAAACTCTCCTCCTCCTGTCCTGCCTGGATCCATCCTCAGCATCCCTCTGCTATACACCTCATCCCTCCTCCATCCCACCTATCCCGTCCCTCTACTAAACGCATGCGGTGGTCCTGTAAGCATTCTGACCATTATAAATCAGGGTGA
>JAFMOD010000346.1:845672-858574 GCA_019802435.1 Corydoras maculifer
TTCTCATCTCCTCCTTGGAAGCCAGAACAAAAACGAATATAGACTAATTAAAGGTTTTTACCCCCGACTGTCAGCTTTTTGGGTCTTAATGGGTGTTGAATTTCCAGAAAATAATTTCTATATTAGCATCAACCAATAACCGGCTCATAATTATCTCCCCGCATGTTAATGTACTCCGGTTTACAAGATATTAACGCCGCCGTCTCTTTCATTTACAAGCATAATGAGTGTAACCATGGCAAACGTGGCTCGAGGTTAGCGGTTCGGGGGTTGCCCGCGATTGGGTAAGTGGATTTGGTTTGGTGGAATTGTATAAACTGCAGCGCGTCTCGGGGTGTGAGGGGAAATCAGTGAACTTTGTAAGGGGGGGGGGGGTTATATTCGTGTGGGGCATATTGTAAAGCGCTGTGTGTTCTCAGTGCTGTGTGTAACTTCGTTGTGTTGTGATGTAAACATGTAAATCTAACGACTTTGAAATTGATTTGCCATTTGGACCTGAGGATAAAACTCTCTTTCCAGGAAAATATTCCGTTTCCAGTTTAATCTGTTGATTATCTCTTCACACGTATCACTGACACCCCCCCCCCTCCACCGTTTGTATGATTTGGATGCATGTTCATCAACCTGCTAATGATAAATGAGCCTATCGAGAAAACCTTTGGTTTTCAATCCTGCGCCAAAACACGTCTCTGAAAACCCAAGTCAGCGGCGTGACTGATCTCTCTGGTTACGTAAACCGGCGTCGCCACCGTGTTTGCTGCTAATAAATGGTTTATAACTCGCATGACCCGCATTTGAACCAGAGGTGAACCGAGGGGCATCTCAAAGTCTAGGCCGGAGCCAAGATGGAAGCCGGGTGTCTTTAACCCTTGAGGTTTGTAAGCAAACTGATGTTTCATTAACTCCACAAACATCATGCATCATGAAACGCTGGAATTAAAATTCTATTACATTTATTAAAAATGAGTCTGAATTTGAAAAAACATGTACTTATGTTTTAGTTAGTAAACACTGATCATAAACACACACCGGCCAGTTTATTAGATACAACTCTTTGTTTGTCATGTTATCAGGACCCCTCACCATACAGATAAACTTTGTAATTACAAACTGTAGTCCATCTGTTTCTCTATACTTTGTGAAATCGCTCTGAATTTTATAAATTTGTTGCAGAGGGCGCCCAAATACTCTTTTATTTGTCATAATATATATATACAGTATATATATTTCATAGCTTAATCCTATACTAGGGTCGCAGGGGTGGGCAGATGCACCCAGGACAGGGTGCCAAGCCATCACTGGACAAACACTCACACACACATTGTGTTCTTTTCAGCATGTCCTCCCCGTGTCTGTTCAGATTTTCTGCAGGTTCTTGTTTCCTCCCTCATTAGGACATGCTGATGCGTAAATTGGGGAAGTTATATTGTGCTATGAATATGGGAGGGGGGGGGGGGCAGGGACTTCCCGAATAAATCGTAGGGTTGTGTCAGGAAGTGCATTCGGTGTAATACTATATGAAGTCGAATATGCTGATCATCTCTATGGAAAGACATATTTTAAATATCCTAAAAATGGTCCACAGCACGCGTATCAACATCTGTATAACGCTGGAAACAGCTGACTCCCCGATCTGGAGTTCATACAGAAGTATAGACAGGTTTATGGACGTGTTCACGACTCCAGCTGGGAGAGATCGACGCTGCTTATCCGTAAAAAAAGCCGGCGACTGTCAGAGCTTTCAGGATGCATGGCTTACAACCATCGCTGAACGTGAATTTAGGAATTTTTGATTCATCTCCAGTGTTGCAATTCCAAATGATGTGGAACTAAAAGTGTAAAATAGCTGATCGCAGCCGGCACGACCGATTGCCTAATTGGATCTGGAGTCCGGGTGATTAAACTGAGATACTGCCTATAAGTGTCAGATGTTCTTGCATCATTTGCTAAATCATTTGTATTCATTAGGTGGCGTCTGTTAAAGCAGTTTCCACTTTGGTGAACTGATGAACTCAATCACTGCGTTTGTCTTTATATAGAAAACAATATGCTTTTCTGGCGGCTGCACCGTAATTGATCAAGCACTGAGTGTGATCACCCCGAGACCCATAATGCATGTGTTCACTCTGTGAGCGGTTCAGATCCGGTGCGAGCCGGAGGTCGGACGAAAAGCCTCGAATGCCACGTGTTCGCTTCCCGTTTTCTCTCCTGAGCAAACACTCATGACCAGGTTTAACACCAACAGATAAAAATCACCAATTAATAATCTTTTGCACCCGCGTGCGACCCGCTCGCTCCCGTTAATGCTAAAATAGAAATTAATTAGGAGGGCACGCTCTGTTTCTTTTTAGCCTCTTATCTCCATCTCTGCGTGTTAAATTTATGACCTAATCACATTAATACCTCTCATCCCTCAGAGGATTAAAAGATCATTTGACGAATGCAACATTCGAAAATTCGTATCGCGGCAGCACCATTCAATTATGCAAATAGCCCCCAGTTCAGAGGCCCTGATTGGCTGATTGGGACGACGGTAAGCAGGCTCCATCATCTCTCAGTTGTGAGTCAGCGACGGTGTGTTCACATGTCTGGTTCGGTTCAGGAGTAGAATTGGAGCATAGGGTTAAAAATGAGCCCCCCCCCCAGTTCCCCATCATTGACCTTTAAAATGACATTTTCTGAACCTTATAAAAAGGGAGCATGTAATAAATTCATCGAGTCCTCACTGTTTTGTCCTACTTCTGCTTGTTTTGTATATTTTTAAATTAGGTTTCTTATTTGCCCGTGGTGGCATGACGGCGCCCACATTAATCCAGCGGCCATCCCATCATAGCGGAGCCGTGCACACGGCTGCACTCTCACCTGAGGACGACAGATGGTTAATATTTCCCTATACAAGCACATCACACGTACTTCTATCCCATTACACAATGCTTAACTCACTTCAGTTAGGGTTTGATAAATAATGGATGGAGAACATTAACCTTTATGGCTGAATGTTTGCATACACCTAAATATCACACCTACATGAACACCCCCAGGTGAAAATGGCTTAATAAAACAGAACGCTGTTGAGTTAATACTCTGGGTCGAATGTACATTTTAATGGGAATGTAGCAGAGACATGAAGAAGAGAATGGCGTAGTGGAGAGAAAGTTTACAGGACAGAAAAGAGACCTCTGATGTCTACAGCGTAGAGACGGAGGCTCTGAACAGGGCAAGAGAGGGAGCTGGAAATGGTGGAGAAGAAGATGGAGAAGATAAGGATGAGCTTACTGGAGGAGGGGCACAGGTAGACGTTTAGGAGCTGAGTGTACGGAGGAGGGATGAGCTTTATATTAGTAGCCGGAGGCTGAGGATGGAGCCACGAGGCAGGAGGAGGTGAGGAAGGTCAAAGAGGAGTGTAGAGGAGCTGAAGGCAGTAGATGATGATTAAAGGTAATTAATGCTCCTGCTGCCGGAGGTTCCGCTACAGGTTGGTGTTCAGTCGGTATGTGTTACAGTAAAACATACGAGGTGGAGAGAGTTTGTAGCGGCGACAGGAACATGGTGTGATGTTAATACACCACGAGTTCTCCAGTTTCATCCCACCGTCCGAAAACATTGATTCAAGTCGGCTGCTCTAAATTGCCCCCATATAGTGTCTAAGTGAGTGTGTGTGTGTGATGGATTGGTGTATCTGCCCAGCGCCCAAAACTTCCTCCCCTGGATGGGCATGGAGAACCCTCCCACGACTCTAGTACAGGATGGATGGTGTATTCTTTCAGTGTGTGTGTGGGGGGGTGGGTGTGTGTGTGTGTGTTTTGCCTCCACACTGTACACTTTTAGCTCTGATACCTACGGGGGCGTGTGATAGTTGATACAGTTGATACCGTAACCTTCTTTTTTTTTTTTTTTTTTTTTCTGAACCCGAAAAGTGACTCATATAGAAAAGTGGGTGAAGCCGACGTCCTGGAAAAGATCCAGCCCAAATCAAGTCATCCACAGTTTCCCTGAAATAGACCATAAAAGGAGAAGCAGTTCCAGGAAAGGGCCGCAGTGATTTTTGGAAGGGTAATAAAAACACTCAATGCACACATACAGATTCGCTCGCTCGCTTGGTTTATTTCTGCCCCACACAGTCCTTCAGCCGCTCACTCACTCCGTCATGTCTGCCGTTACGTCCTCCTCCGACTCAGCGATTGTAATGGGACTGTGTCCTCTTTACAGTCTTAACTATTATCCATCAATCCAGACAATTACCTCTCCATCTGTGCATCTCCATCACCTCATCTACTGCACTTTAAAATGAAAAAAAAAAAAAAACTCCAAACACCATTCGTGCTGACTCAGCAGGACACAGTCATTCATTACCCTGTCATACTGATCCAGGATCAGCTCGGCTTACCGCGCTCACACAGCGGGACCCGAAAGTGTGAGATCACGTTGGCTGTTTTTGTACTTTCGGCTTTATTACTTACAAAAGCAATAATCAAATACAGTCCCATAAAGTTCTGATACGTCTGCAATCTGCTTATAAAGACGTTTCAACTGCGCGAGGAAAAAAAAATGTCGCGTCTGTGTTTTGTAGTTTGGGGGAACTGATTTGGTACGTGATCCCCACAACCATTGCCATACCTCAGGTGGCACGTGACCCCTACCACACAAATAATCCCTCGGGTGGTACGTGACCCTTACTACATAAGTAATGCATCAGGTGGCAGGTAGACCCCAAAACACTTCATCAAAAGTTTTTTTTTTTGACTGTGACACCTGGAGTCTTTAAGCCCCGCCCACATGTTCCTTGATGTGCATTCCTAAACTTGTCCCGCGTACTCATTTTCAGGTCTCTGATTATTGGTCAGAGTTTTTTTTGGCCACACCTTCACTGAGTATGAACTTAATTCCCTACAGATTCATAATAAATGAATAAACTGCATCTAATATTGGAAAATCTAATCTGGAACTCGTGTAATTGGGAGTTTTATGTGCTATTTCATTATGACACCGATAAAGTTATTTGTTAATGTTAATCTGAAGACTAATAAATGAACTAATCTAGATTAGGAATGCTGGTTGTAAAGGTGTGGACTAATAGCAGGTAACAGTACATATCAGGGGGTGTGGCATAAAATCCTGTTCCGAGTCAAACCCATTCGTTCTCAGTCCGTCAGCTCAGAAAGGAATGCGTATTCGGTGGAGATTTAAAGCTTTATAAGAACCGGAACCAATTATCAAACACAAACGTCAGCGGCGCTGCATTTTAGCTGCTGTCCTTATCGCAGTTTCTATTGATTAATCTGTAATAATATGGATTTATGGGCGTGGGCGCAGCAGTGAGGTCAGGCTCTAAAAAGCTGCTTTGATGGTTTCTTGTAAAAAAAAAAAAAAAACGTTAGAATTGGAAATGTACTTTCTGCAAAAGGGACTTTTTAGATTACAGTAACGAGTGATGTACACTCTGACATCATCAGCATTCGAAGGCTGTCTGCTAATGAAGTCATTCGTCTTCGATGGCGTATTACGTAGCATTCAAACGTAACGTTATCCTTTCAGTTTGCCTCCACTTAGGGATATGATCTGCTCCTTCAAGCTGTCAAAGCCATTAAAGATTCATCCGCGACTGTAAAGGTCCTGCATGTCCATAAAAGTCATTTTGCTCTCAGCAGATTTTACAACTCATAAGCCGTAAAAAAGCGCTTACGTTGCTCACATGCAGTCGTTCCGCCGCATTCGACAGGCACTTTTCATTCCCTTATTTATTTATTCGACTACTTTTCTCCGAAAAGGCATCGATTTCCAGAAAGTCTTAAATGGCCGGGTGATGGATCACACCTCATTAGCCTGGTGAAGTGACCTTTCTATCAGCATTCCCTCAACACACAGTCTAACTGTGTGTGTGTGTGTGTGTGTGTGTGTGTGTGTGTGTGTGTGTGTGTGTGTGTGTGTGTGTGAGAAAGACGACTCCGGAGACTCAGCTTTGTTGATGGTTACTGGACTTGAAAATGGAACGAGTGAGTTGCAGAAGGCAGATCTGTGTTTGTCCAGCGCTGGTGGTTTGGTCTTGGTCCACACCTCGGGTGTTCACAGCGGCTGGACGCTCTGAAGTTGAAGGTTAGGGGTTCAAACCTTTAGTTCACCGGAGGTTACCAGTGTGCGTTCTTAAGCAGGACCCTTGTTGTTCTGGGGGGTGCTGTATCATGGCTGACCCTTGACTTTGACCCCAACGGTTGTATTGAGAGACTTTTAACTCTCTTTAGAACAAGGCCACGGCAGAAATGACCTGTAATTAGAGAAGAATTTGTGAGAACCCCAGTGCTTATGGATGAGGACATCTGTGAAATGCCGAGAATGTCCATTCCTCCAATGAGAATTCACATTGGCGGCGCGAACTCGAAGCCTGACTCATCGAGCTGCCGCTGGAATTTCCCAGCGAAGCGAGCACTTTGAAAAAGTCAGGATTAAAATGTAAACAATAATAAAAAGTGTGCGGGAAAAGAAAAGCCTTTGTTCTCATTCTGAAGTCGGCAGTGTGGTGCGGATTTAATGAGCTGGCTGATTTACTCAGTGTAACTGTTCGGCGAGCCTTTTTTTTAATGCCGAAAATGAATAAGGAACTTGGCTGCCGGCCTCGTTTGAGTCCTATTAGCGAGCTTTTCTGTATATTAGTTTACAAATCCCCATGATTGGCTGGTGTGACTGACAGGGGAGAGAGGATTAACTTGTTTTCCAGTCAGAGATCAAGGTCAGTCACTTGTTTCGGCCAGTTTTTTTTTTTTTTTTTTCCGCTCGGGAATCCAAGATGTGAACGTTTGATGCATAAGGTTATTATAATATCATTCTACGTGAGGTATGAATTGCCATTTGGTATGTAACGGTTTCGCGTTGCACATCTCTGGGTTGCGTTGTTTCTCCTACACTTTAATACAGAGATCGAAACAAATGTTATATAGCGAATCGACCAAACACTCGCGGATCCGATTATTTCTGAAGGAGAAACATTGGAGACCTTGCTGCTGGGTAATTGCTGAGTATTGATTGATTTTGAGGTGTTTGCTTTCTCAGGGGTATTCCTGACACACACACACACACACACACACACACTTTTCTGCATATCTCGCTTTCCCATCTTGACCTTCACGTCCATCCAGAAGTAATGTGATCTTGCATCAGTCAGCAGACAGGATGCTTGATTCTGCAGAGCTTAAACATGCATGGGGATGGATCTGTGTACGTCTGCGTGTCTACCTGTGTGTGTGTGTGTGTGTTTGTGTGTAGGGGGGGGGGGTTGTCTGCGGAGTTGTAACCCATCAGGCTCGTATTGTCGTTGATGCTTTCAAGTCCTGCGTGTGTTTTCCATCTGGCGTTACAGACGGCCTTGGAGCGTGGGGGGGGGGGGGGGGGGGGGGGGGGGGGGGGGGGGGGGGGGGGGGGGGGGGGGGGGGGGGGGGGGGGGGGGGGGGGGGGGGGGGGGGGGGGGGGGGGGGGTGTGTGTGTGTGTGTGTGTGTGTGTGTGTGTGTGTGGTTTCTAAAATAGCTTTCATTATTACCATTGTCTCTTTGTCGCTTAATCTTCTGCCCCTATTGACTGTCTGCTGTAAACAATAACCAGTGGCTGACAGGACATCAGACCCGACAGGCCGATCCCAGATCAGCTCTGCCTCCCTGCAGCCCTCTGCTCAGTGCCCTGACACCAAGGACAAAACTGATTCCACGCCAGTTTTCCACCAGCAAACAAAACCGCGGGTTTAATTTGAGCCTGAGGCTGTTAAAAGCGCACTGGCTTTGTTCTGACCCACCTGTCGGAAGCAGCTGCTGTTACACTAAACATGTGCCAATATTAAATTAAAATGCCTTAAAGGAACAGTTCAGACCAAAAAGATCAGATTCCCGTCCACGCGTCGCTCTTTACGCCTGAAAACATTCCGTTAACGACGGTTCTCTTTACATTTCAGCATTTCTCCTCCCTCTGTGTTTAGATTCTCACATTAATTCTGCAACATTCGTATTTTTTTGATTATATTTCTTGTGCCGTCCACTGGAGGTGATCATTTGCATACATGAGCTCACAGACACAGATGATTGGCTGGTGCTGCTGCAATCGCTGGGGATCATGCCAACCCAATTGTGCCCTAAATTCAAACCAGCTAAACCCATATCCATAGGACAGGGTGCCAATCCATCACTGGTCACACGCTCACTCACTCAGACACTATATAGGGGCAATTTAGAGCAGCCACTTCACCTTGAATCTGTATTTTTGGACTGTGGGAAGAAACAGAAGGACCCAGAGACAACCCACGAGGACACGGGGAGAACATGGAAACTCCACCCAGATCAGGATTCGAAGCCGGATCCTCAGCGCTGAGAGGAGAACATGCTAAAGCACTGCGTAACCCCACCGCCTATAGCGGTGAAAATTCATCAGAGAATCGGGCGGCTGCTCATACTGTGATGTCACCAGAGGAAGACAGAGCGGCGTATGAATCCAGCTCTGTGGATCTCTGAGACAAACAAACAGTAAATAGATTCAGGCCGTGATTGGCTTTCTCTCCGGAATGGTACCCGGCTCTGACCTCAGTAAAACACAGGGGGCCGCGGTTTAATTGAAATTCCATTTTCCGTTTGGCTGCTAATGAAGGCATTTTTTGCGCCATTAGCTGTTAGCAGCGGCTGCTGTTTACTGTTTAACAGCGCTCCACAATTAACTACGGCGTGCGCAGATCTTCGTTTATTAAAATCCATTTGAATAAGTGTAATTACATAATGACTGACTGATTCGTTCGACGGCGGGCTGCGATGGAATCCCGCTCACTGCGTCCGCGGATCACCAAACGGCCGTGCTGTCTGCGTACAGTGAAGGAGGCGTGGCCTCGGGATCGGTCCTGGTTCGAGAGGTCCGTCCGTCGCATGAACGGGAGTCGGACTCTGACCCTGTCGGGTTCTGTGGTGCAGGCGTGGTTTAGCGTTGGTCTCTCTGTGAAGGAGGCGTGGCCTCTGTGGCTGGACGTTCAAATAGGTAGACGTGGGCCTTAGAATGAACGTTAAAAAAGGTGTGGCCTCAGTACTTAATGGTCCTATTGAAGTGGGCGTGGCCTCAGTATCTGTCAGTGCTAGATTAAGAGGTGTGGCCTTTGGTCCTATCAATACCAGTAAGCAGTAAAGGTGTGATTTAATGTGAAGAAGGCGTGACCTCCCACCCAATGTTCTTCAAATGCAGAACCTGGAACTAAGGTGGGGGGGGAGGCTTGACTTCCAAAAATAAGTTTGCTGTGTTTACAGTGTACGACATCAGAGACGCGACCGAGATGTTATATCCCAAAAGCAGACGCTTTAGAAGAGAGAGACACAGTACAGAAACAGTCTTACTAGAGACTGTTTGTATGTAACTGTGTGTGTGTGTGTGTGTGTGTGTGTGTGTGTGTGTGTGTGTGTGTGTGTGTGTGTGTGTGTGTGTGAATGCACATTCTACATTCTGGCAGTAGAAAAGTAAGCCAGCATGAAGTAGAGGAGGAAAGGACGTCAGAGGGAGATTTTAATTAAAGTATGAAATGAGAGGTCACGCGTTCTGACCTCCCCCTCCCCCATATACACACATACACACACACACACACACACACACACACACACACTAAGACTAGTGTTCCCCCCATCTTTAGGCTTGATGAGTTTTCCATGAAAGGGTTTTTCATTATTTCCACCTCAGGGAGTCTCAATGTTCCGGCTCCCTCTGTAGTGAACAGAAATCTGCATTGTGTGTGCAAATATATACATTGCGTGTGCGTGTGTTTGTGTGTGTAAGTGTGTGTGTGTGTGCACGCATACCTGGTTATGTGTGTGTGTGTGTGTGTGTGTGTGTTTGCTTATGTGTTTGTGTTTGACTGAGATGATGTTTTGTCTTGGTTTGATTATTAACGCACCGTTGTGCTTGTCTGATCATAAAATCACAACCCCCACACATTTACACACACACACACACACACACACACACACACACACACACACACACACACACACACACTGTTTAATGAAACACACTTCAGGCTATAAGAATGAAACTTTTTGTAAAGTAAAGTTTTTTTACTTTGTGTTTGTTGTTTTGATATTAATATTATTATAATTATTAAATATTATTATAATAATTATTATTAGTATTATATATTCATTCATTTATTATCTTCCGCTTTAACCTCTATTAGGGTCGCGGGGGGGTGAGAGGAGAGCGTCTCGGGCGCTGGGCAGATACACCCAGGACAGGGCGCCAACCTATCGCTGGGCCCACACTCACTCACACAAACACACTCTATATGGGGCAATTTGGAGAACTTAATTAACCTTGATCCATGTTTTTGGACTGTGGGAGGAAACCGGAGAACCCGGAGGAAACCCACGAGGACACGGGGAGAACATGGAAACTCCACCCAGATGGGGATTCAAACCGGGAATCCCTAGTACTGAGAGGAGAACATGCTAAACACTAAGTGCTGCCCTTATTTTTATTTTTATTATTATTATTTTCATTATTTATATTTTTAAATTAGGATTCAGTCGCTTTTTCGATCCAAAAACTTCACAGAAAACATTCTGGCGTCTCAGTCTTATCCCGTCACAGACAGCTGGACCAGTCGCTCAGTGCAGGACCCTCAGGGTTCTTTATTATTTCGGTCGTTGACTCGGAGCTCACGACCGACAGCGATGAAAAGGAGTCTGACTAAAAGCTTCGTCCTTAAACTAAACCGTCTGCTTTAAACCGCAGAACAATCGCTGGTTACTGCTAAACTCTGCTGCTGACGGCTTTCATTTATCAAGCGTTCGCAAACCGCACTCTTTCCATCAATTGTTAACAAGGTCCCGAGGTAAACAAGGTGCCGCGCTAATAAAATGGCTGTCCTTCTGCGTCTGTAACCACATTGTTAATCCGGTGTGACATTACTCAGGGATTAGTCGAGGTGTGTTTGGAGTTGAGTGGGTCGGCAAAAGTATTTACAGACAAACTGCGCTGACCTTGCACGACAAATTAAAAGCCCCATGTCATTCAATAAGCAACTAGATTGTCATTTTAGATGAACTTGTTGGCTCGTATTATCTGCTCCCTGTTCACTTTGTTGTTGCACTGAGTCTCACATTTGATACGTTTTGTTAGGTTTATGGTTTGTTTGATATTTGTTGGTTATCTCAAAACCCTTATCAGAAGTTATTTGAACATAGGTCTTTGTTTATCACCCAGCGTTGCTTATCTGAGCCTTCTGTTTCCGTGTTTTGTATTTGGACTTCACTTTTTAATTCTCATTATCGTCAAAATTGGAGTGGATTCTTGTGGATCTTTAAAAAAACTGTTCACCCTGAAGTTCCTCAGTCTGTCTGCGGTGCTGCTTATATTTAGCTTTTTAGGAGCTTCATGAAACAGACTTTTTGTGCCCCATAGGGGGCACCACTGAGGTAAAAAAAATCCACCTATTCAACTAGCCTCAGTTTTATTGCCCATCTCTACACATCTTAACACGTATTGTCTCTAGGTAACCCATCAGCATGTCTTTAGAACCTGGAGAAACACTCAGGTACGGGGAGGACATGCAGCCTCCACATGAAAATGACCTGTATTTACTCGCTTCACAGTGGGCCTAACAACACCTCCTTCCTATGATGTATTCACAACAATGCCCCATCCTCTCGTACCTTATTGTTGTAATATATGTACGCAGCTCCATGTTTTATTATGGTTATGATATTCTTAGGTTCTTAAAGTCAACCTAATGATATCCCCGCAGCCTTCAGTTCACCCCGTGACATTTAAGTGACTTTTGCCATCGCTGTTACCTTTCTTATCATCCGTCTAAGTGTGTTGTGAAACTCATCCAAAAAGATAACTTGAACTTTCCACTTTATCAGAGCATTATCACCGCACTGCCTTAATTACACTGACTCGGGTGTATGCTGTGGCTCTGGAGCTTTGTCTGTTCAAGTGTGTGATTATTTTGGCCCTGGAACTCTTAAGATGCTCCATGATTACTTTTTGTGATGATGACATTAGTGTTTGGAATAGAAGTTTGAGGAAACGACAAGCGTTTTTAATTGACTTGCTGCATTGTAGTTGTTTGCATGGTATAAAGTACACACGCCTGGCTGCGCCGACTCTGCGTGGAACGCTGAACACAAATTTAAACATCTTTAACAAATTGGATGTTTACTTCCTGCACGGGGAAATTAATGCTATTAAACTGAACTTTTACAGTAATGTGGTTTTTAGTGTGTGGTTGTGATTTTTGGAGGGTTTTTTTTCGGGAGGTGGGAGGTAGATAGAAAGTAAAGCGCTTGTGTGTGCTTGTTAAAAGGCTGTACAGACTGTGTGTGTGTGTGTGTGTGTGTGTGTGTGTGTGTGTGTGTGTGTGTGTGTGTGTGTGGATGTATGGTCTCTGTGGGAGAATGGGCATTAATGAGTTATGTGTAAACACACTGTGTGTGGTGTGGGAAAGGGAAAAAGGGAAGTGGGGGTTTAATGCACTGCATTCTGCAGACAGCATGATGACAATAAAACACACACAGAGAGGAAAGGATGAAGCACAAAAAAACAGAGGGGAAGAAAGAGAAGTGAGATAATGAGAAAGTCACCCAAGTAGCAAACACACCTGGAAAAAATGGAAAACATTGTAAAGCGTCGCTGAGGATTTGCAGTCCTGCGTTTACAGGATGGGTGGCAAAAATAAATAATAAATATGAAACAGATTTATAGAATTATATATAATTTTACATAAAAATATCAGAGCAGACCTGGTAGGTAATGAATAAGAGTATTTCATTCAGTCACTCACATAGAAATGTATATTGGACAATTGCTTGCTTCCAGCTTTTGTAAAAACAGTTTAGGGAAGGCCCTTTTCTGTCCCTGCATGACTGAGCCTGAGACTGAGACTGAGAAATGAGGT